>VZRN01001083.1:7579200-7625906 GCA_013397935.1 Dasyornis broadbenti | reverse complement strand
GTGAAAGAGGGTTGTAAAAACCTAACCCCCCCCCCCCCCCCATGAATTTCACTTTAGCTAAATTTCTGATGTCTTCTATTGGCATGATAAATTCTCACAAGAGTGAGAAGAAGGGCCATGCCATGCCTTTTTCAAAAGCTGAGTATTGAAATCTGTGGAAGCAAGTTAAAAGTTAACATCTCATTGAAAGGAGTGGGGAAGATTGTGTATCCCACAGCTGTCGATACGGCCATTCCTTCCTGTTCCACCAACAGCAAAAATAGATGTTTCGCTGGAGACAGGATATCAGGGCTTATAGCGATAGAAACACTGTGTGTTTATTGCTTGGGGCAATGATTTTCAGCTTCCACAGTCTTGTCTAAAAGTTCTGAAAACTGCCTCACGTCTTACATCCTTGCTCTGGAGACCCAGGGAGGAATACAGCCTCAGGACCAAGATATTTTTATGGTCATTTACATTTTCAGAAAGCATGTTTTGATTAATTCTTGTTGTTTGCTTATGTGAATGTAACTTTTGCCTATGATATGCTATCTTTATTCTCAGAAAAATGCTGCTGTATTTTGGAATATTTTTTAAGCCTCGTGCAATTTTGAATTGCAAATGTTACTTTAGCGCCCTACTTGTTTATGCTTTAAGGTCTGTGTTACTAAAATTTAGGAGTAATTTCTCTTTATTCTGCACTTTTAGGCCACAGCACAGATGGAAGAACGGCTGGCTGAGTTTATTGCCTCAAATGCTCCAGAGAACGTGCTGCAATTAGCGGATGGGGTCCTAAGTTTCATTCATCATCAAGTTATTGAACTGGCCAGAGATTGCCTAGATAAATCACGTGAAGGTCTTATTACTTCTCGGTACTTTTATGAGCTGCAGGAAAACTTAGAGAAACTTCTCCAGGATGTAAGTGCTCTCTGGAACATAGAATGTATTGTTTTGATTGAAACTTTAACCAATAAGCCAGAGCTTGATTTTAGGAGAGACAATGTGGATTCCAGGGCACCTGTGGCAGCAGGTGGGAGTGTCAGGAGATCTGAGATGTTCCAGTCTGCTGTTGATGTACTATGGGTGGATTTGAGTAAAGCACTTCACCTGAACTTTGTTTGTACAGAAATTAAATGTGCATATGAATAGGTCAAAGGCAGTCTTGGTCATTTATGAAAATTGGATTTATTCAGATGAATGAAATTACTGAAATCATATTTCATGAACTTCAGGACTATGAATGACTTACTAATTACAAGAGTGCCTTCAAGGAGTGAAAACACATAGTTCTCAGTGTTGCTGTAAATTTTTCACAAAATATTTTCTTGAGCTAAACTTAATTCAGTTGTGGGTTTTTAGTGCTTCAGTGTGTTTAGTAGCATTCAAAGCATATGAAAATACACAAGGGGGCACAATTTTAATGCATGCTCAGAATGCTTCAGCTACTCATTAAAAATTGCTCTTTTCCTTTAAAATGGAAATAATATTACATTGCAAAAATCTCTTAGAAATTATATTATAACTGTTGTGAAGAGTGATTGCTATTGCTAGTTGCTGGGTCCAGACCTCTGTTTAGGAATATCTTCCTAATTCTCTGCTTTGATTTAGTGATATAGCAAGCTGAAATAAACAGGTTTTATAAAGATTGCAGTCTTAGGTAGGAAATATTACAGAGATACCTGGAAACAGAACACCTGAAATAATTTGGTTTCTGTTATGATTTTTATTTTATTTTATTTTATTTTATTTTATTTTATTTTATTTTATTTTATTTTATTTTATTGATCAGTTTGCCAACCCACTGGCATGAATTGCACTAGCTTGTGCTCCTTTGCCACTCTTTTCAGACATTAGAAAAAAGCAGATGAATAAAAATACTATATTAATATACAATTGTTGTATTAAAAAGCTTCGTGAAAGCTGCAGAAACTTCCCTTGTTTTGGCTAAATGTTTTGGCTACCCCATTTATATAAGTATGGCTGTAGTTTTTCTGGTATTTGTTATGCTTGAGAGAAAAATGACTCATGTTTGGATTTGTGGTGTTCTACCTTAACGGGGAATATAATTTTGACAGACAAGAGAGACAGGGAATATCTTTTGAGGGCCTGTGTGATTGTCTGCCTATGGGATATCAGTAACCACTTGTGGATCCCTCTTGTATCTCCGGAGTCTGGAAGCAGGATTTTTGCACACATCATCTGTGAGATAAGGGATCAGACCTCCTTGGGTGATGGTTTGGAAGTTGGGAAGGTTTCATTAAAAGTGGTTATGTATACTTAGCAAAATCCCTTACGTTTCAGGGACACAGGGGAACTACAGAGTGTTTTACTGCTTCTGGTAGCGGATCTTTGGAGCCTGAAATTCTCCCTCTCCCTGACTTTCCTTCTCTGTGTGTGGACAGTGATTTCTTACACCGTAAGGAGCTAAGAGAGCCATAAATTGGGGCTGGCCACTTCCACTCTGCATTTTCAGGCCTGTCTTCTGGCGTGAAGAGGTTAATCAGGGTCTTGGAGGAGGTGTGGGTCAGATAAATCAGCTTTTTCCTTTCTCCCCTTTCCCTCAGAACAAATCCTCAAAATACACTTCTTAAATGTCCCTTTCCCCTTGATCCTACAGGCATTATCCTGCTGCTCTGAAGTACTGGGAAAGGTGACATTGAACTGTTATTAGAGAAGATGCAATGGTCATCTTTGAGCTTGTTCAGGAATTGACATTCAGGGCTTTCTTTGCCCCCTCTTCCTCCTTAACATCTTCTGCAGAGTTTGAATGATTTACTGTAGGAAGTAAAGTGGGCTAGAGGTAATTAAAAGGAAAGTTTATAGAGGCAGAAGAGGCAGAACAGGCTGGGAAGGAAGAGAACAAAGACATTAAAGACATCAGAGGAAAGCCAAAGGCTTCATTCCACATCTTTCTCATTTGTTTGTTTTTTTTTTTCTGTCCTATGGCTTTTTCTGTTCCTTAGCTTATCTTTTAGATTTTAATATTTAAAAGCTACATGTTTCCTCTGCTTGCCTGGTCTGTACTTCACCCTTCAGACTGCATTCTGCAAGGAAATAATTGGGACATTTTAGTCAAAATATATAGAAATTGGTGATAGTTTCTTTTGGAGGGCTCACCTGAAACGCAAGACATTTTGGAGTCAAGTTTAGAGCATTCCAAATTTGATGTCAGGATCTTAACCTTTGCTTAGGTTGTAAAGTGTCATAAAGAATAGTCCATAAATAATACAAATGCTGTTTGACTTGGGCAGTTGCATGGTCTGTGCATTAGGCTATGGAGTTTTATGGTTTGTTTTTATAACATATTGAAAGACTGCAAAGATGTTTTACTGGTGAATAATGAGGCCAGCAAGTGGCAGAAATACCCACAGATTTTCTTACAATTTTACTATGGAGGAATGGATTCTCCTGAAATTCTTTTTTTAAGTGTTGGTTCTGGTACCTGGTAACAAACTAAACTTGCACAGCATTTCAAACCATAAAAAAGAAACTTGATTTAATATACTGTAGTTCGAGTAAAAATGTAAAACAGACTATTTGGGTATGCAAATAATGAGCTGTTTAAATGCACCAAACCAGAAAGCTTTTGGAAGATTTTTAGATCCTGGCTTTTATAATAACATGCCAACAAATCTCATTAGCTATGGCAAATGAGATCTTTTCCCTTGTTTGGAGCATGAAATACTGTCTTTTAGCCAGAAAAACTTATCGCATCACTGAAATTATCATGAGGTAAAAATGAATTTAAGAGATTTTCTTCATTTTGGAAAACATGAACTGGAATGTTACACTTCACATCAAAGTAAAAATACTGAAGAATAAGATAAAGCACTGATATAAAAAAGAACATGTGACATTCAGTTCTTTACCTGTTGCCATGGGTTAGAACCTCAAGTTACTGAGGAACAAAAGGTTATAATTGGTTATTACTTGGCTGAACTGATAAAGTAGAAGTAGCCAAAAGAAGTTATGTAGGTGTAGCGAGCTGTGCAGGAAGGTGAAGGATTTCCAGGTGTTTCTGTGCATGGAACAAAAGAAGCAGGGAGGGTATGAGTATTACACAGCAGTGACTGATGCTGCACATTGGCAAATGGATATTCTCATTGGGGTTGCTTTCGTAGTAGGAACCTGAGTGTAAATTTATCAGTCCTTGGTTTTGCAGGTCTATTGTTTTGGTTTCCATCAGTATATTAGCTCAATTACAGCGTTGTGACTTGCATATCCCAGTTACTGGTCCTGCTGAACCCCAGGGGAGGACAGTGATTTTAATTTCATGCCCCAGCAGCCACAGTTAGTGACGGATGGGTCTTTCAGATGAGGGAATCGGTTTGTAAATTACCCATCGCTACCTCCCGTACACGTGTCACTGGCAATGTGTGCAGGAATGGCATCAGCCTCTGCCCAAACCCCACCAGCTTCTCCCTCCTCCCCGTGCGAGGGGAGGGAAACCCTGAAATGCCACCAGCAGCCTTGAGGCGAGCGCGTGGTGTTGGGGAAGCGCTGCTGAGGTGGCACAGCTGGTGCCCGGCTCATGGGAGCGGCAGGCAGCGCTTGGCTGGACAACCCTCCCGTTCCTGGGTTCTGAACGTGGGACACTCTGCAAACAAGGAGCTTTAGGGATGTCCAGGCTGTCCTGTGTGAGGAGGAAAGAAGAGGAGGCGGTTTCACTGAGGATCTTGGAAGAGCAGCGCTGTGCAGAAATGATGGCTGAGTGGCTGTTACAAGTTGTGTTTGGTTTTTGTAAAGGCTTTTTTTTTTTTTCCTTTTGCTTTTCTGTATCATTTGGCATTCATGGTCTAGCTTTTAATTTTCAAAACAGACACCTGATTAAGTTAGTTACATTTTTAAATTATTTTGCTTGAATTGTCATTGATGAGAAAAGGAGAAAACAAAAGGACTTGATTTAAAAGACTAAGTTCTCTGTAACAGTATAAATGGATGCAAAATGATGAATTATATCTATTATATTAAATTTTTTGCATAATATAACCTATGTAGGGGGGAAGGGAAGGACTTTCCAATTGCATGGCTCACATTTCAAATAATACAAAGTTGTTGATGTTTTATTTATCCATTTCAATGGAACTAACCTCTGGTGACCTGGAATGGTTTTTAAAATATGAAAGCATTATTTTCTTTCTAAAATTCATATTGAAACTTATAAGTTTGAGTAAAGCATTAGAGGACACAAAGTGAATATTAATCATTTTCATTGTGATTATTTTCTATTTTATCATTTAAAAATATTTTAATTAGGAAAAAATTGAAACTTATTTCAATATTTCCAAAATAATCTTCTTTTTAAGGCTCTATAGCCAGAAAGGGTCTCTGATGTTGCTTTTAGATAATGAACTAGCAGGTACATCATTCTCTTCAAGGTTAAAATTCTAGTCCCAGCTAATCAGTACAGAAGGAGACAATCAACATTTCTATTCTGACCTGTGTCAAAATGAGAAATAATGAACCTTTTAATTTTTTTTTTGTTTGGTAGCAAAGTATCAGAGATATGTTATTTAAAATGCTGCCTGTGTATTTACAGCTCTGAATTTTTGCTTCGCTGTGTTTTTATTGCTCTTTTAGGTGGTCACCAGTGTGATTTGACTTCTCAGATATATATATATATATATGTCTTTTTCTTAGATGGTTCTAATGGACACTAAATGAACCTTTTAGTTTATTGCTGCTTGCACTGTTGTTGATAAAATATCATTCCTGTAAGTAACTGGCTTATTACCAGCAAGAGCTCGTTTGTTAAGTTCTGGGCTCTGTATTTGTGGCTGTGTTAAAGCACGATTTTTAGACCATGGGGGAAAGTAGCTGTACTTTGTTTAAGAGTTTTTGCATGCCGTTGGAACCATTTTTTTATCACTCTGCAATGAAATACTATTATATTTCTGCTCCAAGACTCATTATGTAGCCATTGCGTGCTTCATCACGAGAAGAGTAATTTGGGAGGGGTTTTTTTGGTGTTGCTCCTTTATTTTTTTAATTATTATTGTTTTGGTGTGTTTACTGCTGTAAGAAGACATCCCGTTGCGCAAATACACACACACATATGTCTTGAAACTAAGACTTGAATTTATACTGTAATCTGGTAAAGTAACAGACAGGACTAAATCTTCTGAATTAAGTTTTTATATGCTCTTTTCTTTGCGTATCTACTTGGTCCTACGTAACATAAAATGCAATGCTTGAGTTGTTCCACAGGATTGATAAAATTAAAAAAAAAAAGAGAAACTGAGGTTGATTTGTCTTGATGATGAAGAGAAGTAGTTCAAATTCTAGCTGAAAGTAAAGCCCAGAAATATGTGTCTGTTAGTCATTACCTAACGTCAGTGTTGTGTGGAAGGTAAAATGGAAAAAAATCAGTATTCCTCTTTTCATTTAAAAAAAATAAACTAAAACCACATTGTATCTATTATAATTGATAGGTGATATAATGAAATAGAGCCTTTGAAATATCTCTAGCATGATAATGGAAGTCAGTTGTGATGGAAAAGCCATGTATAACCTGGCATCCTTGAGCGAGCTGAGCTCAGCCTGCCCTGACTCTGTCATGCTTTTGCTGCTGAATTAGTTACTGACCTGGTGATTGCATCCAGCATCTGACAGAGAGAAAGGAAGAGTTCAGTGCTAGGACCATAATCTGCTGTTCTGCTCCCCACAGGCCCACGAGCGATCCGAGAGCTCCGAGGTTGCCTTCGTTACCCAGCTTGTGAAGAAGCTGATGATCATCATCGCCCGGCCAGCCCGGCTGCTCGAGTGCCTGGTGAGTGTGGTCCTGGGAGAGGCTGTGCAGGATCTAAAGAGCGCTGGGCACTTGAGGAGATAAGGAATACAAAGCCTTCAAAAGAAAGCTTTAAATTCTCATTAAAACATTGATGAAAAATAAATTAATATTTAAAAGAAAAAGAAGTATACTATGTGGGTTTTGCGTTAATGTAGAAGTAGCTCTCCAATGGAGTGTCAGCTGCAACAGCAGCTAAATTATATTTTAGTATAAAATTTATGGCTGAGGGGCCAGATGTAGCTGTTGACGTCCTTCCATGCTACTTGATGCCAATGGATTTTTCTCATGCTGTTAATAGCAACTGCAAGGAGCCCATAAATGTCTGTGTGGTGCGTGCCCTGTGTCCAGAGCACTGTGCTATGGAAGAGCTGTCACTAAGGAAGAAGTTCCCTACCATGATATAGATGGTGTTTGGGCTCTGGGACTCAAACCCTTGCTGTAGACCCAGGAATTGCAGCTCGTGTCAGGTTTTCCAGCTGTGAACTCACAGTGGGATAGACCAGTGTGAGATACAAGTGGCTTTGGGAGCCTGGGTTTGAAACCCTATTTGGTGCTATTGGAATACAAGCAAAAGCAATTCCCACTGCTCTTTTATAACTTAATTTGGCTAATAATAGTGCATTTTAAATTTAATGCTAGAAAATGATGAAAAGTGTTTAGGCAATCTCAATGGAATAGGCCACTGTGTCCCAAAGTTCTGCAACTCCAAAAATATTTTCTGGGTATGGTGAAGAAGCAACTTGAAAACCTGTATTCTCACTGTCATGCCGGGGCAAGAGGGTTAATATAAACCTTCAATAGAGAAAGAAGTGTACACAATTATGTGGTGGACATTGGTTATAGGATTCAATTCAGTGATTGTATTTCAAAAGGATGCTGAAAAATTGGTGAGAGTGTAGGGAAGAGTTACCAAAAATTGTGAGGTGTCACAAAGCTGCAGTGGAAACTTAGGTACTGACAGGATGAAATCCTGTGGTGTGTAGGAGCACACACGTGGTGGTTCTATCTGGACATAGAAACGGAAGGGATGCTACAGGTGTTTGAGGCATCAGAGAAGTTGGCTGGATTAGGAATCTGTGGCCGGCTGTAAAAGCACAATTAACATGTGGATTATGTTGTGGGCACTGTGTCTGTGGGTGGCTTTTATCTCTGGAGTCACTAGAAGGTGAGTGAGTTTTGTGGCGCTTTCTTTGGTAAAGTAGACAAGAGTGGTCCAATCTTACCAATGATACCAGTTTTTGAAAACACAAGCAGAAGTACTGAGAACCAGGGGACTTTGGAGGGTTCCCTTATTCCTCCTCCATGGCTGTCAGATGGATTGCTTTGCTGGGAGCCCTACAGGACAAGGAAGGCCACTGTCAGTGATGAAGTTGGCTGCGCAACCAGCAAGACAGATACTTTCACTCACTGATTCAAGGAATCTCTTCCAGACTACACTGGAAATCCTGGGCACAACTGCATTCAAACGGGGAATTCTTTGGCTTTCAAAACCATTTTTGTGATTTAGATGAGTTCTTGTGACTACCAGTTACCTTCCAACACTTCTTCAAAATTTATTTTGGAAGTGAAGACAGTGGAGAAAGGAGATAAATTTAAACTTACTGTGTTTGTATTTGCTGCGTTCATCATTGTCATTTATACTTGAGCACGCTCATCATCTACGCAAACATGGAACCTCAGAAAGCCTTGTGCACCCATGTCTATACCTGCAAAGAGTTCCAACCTCAAGGCACCTTTTAGTTGCAAGTCAAGAGATCTCCAGGTTCTTCTGTGTCTTCTCCACCTGATGTTGTGCAAAGTGAGTGGGAGCAGGTGGAAGCAGTGAAATCATTGAGATTTGAGTAATGAATTCCAAAGTATGTAGTGACAGCCTTGACAATGAAGGGGCCAGATTCCAAAGTGTAGAAATAATATCTGGATCTGTATGTTTGCCCTTCCTGTTTTTTTTCAACCTGCATTACCTTTTTAGTAATTCTTTTCCCAAATATATGTTTTAATCTGGTGACATGAAGAATTAAATACTGATGTTCCTTTTACGCCTTAAAACAAGAAATACAGTAATGGATAGTCAACTATTTAAATAGCTTTAGAGAACTAAGTTTCGTTTTCATTTTTAACATACCTTTCTGTAATTCAACCTTTAGCTTCAGTTATATGTGAATTTATAAGCAGTTTTTGTACAATTAATTATTAAGGTTAATTTTAGTAACACAGCTCATTCTTCTTTCTTCCTTGTAAATGAAATAAGTGACCGTATAGGCAGTGCTTGTCATGGTTGTGATTGTTTTAATGCAGGTGAAGGCATTGAAATATTCTAAACTTCAGCTATTTGCCTTCAGTCTTTGTATTACCTGTTGGACTGTGAAATGGTTTTGACAGACTGAACCTATGGGGCTCCAAGAAAATAATAATGTGGTTTGTGCATCTCTGAAACCATCTTTGGGAAAAAGTATCTATTCTTTTTTTTTCAGTTGATTTTTTCCATAGCACCTGCCTCTCTTTAGTAGGGATCATTCTTCTGAATTCAAATGATTAACTCTAATATAGAGAAGTCAGAACTGGATTCTGTATAGTTCCTTAATGTTTTGTATGGGGGTTTTTGTCACCAAGTTGTCTTTTTTCTTCTGTCCTTTACTTACCAATAAATAACCTACAGTCATACCTTGAGAAGTCCTTCCTTGTCTCCACTGTCCCTTTCCCTGCATTCTGGTGACCATCTCTCTCTGTGGTCCTATCTGGTCTGCCTCCTGCTCTCTGCCAGTTCTGAGACTGTTGATTAATCCTTTCCCAGAAGAGTTAGGAAGGAACTTTGTTTCTTGCACTGTTGCTGTGTTTGGTGACAGCATCTATCCAAGCATCACTGGAGCAATCATGGAGAAGTGCATCTGTTGTGTTTCTTGAACCATTCAAGGATCTTTGCCTCTCTACAAGCTCTAATTTCCTTTTCTTGTTTGCAGTTCTGTGCTCTTTTTCTCTTTCGTTGCTGACCGCACACCAGTCCTTTACTGATGCCCTCACTGTTATCCGTGCATGCTCAGCTGTGTGCTGAAACTCCTCCCCTTTCACCCTCCCATTTCACTGGAATATTTTTGAAGAGTGTTGGCGAAGCTGCTCATTGCTGGTGAATGATGAGGTTTGTAGGGGGGAGAGCCAAAGTGAACCGGTGAATTTGTTTCTAAGCAGAGTGTTCCTGCTGCCCAAAGCTTGTCTTTTATTTCCTACTGAATCTGTTAGTCCAGTACAAGAGATCACACCTTCTATAACCTTTTCTGGCCTGAGACATCACAGCACCAAGCCTGAGTTGCTAAAGTGATCCTTTACTGTATAGTGCGAGAAATAGGGCAGTACTATTTCTTATGTAGAAAGTTGTTTTATTAATAATTTTATTAGCAATTGCTAAGATTAGGACAGTGACAGGATTGGGTGGGTGTATGGTTTGATCAGAAGTGATAGGAAAGGCTTATACTGGGTTAACTCACCTGTCAGTTGGAGGTGGCTGAAGGTGGTACCTCAGTTCTCATCCCAGACCTTTCCCTGGCAGCTCTCAGTGTGACAGAACTGGGATGTGTCTCCACACTGATGCTTATATTAACAAGACCATGTTATCTGAAAGCTAGGGTTCAGTTCATACAAAGTCCCTACAGTCCTTGTCCTGTTTTGATTTGCAGATCTAAACCCGTGGACACCCTGTGGGATGTAACTGTCTGTTGTTTTTGCAGAGCAGAGTGGGCATTGTTGACTTGCATGTTGTAACTTGAAATGTGTTGCATCACTGCTGAGCCCAGAACGAACTTTGGATGTTTCTGAAGATTCTCTTCTATGGGGTAGAAACCTTTCCTAATGGTAAAGCCGCATCATTTACATCTCTCTGTCTCTCTCACCGCTTTGCTGTAGGAGTTTGATCCTGAAGAGTTCTACCATTTGTTGGAAGCTGCAGAAGGCCATGCCAAGGAAGGGCAAGGAATTAAATGTGACATTCCTCGTTATATTATCAGCCAGCTGGGACTCACCAGGGATCCCCTGGAGGGTGAGAACTCTTGTTATGTACTTTCCAAACTGTTGAAAGGATAGTCAGATCTCCTGGTCACTACATAGCTGAAGGATGCTTTTATTTTATTGCTTTAATTTCTAGGCCATTTTTCCTTATTATGCTGTTTGCTGTCAAATTCTAGACTGTCCTTTCCAGCCTCATGTCTCAAAGGAACGTTGCTGGGGTATGGATGGTACATCGATAGTGACAGTTCTTTACTTACGATGTTAATAATGTCTCCCTGTATTATCACTGAAACAATGTTAGAAAATGGCTTTATGATTTAACTGTTTTCTCTGTGCTGTTGGACAGTAAAAGTAAATTTACCTGTTATTGTTCTGATCTGCCTGGTTGGAAAGTATTCTGTCATCCCACTTGATTGTCCTCTCCGGGAAAAGCATGGGTTTTGTCATTTTCCATGAGAAACCAGGATGACTATGAAGTTTTAGCTGGAGGTGAGACTCAAGTTTTACATCTTGTGTAGCAGCCAAACCAAAGAGAGCAATGTAAGGACAGAAACAGCTTTCCTGCAAGGTGCCAGAATTGCATATGGTAAACTTAATATAGACATACATTGGCCCGGAAGATTGTAACTTTAGAATTAGTGAGTTAATTTTTCTGCCTGGCACTTTGCTGGCTGAAATGACAAGTTTTCTGAGCATGCACAGCTTGTTCAGCAACAATAGAAAGTGTGACAGAGACTGGAGGTTACTGCAGAATATTTCAGCGATTGAACCATACTTTTTGTTAGCTCAGGAGAGCATAATTTTAACATAAATTAATAGTCTGGCTAGGACTAGTTTAGCTTCTCTGGTGTTTACTGGAATGACAGTGACAGGTTGACTTCAAGTGAAGAGCTCTTCGGGAAAATTTCTACCAAAGATTGCTAAATGCAATTTAATAGCATTTGTTGAAATCTGACATTAAAGGGAAATTTCCTTTGATCCCTGTCACAGGAGAGAACCTTTCCATCGCTAATTCCCCCTACTAAAGTCAAATTTTCTTTAGAAATGTGTGGAGATGTCAAGGTGCCTTATTTCCTTCCTGTAAGGAGGGCACCCAGAAATGTCAGTGATGTCTGTTCAGAGACTCGTAGCTAACGTAGGATTTGGGCTTGCAAAGTTTACAGCATCTCCTGCAACAGCTGAGTGGCCTAAACTAAGTGACTTTCCCCCACTTTGCTGCTGCTCAGCATTTTTGAGAATCAGCCACATCACATGGAGGGCGGCTGTTTGAAAATGTGATGCTTTTTCTTCTTGGAGCACAGAGGTGCCACCAGGCTACATGCAGACATATATGTGTGAGATAGGTTTTAATATTAACTAGACAGCACTTTCCCCAAACATGTGTTTATTGCTTTTACTTACTATAGAAACCATCTAGAGTAAGTCAGGCTGAAATTAGAACAATTAATTATATTCATCTTTATATAAAATGCTGCCTACAGCGTACAAGATGCTAAAGGTTATCACTGTATAATTGGGGTGACTTTTTACAGAGGGAGAAAATGTCCTTCATCATCTACAAGCACCTCTTAAAATCCTGTTTTTCTTGTATAAACAAAGAGAATAGTGTTTGATTGAGATCATTAGGAGTAATCTTTCCTCTTTCTTTTCAGAAATGGCCCAGTTGAATAGCTATGACAGCCCAGACACTCCTGAGACAGATGATTCAGTTGAGGTAAAGCAGTAATACACTCTGTCTAGCACTTTTTTTTTCCTCTCAAAAGAAGTAATCTACAGTAAAGAATTAATTATAATGCAGAGTAATTGTAATTTTAAAAAAAAAGTGCTGACATTTAAAAGCTCATATTAAAAGTAAAGTACATGTTCATAAAAATGTGAAAATCTTTATACAGTGGTGGTAAAATGCTTAAAATATGCAAATAGGCATTATTACCAAGTTTTGTTGATTTTCTTTTTATTCTTAGAAATGAAAATCATCTGGAGGAATTCTTTATATCTACATTTGTAAAATGTGATGGGTATTGAAAAGAGTTGACTTTAGTAAAACCGCTGGAAAAATTTAATTATGTAACTGGCTAGATTTCAAAGATCCTTATTTTATTGATATTTTTTAAAAAATGTAGTATTAAGGAAAGGCTTGAATCCCACAGTTCACTGACTTTTCCTGCTAATAATTGTGGAGGGATTCTGCAAACACCCTAAGGATACAGACAATTGTCCTAAAGCTGAGGACTCCAGAAGTTTAGAAATGGATTGAGTTTGAGTTAATGAGCGCTTAAAGAAGAAAAGGACAAAAAAAAGCCCATCTAAAATGAAGTCATTCCTGCTCCTGATTTCCATTTTCATGTCATCTTTCCCCAGAGCCGTGGGGCCTCTGTCCAGTCAAAGAAAACTCCATCTGAAGAAGAGTTTGAAACTATTAAACTGATCAGTAATGGTGCTTATGGGTAAGACTTTTAGACTTCAAATTAGAAGAAAATGCTATTATTGTCCTACCCAGCAAAGGGCTGTAGCAAAGTGTGGCAAATATCTGGGTTTTGTTGGGTCCAAAGCACAAAGTAATTTCACTTGGGTCTTACAGAGGTTCAACCCTTGTCGTGTCTTCTGCATTCTTCTGGGAGATGCCATTTCTTTCATGAATTCAGATTATATATATCTAACATATGTGGCTGTTTGTGAGCACTTGGAATGCTAAAAGAAGTGCTAGAATTACGCTGGGGTAAATCTACTGTCAGGAGCAATACATTTAAAAAGCTATTAGATTTTATTATCCATTGAAGAATCAGGTACGGATTCGGTCGGTTACAATTTTAACTGCACATACAAACCTATCCAGAATTTTAAAAGGCAGTTCCTGACTCTTTGCAGTTCATAAATCCTTACCAGTGAGGTCATCAGGCTGTTACTGAAAAGCAGTGATACTCTGTAGGTCATAAGAGCAAAACTTGAGCATGTGCTTGAGTGTTTTGTGGAAGTGGGTGCTTAGTTAACAACAACTCACTTCTTAAAAATTATATGTGGAAAAAATGTAAGCATGGTTATTAGTGAGTGACGACACAATGGAGCATGTAGAAGAGTCGTATTATTAGACAAAAAGATTTTATATCTCTTCAGTCGTATTTCTGCATAAGCCCCATGTAACTTTGTAAAAAGGGGAGAGAGAGGAGATAGTTTTGCTGTTAGTCACATGTCTTTATTCTGGGTTTATTTTATAGTCAGTGGCTGGTGAGACACAATACCACGTTAAATGTAATGTACTCCAGAGAAAAGGAAACAAGTACTGATTCAATAAGGCAGGCAGACTGGATGAAAATTTTATTTGCAAACTGTATTATTAATGTGCAGGAATCTAATGATCTGCAAATGATAGAAGTGTAAGAGATACTTTACTGAAGGAAATCCCTGGTGACAGTGCTGCGTCAAATTAATTTTATGGAGCTTGGAAAGAAATCATGCTGATTCCACAGGTTTTGGACAATTTTTTAAGCGAAGTGATGACTGTAGTGTTGAAGAATACATGCAACTCTGCAATGGTGCTTATGGAAGTTTGTGACATTTGTGTTTGAAATAGGTCCTTGTTTGTCACATCAGCAAAAATGCTGGTTTATTCAAGAAGGCAGAGTAGCTTTGGGAAGGAAGCATTGTGGGATTGCTTCTTTTCTAGGGAAGCTTGCCACTGAAATGGCATTTTATGGAGTCACGGATAAGTCTGTCAGGATCCATTCAAAACAGTTACAATCACTGTTGAAAAAACCCCAACAAAACAGCAAAACCACAAGGAACTCCAAACCTAAACCCACAACAAACCAGTTTGAGCTGAAAATGGACTTTTTCCTCTTGGTGTGTGGTTTTGCAGAGCGGTGTATTTGGTGCGGCACAAGACCACCCGCCAGCGCTTTGCCATGAAGAAGATCAACAAACAGAACCTGATCCTGAGGAACCAGATCCAGCAGGCTTTTGTGGAGAGAGATATCCTGACGTTTGCCGAGAACCCCTTCGTGGTCAGCATGTTCTGCTCCTTTGAGACCAAGCGGCACCTGTGCATGGTTATGGAGTATGTGGAAGGTATGGTTGTCATTATCCACACCTCCAAAGGGGCCTCAGTTGGGATGGACGTGGGATGTGAATCCCTGGGACTGATGCAACGTGTTCGTAGAGGAGCTGAGCCTCTCTGCTGAGGTCAGAAGTCAACATGAACTTTCCAGTCTTCATTGGGAAGGAAACCCTCCCTCTCTCCTGTGGGATGGCGTGGTTGGATCCATAGCACATTTGCTTGACATTGCAGTTAGAAAAAGGCATTTAAGAAACATAGTCTTTGTTCTTTAGCAGCCTTTTCAAAAATGAAGTGCTATTTTGTGCTGGGGTTGGTTTTTTAGGTTGTTTGGTTTGCTTATTCTTTGAAATATAATTTTATTTTACTTTATCAGTATATCTTATTATAAGCAATATCCACCGGTGGATAGGATTAATTTCTTATGCCTGGCTTGCGTGACTGAATGTTTGAGAAATAAGATTATAGTTATTGTATCAGCGCTCCTTCAGATTAATTAGTGGAATGAAATCAGATGTATTGACAATAGCAAATTTTAATATTAATTCCTCTTTGCAAGTAGAAATGAAGGTCGAATGAAATGTGTGGCCAGTGTTCCTTAGGAAGCTTGAATCGGGAGTCCACAGACTAATATTCTTCAAGACTTCCTTCAATTTGCAAATGGCATCTGTACAATTCCTGTCCAAGCCTGTCCAACGTATATGGAACTCAGTTTTCCTAGGGTTTCAGTATTTGTTTTAAGTTCAAGACAAAGTATAGAGAGAGCTTTAGAATTCCTGCTAACGTAATTGTGAGAGACAGCCTTTAGAAAACTTAGTCTGTTCTTGTATTGCAGACCCACAGCTGTTCTGTCTTACTGATATTTGCCATTTCAAAGTGACATATGCACAACTTCCTTCTTTCCCTAGGAGGTGATTGTGCTACACTTCTCAAGAACATTGGTGCCCTACCCGTTGATATGGCGAGGATGTATTTTGCTGAGACTGTTCTGGCACTGGAGTACCTACACAATTATGGGATTGTTCACCGTGACCTAAAGCCTGATAAGTAAGTCTTTAGCCCCTCAGGGGGAACAGAGCTAGTCCTTCAGAGGCTTCCTCTCTAGGCAACAGGACATGGGGGCTAGAGACAGCATTGATCTTCAACAGCATCTGACGTGTAGGAGGTTTTACAGAGTTTCTTGCTATTGATGTAGAAGCAGATAGACACTGAGAAAGGGTAAGAAGAATGTTTTGAGATGTTATCTCAAAGCTGTTGCTACACTGATGCAATTATGGCAGCAGAAGGTAGTCTCACTCCTAGTTGCCTTGACTGCTCTGTGATTTTTGGTTGCATAGGAGTTTTTTTCCAGTTATTTAATGGGGATGTAATACTGGGATTGTCCTTAGTATTATCCTGTGTTCTTTTTGTTTTAAATTGCTTTTGGGAAACATTTAAATGAATGTTGCATTATTTTACTTCTCTTTCTTTTAGTCTTCTGATAACTTCAATGGGTCACATTAAACTAACAGACTTTGGACTGTCCAAAATTGGGTTAATGAGCCTTACAACTAATCTTTATGAGGGCCACATTGAGAAGGATACCAGGGAATTCCTGGACAAGCAGGTAAGCTGAAAAATTTTGTCTGTTGATGTGGGATCAGATGCAGGATTCAGTCTTGGGATAGAATCAGTTTGTAGCACTCCTTCTCTGCCTTGATGCTGTGCTGTGCATTGTAAAATGGGAGGCAAAGATGTAAGTCTGTTCTCATGTTTGTACATAAATTGGCATTGTTTGTTACTTGAGCTTCTTGTTTCGGAGTGATGCCCTTCAGCTCTTAGTTTAGGGTACTGAAAGGGTGGCCCAAGCAGCAGTGCAGGTGTAAACAGAAGTTGGTTTAGCAATGTAACATGGATTTTGCTGGAAGGTTGTTCCACGATCTCCCCCTTCTGGTGCTTAGAAAGTTCATGGCAAGCTTCTGTATGTTTCTTGTAGTTTTGTCTAACGGCTTAAACATTGATTTTTATCCCCATGATATTTACTAAGAGTCATTTTTCTCCTTAGCCTTCATTTTGCTAGGCTTAACCAGCTAAGTTCTTCTAGCTAACAAGATAGATTTTCCTTTGATGAATGAATAGCTCTTCCATGTAACTCTTTCAGTTTAAATTGATATTTTCTGGGCATAGTTGAAGGAGCTGTTCTGGATGCAGGCTCACCAGTGCCTTGTATAATGGAGTAAAAAATACTTCTCTCTTCTGAAAACACCTAGGATCACAGCTGAATTTTTCATCTTTAGTTGTGCCAAGTGTTAAATTCATAATCATCCTGTGGTGTTGTCTTCTTTTGCTTCTGAATAAGGATGCTTTTTCTAGCAGAATTCTCTTTGGTCACTTGATCATATTCTTGCACTTTACAGTGTTACATTTTTTACCACTCTTTTGTTGTTGTTGTTGCTGCTGCTTCTAAGCCTCAGGCAACTTAGATCATCCAAGGTAATTTTCTTAGCCATTGTCCGTGCCAGCTGTACCTCCCAAGTTTAAGGCTGAAGTGTGTAATCATGCTGTGCTGCTAATTCTGCATCTGTGAAACCAAATTCTGTTAGCATGGAGATGTGAGAGGTTTGTCAAAACTCAGTTCCTGATAGCTGTAGCTGTGCCAGCAGACATCCATCAAGCTGTCAGACCTAAACACACAGAATACGCATTTTTCCCATATGCTTTCCTGTGCATGCACCAAAGAAGTACTTAGCTGGCATGTCCACACGAGGAACATTTAATTTCATGTGATGTTATTTCTGTGCAGGTAATGTGTTCTTCAAATATAGACTCTTGCTCCATGGAAGTAGCTCACAGCATGAAGTGGTTAGTGGCAAAACATTAATAACTTCCTTGTAAAGCTCTGAGGGGGGAAAGAAAAAGGAAAAAAAAAAAAGACAAAATAAACTTTGACATGAATTTGGCAGTTTGTAAATATATTGCTTCCTTGCATGTTTCTGTTGAGGTGTGTGGGACTCCAGAGTACATTGCACCAGAAGTCATCCTGCGCCAGGGCTATGGGAAGCCAGTGGATTGGTGGGCCATGGGAGTTATCCTGTACGAGTTCCTGGTCGGCTGCGTTCCATTCTTTGGGGACACACCTGAGGAGCTGTTTGGACAAGTGATCAGTGGTAAGTTTCTGCTCTGGCTCTGAAGGGGTTTCAAAATGTGCTTTGAAAATATTGACGATCCATAGTTTAGTCAGGAAGGACTAGGTATAAAACAGTGGGGTTTAATTTTAGTGTTTATAACTTGCTATGTCAAAGTAGCTTCCATCTGATTTCATCTAGGGAATGTTGTTATGTTGCTTAACATCTTCCTAAATGGTTCTGTCATGGTGTGGGAGTCATACAAATCCTTGTGGGATTGATAAAAAATATTTGGGGATTTTCCTGTTCTGTCTTTTAACTTAAGTGATGGAGAATATGAAAGGAGCAGCTGCCAACTGGTCTAATTTAGGCTGATTTTGGTTATTGTTTTCGTAGGTCCAAATGCCAGTCAATTAGTAATCTTATATAAACGAAATGAAAGGAAATTCTGAGTACAATACATTGAAGCTGTTGTGCTCAGTACCTTCACATCTTGTGACTTTTTAAACCTGTCTCATGCTTGGAGTTGGACAGACAATTGCTTTGTGTTCGCTCGCTGAATATGCCAGTGAAATAATTTCCTATTGGGAATGCTTTCTGAAGCAGTAAATTTTTAACACACTTGGCAAATGTCCTTTGTAAAAAGCAAATTTCAGCAAAGCACTAAATGTGATGCATGAAATCGTTACCTGTGAATTGTTCTCTCTGTTCCAAGTATAACGACTGTGGAATGTGCAGGCAGGAGATACAGCTGCAGTATTGTCACTGTCTTTGTTTATGGATTGTCATGGAAGTCCCATTTCATACTTTATTAATAGAGTCCTTAAAGGTTGTTTTTTTTCCTCCACAAGCACTGCTTGGATTGACAGCAGCTTTAGCTGATGCTGAATTTTATGCATTTTGGAAAATGTCAATGCTTGAATTATATTAAGCTGCTGAATTCAAGGTATTTACGCTTCTGGGGCAGTTCTCAACGTTGCACTTTGAGGTGTAGGAGTGTGAATGGTTATTCAAATTAGTTAGGAAGCTGGTAGAAAATGTCAAGTCTCTTTTTGTCCCCAGATGAAATTGCGTGGCCAGAAGGAGATGATGCACTGCCACCTGATGCCCAGGACCTCATTTCTAAGCTTCTCCGCCAAAATCCTCTGGAAAGAATGGGAACAGGTAAGAACCTTGTGCATAGGAATGCACTGTCCAGAAGCAGGAGATGAAGATACCTTGCCAGTGATGCACAGCCACTCATGTTGAAGAATGCTCGTCTAGAGCTGGGGAACAGTTTATACTGGATTCAGTGTGATGGAGCTCTGGGAATTAGTGTCAAAGATCCATGAGCCAGGCAGATACTACTGTCTTGTTTGGGAACAGGAGAGGGGCTCTGTCAGCTTGGCAACAGAACTTCTCTGATTTGTGCTGTTCCATTATGGGCTTGAGGATTGTGTCTCCCTTTAAACAGTGTATAATCAGATTTTTTGTTTAAGTTCTCTTAGACTAGGGACTTAATCCCTGCCATGACTGTGAATTCCTGTGTGTAATAAAATAAATGAAAACTTTCCCATTCCTAGAGGCCTGTAGTGTAGAATTCTCCAAACATACAGCAAAGTCTGATAATCTTTTTGGCAAAGTCAGATATGTGTGTCAGTCTTTCTGTGTTCTAACGTCAGATTTAACGTTTTACAAGCCAACCCTTCTCATTTCCTCGTACTAAATAATCGTAAATAATCTCAAGATACACTCTTGTTTTAAAATAATTTGTGCAACACTGGCTTCACAGCACAGCTCATCTTTCATTGATTTGATTAGCTTAATTTACTTTGGGATTTTTGATTCAAAACTACACTTTAAGGATAAGAAAAAAGCTTAGAGATAAATATATAACAGTTCCAAAGGCACATGTATTCAGCAGATTTAGCACATGTGCACACAGGGGTGATGAATAGATCATGAATTAATAATGATATCAGATGGTTTTCACATGTTTTTCTCTACTTAAAATCCATGTACTTGAAAGATGTTGCTGTCATGGAAAAGATGTAGAGTTTCTTGCCTTATAAAATGAGTTGATGGACTGATTTTTTTTTGATTTCTTATATACTTGTAGTGCTGAGACTGCTGTTTCACTTGGCATGTCGTAGTGCCACTGGCACTCAGCAAACCTTTTATCTCTTTTCCTCTGCTCTTTTCTTTTCTAAAAAGACAGAAGCATCTGCTATGAATATTAATTTCATTTGAAAAAAAATGCATATACTGGTAGACAGATAGTCTTTACTTTTTCCTTCTGGGTACCCAAGCTTCTGAACTTAATAAGAAAAGATACTAATTCAGGTAGATAGGTGAGCCCTGTCTTGTTCTAGGCACATGAATGAGTTTATTCACAACAGTGGAGCCACTCACATTCTAAGTGCCTCTCTGAGTTTGCTCTCTTTATTCACTTATGAACAAGATGCTGTTTAGAGTTTGAAAATTTTAAATTAAGGTGTTAGTTCATCATCTTGCAGCTCGCTGTGGAATGCAACAGCAGATGCTGTCTTCCAGCCAGTTTAGTCATGTCTTGTTGCTAAATAGGAAGAGGAGGTGGGAAGGAGGAAATCGTGTTCAGGTTTTATCTTGCATGACCACTTTGGTAAAAGGATAAGTTGTTTCTCAAAATTCCTGGAAAAAGTGCGGCTTAAAAGTACTCGAGTACATTCTTTTACGCTCTTGATATTTTTAGGGTTTGTTTTTCATGTTATGCAAATGCTGAAAGAAATACTCTGCAATAAAAGGTGCTTATTTCAGGTAGTGCCTTTGAAGTGAAGCAGCATCGGTTCTTTAAAGATTTGGACTGGAATGGATTACTCCGGCAGAAAGCTGAATTCATCCCACAGCTGGAATCTGAGGATGACACAAGCTATTTTGACAGTAAGACTAAAGATTTGGCCTGAACGGCATCATATTTCTTGTGCATATTTCATTTTTGAAATTGTTAGAGATAAGTCATTTTAGAAATTGAATAAAATACTTGATGGAAATTGCTTTAAAAAGTTTCTGTTGAATGCCAAGTAAGGTTTCTTTGAAGGCAAATTAATTTTAAATGAAAAAAATGTTGCTGCTGGAGTCAGTTGGCCTTTCACTGGTGCCTGTGGTCCTGACAGCCATGGCCCTGCAGTGAGAGGTGCTGCCATTGTCATGCTGGGTTTATTAAATGTCTTCCAAAGCATGTGGTAAATCCAAATTCCTTGAGTTTTTGAGCAATATGATCTTTCCCTAGTGACTGTTTTCAGCCAAAAAATGTTTTTAAAAAAGCCCAAAACAAACCCTAGACCTTAAAGACAAGTATGTGGGGAAAATTCTTAAGAGATTTAAAGTAATTTAAATTACTTTCACTGCAAGTGTATCACTTTATTTTAGTATTATTAACTCTAATGAGATGGGAAGTGAAGTGTCTGTCTGGTGTGTATAAATGTCTGGGAACTGCCATGGTATCTGTGCTGTGTAAGATTCCTGGTATTTCAAGATAAGCACCAGACAGAGTCAGTGCTCTTGGGAAAGAAGGGAGGAGTGTCAGAGGAGGGATGGAGAAATCTCTGTTCCCAGAGCCTCTGTTCCCTAACTTTTCTCATTTGACTTGGGGAGCTGAGCAGGTGGAATGGGCTTGGTTAGGGTGAGGTCTTTTCTCCACTCCAGCTGCAGAACAGCATACTGGGCTATTTCATTTCCCTGAGATATGGAAGTTTTTGGTCTACATCAGTGGAATCTCTCCCATCCTAGGGCCATGGCACTGGTTGAACCTGTATGAAGCACAATTTTGCTCAGCTGCTGTGCTTTGCTGAGGGTGAAGGGAGGGAGAGAGCAGCTGCCTCCAACCCTTTGGCTCTCAAACTGCACAAGCAGTGATTCCATTTAGATAGTGCTCTTCTAGTTTGGGGAATGGGCTTGTTTGGAGAGGTAGCATGGGAGAGAGAGATGGATTGAGAAATCTCTGTGTGGTTGCTGCAGAAATTGGAGTCAAGCTGTGCAGAGGGGGCAGAGGTGAGGTTTCTGCATGTATTGAGGTTGTACTGGTACAAAATCCATGGAGAAACTGATGTGGTGGGGTGTTCTCACCACTAACTGGACTTACTGGGTGTGGAAACTTGAGCTTTGGTCACTGAGTTGGGTCAGTGACTGGCAGAGGCCCAGTGCAGTAGCCACAAGCAGATCCTGGTTGGTAAAAGCACCATGTTGTGTCCAGGGCTGCAAATCACTGGGTCTGTCCGGTCAGAATGATGAGAAACTCCCCATGTGCCCAGCAGGTTGTGAGTCCTTTGTAAAGGCTGGAATTCTTACATCAGGAAATATCTCACATAGACACTGATAAGAGTTGGCGTTGCTGTTATAAACCCTAATGCAGAAAATGTTAGAATTTATAAAAGTAGCTTTCGGGCTGATGTGGTGCAGCAAATTTGGCTCAGTGTAGCTATCAGCTTTCTGTAGCCAAACTTATTAGTGCCCACTCCACAAAATCCAATGTGGCTGGCTTAGAAATCCAGTGCTGCAAATCTCAAAGCACAAAATCTCTTTGGAGAAGTTTTTGCATTAAAAATAGCTTTGCATGTTGGCTGCTTGCCCATTTTCTTTCACAAAATCTAATCCTTTTCCTAGTTGCAGGAGAGAAAAGAGATTTTTTTGGGGTAAATATTTTTATTTTTTTAAGTAGGCTTGTATGTATATTTGTATGCAGTACAGATTTTGTACAATCTAAAAGCTGTTTATTGGAAAGTGGGACAGTGAATTGTTTCCATGTTTCCTTCCATATGATTGTTTGCTGTAGGGAAGAAATATCCCTACCATGAAGGGTCTGCAGGATTAGACACCTTTTGAGTATCAGCTGCTTCCAGAATGGAATACAGCTGACTGGATAAGATAAATTCAGTGCCAAGCAGATATTCTCCGCTGGCAATTGCATGGGATGAGCAAAAACTGGCTGGGTATGTTTCAGTATTAAGGGAAATACTCTGCATGGTTTATAAACACCCCAAGCCCTTTAACCAGGAGCAATGCTTGAGGTGTGAGTTACCAACACTGCCCACACTGATGCAAGTGCCATGTCTTGTTGCCAGCCCGTTCAGAGCGGTACCAACACCTGGATTCGGAAGAAGAGGAGGACACTAATGATGATGATCACGTGGAAATCCGGCAGTTTTCCTCGTGCTCGCCCAGGTTCAGCAAGGTAGGGACAAGCTAACTTGTCAGAAGACAAAAATCTAGAGAGGAACACGGTTTCTTTGCTGCATATTGGGGCAGGTTTTAATCGTGTGGATGGCCTTTGGGATCTCATGGTGTGTAGTATTCACTAAGGAAAGAAAACTCTGTATGAACTGTTTATTCTGTGTTGGTTTCGGGGCCTTTAGATGGTGAGTACCAGAATAATCAGCGAATGACATTTTATATTTGCTAATGTTTCACCAATATGCGGGGTACTGTGTAGGTCACTTCAGCATCTGATACAGTTTGATGTTTTCACCAATGACTTAGATGCTGGCATAGGGAGTATCCAAAGCTTATTTGCTTGGGGCAGTGTCATTCTGAAAGGGCCTTCCAGAGGTGACAAGGTGGTATTAGGATGAAAATGGATTCTGACATTTGGAATAAGGGTCTAAAATCAAAGGGGGCAAGAACATCAGTGAAGTTTACATCTCTGGGGTTGTTCATGGTCTCAAATACAGCCTGAGGAACAAAAGGCAAGGTGACAATTTCAAAGAGGAAGGTCTGGGCTCATAATCCATCATGAATTAGATGTGCCAAATTATTGTAGCAATAATTTTCCGTACTGGGATTACCAGTAGGAAGGCCATACTTGGGCTTTTTGGTCTGTTCCGGGCAATGTTCTTGAAAATGAACATGGACCAGTAAAAGAGAGTCCAGAGGAAACCAGCAAAAATGCCCTGAGTTCTACAAAACATAAAACTCCTGGTGTTTCCAAATACATAACTGCTAGAAGGAAAGGACTACATTGGTCTTCCTGATGAAACATAATATGTTCAGGAGGGGCAGAAGGGAGAAGAAATGCTGTGTTGAGGCAGCCACTTTATGAATTGTGTTTCCCTGTTGGTGACATGGGAGTAGGAATTTTACTGAGGAGCTCTGAAAGATATTTCGGGTTTTCACGACAGTTCCTCCAGTTTTCCACTGCTGAAGTCAGTTTTTAAGGACCAGTTTGTTCTTCTTTATCCTCAACCAGGCTACAGTGCTTTAAATAACAGTTAAGTGGTTTAAATAAATGTTACTCTTAATTTTATGGAGTTGCTCCTGATTTGCATCACTAAAAGTATGTTTAAAATTGGACCTGAGGATTAGTTGGTGTTTTGAGAAAGTTCTCATGAGTACGTAAGGGTTTCTTTTCTCAGCCTTTTCTCACCATGAGTATTACTCATTTGTTAGACTGAAGCTTTTCTTTGGGGTTCAGTGTTTTTGCCACAAAGAGAGAAAGTTCACTTTTAATGAATTTATTTTAAGACCTGGAAAATTATACAGCATTTGTAATGTGGGAGGCATAAAAGGCTCATTATATTTTGAAATTCTTGTCTGACAATTCAGCCATATGATTTATTAATAGTTATCTTGTTGATGCTCTGAATTTTTAATAACATTATTTTCATTAATCTCTTCTTATGTAAATTAGGTCCACAGTCAAGTGTAGTTTTGAAAGGATGGATTTTTTTGCTTAATCATTTAATTATTTAAAGACGGCTGTAAAACCAAGAAAGGCACTTTCATTAAGCTGTCAGCATTATAGTAGATTCCTTGAGGAGGGCAGGACTTTTTTGTTCTGAAATAAGCTTGGGGCAATGCTGATAGACTGATGATAATGAAATGGGGTCATGAGCGTGATGCCTATCACTGAAGTGAATTTGTGTAGTAAGATTTCAAGATCCAGATGTCAACCCTCAAGAGTTGTGGAGCTGTCTTTAGCAATAGCTCCTCTTAGATTTAAGAATTGTTAAAACCGAAAATCAAGTAATTTCAAGAAGTTTGTCAGTACTTCTGTTGTGTTTTCAAAGGAGAGGCACTGGGTGCTGTTGTAGAAAAGCATTTTAGTGTTTCTGAAGCTGGGCCTTTTTCCTTTCCTCTCTGGCATGCCTTGAGCCTGTCACACCTGCGCTGTGTTACTTGGTCAAAGAACATTACCAAGGCCATGCTTTCGCGGGAAATTTCGAGAAGAGATTTTGGGGGAAATTTCGAGAAGAGATTTTGCCCCTCGCTCAGAAAAGGTCCTGTAGGTTGGTTTTCCCTGCGCTGAAGGATCTTTTGCTGCACACAGGTGTACAGCAGCATGGAAAGGCTTTCCATCCACGAGGAGAGGAAGACTCCACCACCAACCAAACGGAGTCTGAGTGAGGAAAAAGATGATCGGCTGGACAGCCTGGGGGGCTTGAAGAGTCGGGACCGCAGCTGGGTCATTGGGTCTCCTGAAATGTGAGTTCTGCGCAACTGAGTTTTCTGTTCTCCCACAGCAGCTAAGAAAGACCAGCCAAAACTTTCTATGACCAGTATTAGGTCAGAAGAGCTTCATATGTTGTATTTACACAGGAGAAGCCTGGACTGAATAGCTAAAAATGAGTGTGTAGAAGTGATATGGTCCTTAAATGTATAGGTCCTTAAGCACTAACATCTTCTAAATTTGTAGCAAATACTTTTAATTAATTTAAAGGTATTCTAACCTTAAGGGCAGATTTCTTATGTTACATCAGAGATATACCCACATCAGTTTTTTTCTGAAATTAATGCAAAGTCTGGTGTTGTCAGACTTTGACCTTTTGTTACAAAGTAGAGAAATCATTAGGAAAGTTCAAAGTTTCAAAAGTTCAGGATATGCCCAAAAAATCTTGTGCTCTAATAAAAAATGTCAGTAAAATATATGAATACCCAGAATTTGGATACCTGCCATATTCCTGGCATTACTGAAAACTTACCTTATAAAAGGGATGTCTCTCATTTTGTGCAACCACTGTAAAGCTTTTACACTAATGTTTGGCATTAGGAAGAGCATAAAATGTGGCTCTGACTTAGTCTGTATGACACCATTAAAAACAAAAACATTTTATAGATTACATTCATAACTGAGGTACACTTCATTTTACATCAGGCTGTCCTGGCTTCTAATTTAGAGCAACTTCAAAAGAAAAATTCATGTAATTCCGTAAGGAACATGGATGGTGATTTGCATTTTGCAATGTTGATTTTTAAAAAAATAATATTTAATATCATGCTCATTGTACTGTATTTCTCTTTGGGTTTATCCCTGCCTTTCCTAGAAGCTTAACGATTGGAAATCTAAACTCAGGTGATGCCTTTGTTGTTTTAGCTCCCAATGTTGTAATTTGGTCTCCACACTGCACCTTGAATTGGCTTTGGATGAGCGAGTTGCGTCTGTGCCCTATTTTCACCCTTTAAAGTTGATTTTTATTGGACTCACCTGTCTTGGCTCTCCCCTCAGCCTGCGCAAGCGCCTGTCCATGTCCGAGTCCTCGCACACGGAGAGCGACTCCAGCCCACCGCTGACAGTGCGGCGCCGCTGCTCGGGGCTCCTGGACATGCCCCGCTTCGCCATCTCTGCCGAGGACGAGGGGGCTGCCCTCAAACGGCCTCAGTCTGAGGGGATGCTCCTGTCCACCGTGCAGTCGCGGGAGGGGCTCCCCGTGCCCATTCCAGAGCAGCCTGTGGAGCACGAGCTGCAGCTGGAAGGGGATGCCGGAGCCACCACCCCGTCCACGGCTGCTGGCAGCGCCTCAATGCTGACAGGTATGTGAAAAATCACCCTGCTTGGTGCGGTGGTGGCTGCGGTCCCCAAGAAGGCTGTGCTACCTTGCAGAGAGTGACTCTGTAAAATAGTCTGGGTGTTGGGATGTGACTGCCTCATGCTAAGTAGATATTTTAGTGTAGTTTTGTGGATGTGTTTGCCTTTGAAAAAATATCAGTGGTTTCATCTCTTCAAAATTGCATCCTAGTTTTTAAGTCCCGTCACTTCAGATTGATTTAGGTCTTCTAATGCTTGAGATTCGTATGGTCTATGCCTACTTCCAACCACTGGGTGCCTACCTGAGGCAGCATTAATTTAAGCATTGATCAGATTACTGCTGAGTTGGAGCTGGAGAACGTGGCTGTCAGCCATACCAACTGATCCCTGCTTCCCAAGACTTTGGAGAGACTTGAAATATGCTATGGAAATGCCGCTTGTGTCAGGCATATGCTACGTATTTTAACAGCCAACTAGCCAAAATTCATCCAGTTGCAGGCTTAGAAAAATGCAGCCTAAGTGTAGTTGACTGGGTCATAGAAGTCAGTGTTTGATTTTTCAGCAACTTTGACTGTCCTGAGGCTTTTCTCCAGCTCTGGGCTGAGCTGAACCTTCCTGTGGTGGTGCCCTGGTCTGCTGCAGTGCAGGACTGGGCTCTGGGTGCTGGAGTGTTCCCAGCTCCTGCCCCTTTCCTGCCCTGCTTTCCCACTGCATTGGGAAGGCAGTGGGTGAAGCTGTCCCTGAGAACAGAGGAGGCCAGAGCTGGGAACTGCTGGGAAGCAGTAAGGAGGAAACAAAAGGAAGGGTAGAACAATGGAAGAAAGAGGGGAAGTTGAAGTGAAGGCTGGCAAAAGAAAATTTGAGAAATAAGGCATATTTAGGGGAAGGACTAGATTGTAGGGTTGAATAACAAAGACTAGCTGGGTAAGAAAATAAGGAACAAGTTGCTGGGAGAAACTGGGAGCAAGCAGGCAAAGCAACTGTGATACACTGAGAATGGAGAGAAGAGGGGGACTGAAGAACCAGTCAGAATGGCAGCAAGAATGGACAAGGTGGAAGGCACTGGGCAGATCTGATGGGCGACTGATAGCAGAAGGTGGAAATGCCTTGGAAGAAATTTGCCTCCAGAGTAAAGCCAAAGATCCCCATATCTTATTATCCCTCTTCTGGGATTCAGTCTGTGGAATTCTTTTAAAATCATTCCATTGCCCTTTATCTTCCATGTTCCCTGAAGAGCTTCATTAAGCCAATGGGAAAAGGTGCAAGAGTAAAGGAAGGAAGCTGCTGCCTCATACTTGCTTGGCATAGGTGCCATAGCTGAAACCTTGGGTTCTCAGTTTCATGCTAAGAGCCTAGAAACAGGCTATTAAAAATGGCAAGAACACTTCCATTGCTAATTCGAGTATCTGCAATATGGGATTGGCAAGAATGAAGCTCCCCTGGGCAGCCTACTCCCCTGAGTTTAATATGTTAGAACAGTCTTTGATCTAGTGCACGGGATCCAGGGATGTCAGTGCTTCAGTGTGCCCAAGTCAGAGGCTTGAAAGGAGTTTAATTCCTATAACTGTCTCGAAGTGCTCCTCTAATTTATGTGGCACCTTTTCTCATGCAGCCTCCAAATCTGGGTTCCTCATAGTCTGGGAGCCTGATTTGAAGCTCTGTGGCCCTTAAATGTTGAACAGGCATCTGGTCCTGAGGTCTATGGGAATGGTGCTTTGAATTTTTATTTTTATTGTACTTCCTGCTTCACTTAGTATGCAGAGAAGTGGTGCCCACTTAAATAACGATGATCAATGTTTTGTTCTGTCCTCATTGTTCAAAATGTGGCCCTTAGGCTTTATTTATTGCATGCTGCTTAAAATTTGCTTTTGAAGACAGAATGATTAATTTCCCTTGTGGACTTGCTGTGATGCTCACCACTTTCATTTCTAAGCACCTTGTAAATTCTAATTACTGTAGTTTCACAGTGCCCCTTTAAGGTATCACATGGGGAACTGAGGCACTGGCCTTGAGTACAGGACCCCCAACCCCCAGCATCTGCTGTTGTTACATGCCCGATCTGATCTTCGAGATTACTTTGCATTTTATATATAATTAGAGCAGGTTAAGTAATGCAAGACTAAATTGCAATGTTGCACAGAAGGGGGCAAATTAAGGTTGTCTTTGCAATCCACATTTTTACTTTCCTTGACTTGAGTACCTTAGTATTCTCTTAAAGTGGATTTTTTATGGGTGACTCCAGTAGAACCTGGCTCTTCTATTACAAGCAGTTTTAACTTAAAAGATTGACAGTTCTTGCTGGTTGTAAAAATGGAGCACTTTCTATAAACCTGTTTTCATCTGTGAACGATCCCTTTGAAATGGTGTACAGGAGTGCACCATGGCTTTAGGATTCATGGAACTGCCACTGAGCAATGTGATTTCATTAGCAGGATTTTCCACAGAAAAGAAGCCGCTAATTTTGGAATAACACCATTTCTGTAAATAAAAATTCAAGCCCTGGGGTTTCTTCTTAGGAAAATTTACTCTTGGACTTCATGTAAACATGACTTTGATTTAATGTATTTTGCCTGTAGGGGAATAGACTGTTAGGAATTCCCTGTGGTTCTAATCTGTTTTAATTTAAACTGTAGCTGGGAGCACTGCAGATTTCTCTGATCCACGAGCTCGCAGTAATAGCAATGAAGGCCCAGACTTTACCACTCCAAAAGCCATCAGCGATTTGGCAGTGCGGCGGGCACGACACAGGTTGCTCTCTGGGGAATCAGGGGAGAAACGTACCTCGAGACCTGTCAATAAAGTGATTAAATCAGCATCCGCTACTGCCTTGTCTCTCCTGATTCCCTCAGGTAAGAAATGCCTTGAGTGAGGCATTGTCAGAATCTGCAAGCGCTAAACAAAAGGTCTGCAGACAGATCCTCCCCCTTCGCTCTCCTGGAATAATGCCTTGGCTGGCAGGAGGGGAGAGATCTAACTTTTACAGTCGGTTTAGTGTTTCCTGCTCGCAGGTTGATGAGCACTGCTGTGCCACAGACAGGAGCGTTGTGCGTGTGGTCTGACTGCAGCTTCTGCAAATGGCATTGGGCCCTGGTTTTGTTTAAATTGACTCCTAGCTGGTCTCTAGACAATGGTGCAGCAAGGAGGTATAGAGACACAGAATGATTTTAACCCTCTAGGTGCTATTTTTTGGGGTCACATAATTGCAGCGCTGTTTGGGAACAAAATATGTGTAATGCATTTATGCACCGGGAAGTTTCGGAAACTCCAGATAACTTGGTTAAGATTGACTGTTCAAGAACTGAACAGTGTAAGTAACTCAGTAAGTCAATGCTGAACCACTCACCCTTTTGGCCCAGCTCTGTCTGCAAGCAGAGCCAGACCTTTACAATTCCCAAAGCCACGTGGTGACTCCTAGAGAGCAGCTCAGCCATGCTGGGCTGTGACACACTGGTTCAGCAGGAGGAGTTTTTCCCCACAGGGATTTTGTCCCTCTTTCCAGAGGATAAGACCATGCTGTATTTCCAGGGCTGTGCCTGTTCCTGCCCAGAAGGGAGCAGGGAATGCAGCTGGACCATGAGCAATGCCCACCTGCTCCTCCCAGCAGAGCCTGAGGCAGTGATGCAGCTGCCCTTGGCACCCTTGTGCTGATGCACATCACATTTCTTGTGCTTTGGGCGTCAGTTGCTTTTTGAACTACAAACTCCCTCATGAAAATCTCTAAAATGTGTATTTAATCACCCAGCAAAGGCTCCTCCAGAGCTGCTCTCATCTGCCAGGTAAATATGTGCTGGGCAATTCAGCAGGTGTTTCTTAATGGATTAGAGATTACCTTCTACAGCTGCATTTAATATTCCTGCTCTTTGGGTTTATTTTACTGATGTTGACCGGCTTCACTTTAAAATGAGAGTTCTGTATTTGCTTTGTATTTTAAAAAGTGGATGTTGTTCCACCAGCAAGCAGTTGGGTAGTTTATCTGACAGCCCAGCCCATGGCTGTTCATTTGGGAAACTCACTCAAAAGTACACTTGTGATGTTGTTTTTCAGTAGCAAAGTCCCTGCATTCACTAATTTTTTAGAGTTAAATATTTTTTCCCCTGTGAATTTAAAACACTACCAAAACTGCCTACACGTTTTTGTTGTCTGATTGCCTACTCATTTTTTTTTGTGTTAATACTAAGTGATTTGGATTTATCTCAGCACCAATGTATGACTTGCACCAAGTTCTAGAGACATCTGATCTTTTGGAGGAGGATAATGCATCATTACCTGGAAATGGGACGTGGAAAAGCAGGATTGTGCCTAGAGCAAATGCTTATGATGGGTTGTAAATCCTGGAAAGAGAAGTGGGAAACACTGTGACCCAACCATAATCCCATATGAGCAGTGCTGCTGTATTAAATACACACCTCCAAATGTGCTTTTTTGGAAACTCTGCTATTTGTATTATGAAACATGAATTAGTTTAAGCTGCAGACAAACCCAGCTCTGGCAAAGGCCACCAGCTTTAAGAGTATTGGGAGATATGGTTTCGTAGCTGTTCTCTAACAAGAATTTTCTCTGTTTTGGAGGCCTGGTTTCCTAATTTTTGCCCACCTTTGTGTCATCACTGTAGATCACCACACGTGTTCTCCATTGGCCAGTCCAATGTCACCTCATTCTCTCTCCTCCAACCCATCTTCGAGGGACTCCTCACCCAGCCGCGACTTTTCTCCTGCTATCGCAAACCTGAAACCACCAATCATCATCCATCGGGCTGGAAAGAAATACGGTTTCACTCTGCGCGCCATTCGCGTCTATATGGGTGACAGTGATATCTACACTGTGCATCACATGGTCTGGGTATGTCTCTGCTTTTCTAAAAAGAGGACCCTTGGGGCCACAAATACATCTAGCCGGGGGTGCTGGGTTTAGCTTTAGAAATTGTGTTTTGCCACCCTCTTTTCTCTCTCCTTATTCACACCCGAAGTTTTCTTTCTGGGGTGGGGGAAACCCTTTATAAATAAAGAAATAAATAACAGCACTTTGGGTTTTCCTATAGGAGTTTTCAAGCCCATCACAGAACCACAGCAACCTTTCTTTCCTTCTTTTTTCCCTGGTTACATGAATCCACCTTCTTTTCACCTGCAGCACATACTTTAAAGCATGTTTCTGTGTACATACCCTCTTTCTCTTTATTGGGGTTCTTTCATGAGGGCCCATTATAGCTAATTTATTCAGACTTGTGCTAGTGATTATAACCTGCTTCTGATCAGTTCGGTCTGCTGGGGTTTTCCAAGCAGTCGCTTGGAATTGATTACAAGCCTTAAAGCATCACTGCTGCTATGCTGATTGCCATGGGATTTAGCTCTTGGCTTAGTTGTGAGCTGTGCTAAAAGGTCTGGTTTCCATGTCTGTATCGCTTCCTTCCCACTACTGCTGGTACTTGATCTCTGTGTTCCTTTTTTGTTAGTGTAGATGACTTCTAGGAATGATCCACTCCCTGAAGCAGTGTTGTTAGGATTGTGTAGTCAGGGAGAATGCAGTCAGGGTAAAGGTGGTTTGTTCTTTTCCTTGTACTTCTGTGTTCATTAGATAATATAGACTTCACATGCTTTGGTCCTTATTTAGTACTCATTCTTATCTAGAGGAATAATTTGAAACTGATTTTTTGCCTTGCCCCTCTCTTGCTTTTCTTGAAAATTGCTGAGTTTACCAAGACACTCCTTTGGAGTCTTTCCTGGCTAGAGGGAGAGATGTGCATTCCCTGGCACATCTGTCTCCTCATGGTGAAGGAGGCTTACATTCCTGACCAGGGACAGGGGAAAGACAGTGTGTTCACAGGGGAAAAGTCTGGTGTTGGATAGGTTTATAAAGGATGGAAAGTGGAAAAAGAAACTCTGTTTGGGATGAGATACAATATAGGCACCTTAAACACATGGCAGAGTCTTCCTTAAAAGTTGCTGGCCACCTTGGGTTCCAGCACGTACATGGAAGAATGCTGGATTTGGGATGGCAAAGAAATTGAAAAAGATTGAATGTTTGTCTGAAAATCAAGAGCATCTAGTTAACATTCCTGAGTGCTGAGAATTTCTGGAAGTGTGTTAAGCCTTTTGCTTTGGGAAGAGCTGATCTCTTGATCAGCTTAACCATCCTGGCTGCCTTGGATCTGGATAAGACGGGCGGGATGCTGGGGAGGAGTGGAAGAGCACAGAGTTTTGTGCTTGGCTGTGCCAGGGGTGGTTTCTTTCACCCTTCTGTGAAGCAGCTGACCCTGGCTGTGGCAGGAGGTGAGATGGATGGGCTTCAAGTCTGATCTGGGCCAGTGGTCTTGCATGTTCCCCTTCTCAAACCACTCACCCCTTGTCGTTGGCAGCACGTGGAGGAAGGGGGTCCGGCGAACGAAGCAGGTCTGCGGGAAGGGGATCTGATCACCCACGTCAACGGGGAGCCGGTCCATGGGCTGGTGCACACTGAAGTGGTGGAGCTGATTCTCAAGGTAGGGGCTCAGCACTGTTTCGTTTAGGAAAACACAAGCAGCTTGTATAAAATGCATGTATTTGGCATTGTCGGAAATACAAATGTGTACGCAGCACCTGGTGGTATTTAAGAGCAGCTTTTACTGGTTGGTGTTAAAATTATCTGGTTAAATGACTTGTGTTTGATGCCTCTCTGAACAAAATCGGTTTACAGAAAAAATCCCAGAGTTCTGGACTGTTCCAAGAGACAGAAGTCTTTGAGATTGCAAATAGAGGAGCAGCCAGGATTATTATTTTTTTAAGATGAGTGAGACAAGCCATGCTCTGTGTTGCAGATTCATCATGATAGATGCCTGTTATGCTCACATCTGCCATCAGTCAGAGCACTGGGAATAGGATTGGTGACAGAGTATCACTTTGTTCAAGTTTCCAAGTATTACAAGTATTAAATTGAGTCATTTGGGATCTCAATGGGAGAGGTCAGATGGTGTGTTCTGTCTGCTCTGGGAAGCTTTACCTACCAGCTGGGGTCTGAGCTAATCATTTGTGAAAGCCTGACTAACGAGGGCTCTCTCTCGGCAATTCCTTAATAAATGATAGGTGGAAAGACTGAGGGGAAAAATGGAGTTGGACAAAGGATTACAAAATGGCAGGCAGCAATAAACTAGCAGCCTACCTGCTTTGCCTGCAGATCTGCTTCAAATAACCATGTTTTAAGCAACGTCTCTTCGTCTTGTATCTGACAGAGTGGAAATAAAGTGTCCATCTCCACCACACCTTTTGAGAACACGTCCATCAAAGTTGGTCCAGCTCGAAAAGCCAGCTACAAATCCAAGATGGCTCGTAGGAACAAGAAGAGCAAAACAAAGGATGGTCAGGAAAGGTTCGTTTTGATGTTTGTCTGTTAAAGGGTGACCAGATAATGTAAGACAGACCTTGTCAAATCCATTTGCAGATAATGTATATCAGCAGGTACGTCCTTTAGGTGTTGTGGTTTTGGTTTTTGTTGTGTTTTTGTTCTTTTACTGTGACACAAAATTGACTGAAATACGCTAGCAAAGATAAAAAAATCATTTGGGCTTGTAAACAATGTTTGAATGCTCTTCCCCAGTAAGAAGAAGAGTTCCCTGTTGAGGAAGATCACTAAACAAGCATCGCTGCTTCACACCAGCCGGAGTTTATCGTCCCTGAACCGGTCCCTGTCATCTGGAGAAAGTGTGCCTGGCTCTCCAACTCACAACCTGTCTCCTCGGTCACCAACACAGAGCTACAGATCCACTCCTGAGTCTGTACACTCAGGTAAAAAAAAAAAGCAACAAAACAAAGCAAAACTAAGCCAAAAAATCCAGTCAAACAGGAAAAAAAATCTTGGAGGAGACTTTTGCTGATTGACTAATTTTGGAAATAAAATACACAGCAGTAGGTAGTAGGTCTTTTTGTGAAGCAAATGACAGCAGTGATGTCGATTACCTTAAGGATGGATGTGTTCTTTTTCATTGATTCATTTAAGAATGAAAATCTATGCATCCTTTTAAGAATGCATTTGCTGTACTATAGCATCCTTTCACTTTGATGAAAATGTGTGTTGTAAGTTGCAATCTTTTCATAGCAGTTTGACACATTTTCTGTGTTCAGAGAAAAGAAATCAAAACAGTATAGCAAAGTCATATTTGAAAATTGAATCAGCTGCTGGAATAAAGAGATTTGCATCTGGAGAATAGCAATGAAACACGTGGTTTGTCTGATCAAAGGGGTTTTTTTTTCAGAAAAGTGTTCTCATAGCTGAGTGTTTTCTTACTGTGCTCTGGTGTTGGGTGCTAATGATGTGAATTTCCATCAGAAGCCTGGCAATGTTACTTTCAGTATTACTGCTGTGCTTTGGAGTAACGTGGCATTGTGTCTTGATTTATTTTCAATAACTTCTTTTAATGGCCAAATACGTATTAATCTTCTTGGTATTTTTTTCTTCTTTTTTTTTTCTCTTTCAAGTTGGTGGCAATTCTTCCCAGAGCAGCTCTCCCAGTTCCAGCGTTCCCAATTCTCCAGCCAGCTCTGGACACATCCGCCCCAGCTCTCTGCATGGCCTGGCACCAAAGCTCCAGAGGCAGTACAGATCTCCAAGGCGTAAATCTGCAGGAAACATCCCTCTGTCGCCCCTGGCTCACACTCCATCACCAACCCCACAGTCCACGTCACCGCAGCGCTCCCCATCTCCTTTACCAGGGCACTCAATTGGCAGCTCCAGTGTTATTCAATCTTTCCCAGTAAAGCTACACTCCTCTCCACCACTGGTGAGACAAATTTCTCGCCCCAAAAGTGCCGAACCCCCTCGGTCTCCTTTGCTGAAGAGAGTGCAGTCGGCTGAGAAACTGGCTGCCTCTCTGTCCTCCTCTGAGAAGAAGCTGGGCTCCTCACGGAAGCACAGCTTGGATATCTCTCACTCTGAGTTTAAGAAGGAGATGTTACAGCGGGATCCCAGCCTCCAGAGCTTACAGGAATCTGCCAACGAAACAACGAGCGGCAAACTTGGGCTGGCGGAAAAAGGGATGCTGCAGAAGCCAGGCTCGCGGAAGCTGGGTGCCATTCGACAGGACAGGGTGGAAAGGAGGGAGTCTCTGCAAAAGCAGGAGGCCATCAGGGAAGTAGATTCTTCTGAAGATGAAACAGATGATGGTTCAGAAGATAGTCAGGATGGGAGGAGGCTGGACAAGCCCCGTGGCAGTGGAGACCAAGGCTCAGATTCTTTTAATGAGGATAGTAAGTTTTCATCTAAATTGGAAAGCAAGGATAGTATTGAAGATGATGCCTTTCTACCTGAAGATCCAAAAGGTACAGAAGATTTGCAGAAGGGAAATACTGAACAAGCCAAGCCTGTTTCAGAGCCACTGCAAATCACTGTGCACTCTTCCCCGCCAGAGCTCCCCTCAAGAACTTCTCCAGAAAAACTAGCTAATTCAGAAACGCCATTCCTAAAATCAGAAACAACTGCAAAGGAGCATAAATTACCAGAAAACAAAACTTTTGAGTGTTTTGGTACAAAAGACAGGTCTTCTGAAGCAATCAAAGATCTAGGGAGAACTACAGGTACTCAAAAACCAGTAGGTTGCACAGAACATGTGCAGTGCCCGTCTGTCAAACTCCTGGAACTTGAAGAAGGTGATTCTTGTGGAGCCTCCTGTGGTAAACTTGACTTGAAAGAGCCTGTGCTAACAGAAAGCAGTCAGAAAAAGCAGGATTCCAAACCTCTGCTGGCACTTTCTTCATGGTGCACAACAAACACGAGCACTCCTGTCATGGTGAGCCCCCCAGACCGTGGTGAGAAGGGTCACAAGGAGACGCCTCAGCCTGTGGAACAGCACAGCTCCTCGTTTCTGTCTCCTGGGAGCGCCAGTGAAACGTCCCAAAGAAGTCCTAGCACTGAAAAGCAGCAGCCCAGCTCATCCCACGCAGAGGGTGCTTTAAGCTCCAGCAAAACGAGCCCAGCAGGACCCGTGTCCTCCCCAGTCCCCATCCCCGGAGCCATCGAGCGCACGCTCTCTGTGTCCCAGTTGGTGCCCCTGGCCCAGAGCGTGTTGGGCCCTTTGAAGCTCAGTATGTCTGGGTCTGGAGAGGTGGAAAAGAGAAAGGATTTGGGTGCTTCCTGTAAAGAGGAGAGAGATTTGAAACAAAAAAGGGGGGAAATTTCACAAGTAGGAGAATGTCAAGAGAAAGCCAAACTCTCTAGCACAGATGGTCTGAGCACGAGGAGCGGGTCCTGTGCAGAGTCCTTACACCCAGCAAAGCCCTGGGAGGCAGCGTGTCCCGTGGGGGCCAAAAAGGAGGCAACATGTCCTGTGGTGGTCAAAAAGGAGGCACCTTTTTGCAGTGCTAAAGCATCTGAGGCGTTGGCAGGTAGCTGCAAAATCACTCCGTCGAAAGAGCTGTCTCATGCTCTTGGACAAGCAGCTCTGAGAGCCTCTCCTCTGCCAGATGGCAGCACAAGGCCCTGTAAAGAAGGGACTCTGGCACAAGCAAAAAGCAAAGAGGCTGGAAATCAGTTAAAAATGCAAGACTTTCCCCTGTCACATGATGATGCTGTAAAGAAAACATAGCAGCATCACTGGTACTCATGGACTGGAGCATTCTACATTCAAAATAGAGACTGCATGTTTGAATTTTGTAATATACACTAATATAAAATAGAACTTGTGTACATCTATTTTTGGGAGGGTTTTTTTCATACTGTTTTTTGTGTTTTTTCATCCTTGCTATTCTATTTTTGTACACAGTAATGCTTGCTGTTTGAGGTCTCTTTAGAACAGGGTATCTTTAAAGCAGGGCTTAAGAAACAGTTTTGGTTTTTTTTTTTTCTTCCAGAGCTTTTATTTTGCCTGAGTTTAGAGCCTGATGTGCTCTTCCCTCTAATCCTGCATTTATTTGAGATCCCAAAAATTCTGAGTGCAAAAAAGGCAGCTTGATTTTAAATTTCTGCTTTTCAGCATTCTCTTTGAAATTCCATTGAAATTCACAAATGTCAAGTTTTTCCTGCAATTTCACAGTCTGATGTCCCTTGACAAGAACTTACTCTCTTGTCTGCAAGTTATTGTGGAACTACAGACCCTCTTTGGTGCAATTGCAACCTCTTTGTCACGATGTGTCTTCACAGTCCTGTGTCCTTAGAGGATATGGAGACAAAGGACTTGACAGGAGAGGGTGGACAGAGAGAGATCCCTGTCTTCCCTATAAAACAAGGAAGAGTATTTTTCAATGGAATTATCAGAAAGAGAAATCTCCAATCCGTAAGCTGGCTTTTTTGGGGATTGTTTTTACTTATCCTTTGTGGAGCACATGGCAACTTTTCCCTCTGTTTTTAAAATTTTAGTGATGTTTTATCTTCCTTTCTCTGGCTTCAATTCATAACTTGCCCTGCCTCAGAGTAAGTGGCCCCAGGAAAGGGGTGCCTGTAGGTTGGTTTTAAAGTAGAGAAATTTGTAGTCGCGTATTCTCCAGTGCATCTGGCAAAGTTATCTCAATGAAAAGCGACTTTTGGAGACTTTTCCTTCTCTTGGTGAGTCTAAATAGGTAGGGATTTTGAGGTGTCCCTTAACATTTCTGAATTGGGGCTTGGGAAACTTGCTAAGTTTTCTGCATCTGCCCATTTGAAAAACAAAGGAACCTATGAAGAGTTCAGACTCCTCGAGTTCTGTGGTCAAGCTGCAAGCAGACTTCAAAACACATGTGATATTTTCAGATTTCAGCTTTGATAGCTAGATCATTTCCACTGCTGAGGCCACTTTCCATTAAAAACTCACTCTTTGCTCTTGGGTTTAGACATCGCTTTGCTTTAAATGTGACCGACTCTGGGTGACAGTGATCCTTGCTGAGGGTTAGATCAATAATAATGCACCAATAAATGTGTTGAGTGGTGGTACCTGTAGCACTGTAAGCCATTTCTTCATCCAGTTTAAGGTTCCTCTCAATGAACACTCCCATCATTTGTCCCAGATTGTGCTCAGCTTGTATGTTAGTCCTGTCTGAGTGGATCTCCCTGCGGATCACCCGCGAGGGATCGTGCCCTGCTCACTGGCTTTCTCTGTTAGAAGCAGAATGACTGTGCAACAGTATTCCAGGCTAAAACCCATCTCTGCTGGTCTGATTTCCTTACACTGCTGCTTCCTTCACTGTCTTGGCTTTCTCTGAACTTGAAGTTTTGATTTGCTTCCCCTAAATGCAAATACATTTATTATATAGGAATATATTTTTCCAATCTCTTTCAATCTGATTCCAGTTCAATCCACAACTCGCAGAAATCTCTGGAATCTCACCCTGCTTCTTTCTGTGTAGCAGTTGCTTCCCCCCCCATTATATACTTGATTTTGGCTGCTTGAATTTCATTTCTGGACCAAGTTTTGGTTTGGTTTGAGATTTTTTTTTTTTTTTTTTTTTTTTTTTTTTAACATGTTTAAATGAATGTTTACTCCGTGTGTCTGTTTGAACATGTATGGTGTTGCTACTACACTAACCAAAGCCTCGGCGCTCCCAGGTAACACCTTAACAAACCTTTCTGTGGTGGTGTTGAGAGCAGGGCCTGCTGTGCTGTCTCTCCACTCTTTTTCCTGGAATTCATAGGCTGCTCGTATGCACTTGGTTTGCAATTATAAACCACAGTATTTCCACTGCCTTGTCAGGGTCCTGGGTGTCTCCAGCCTCTCCAAGCGCTCCTGGTGGTGAGTGTCATTCAGTGCTGAATTGGAGCAATAGCAAGTAAGGAACAGACTTGGCAGGATCTGGTACTCATCTGGCTGGTTTTCTCCCTGATGGGTTGATCTACTAAAAAATTGCTGAGAAGCAGTGCAGGATATTATGGTGTGGACAGGAATCGTGAAAAATGGATTTGGCATCCCGAGTCTGTGGTAATTACAAAGACAAGCCTCAGGCTGATCTCCTGAGAGCACCTGACCTTGGCGAGATGGAAGTGTCTGTGTAAATTAAGGAGTGAGGCCGGAGTTGTGTGAGGACGTGGTCCGAGCTGGCTCTTCACTGGGTGGCAGGTCCCCCCTTTCCTTCTGTGTTTAAAAATCCTGAGGAGAAAATCAACCACTGCTCCTAGGAGGTGAGCACGGGGTGAGCCAGGCTGGGTAACCTGGTTCATCCCACACTGTGAGGGATGGGACCCTCTGATGGTACCAGCTGTAAGCTGCTGACTCTCTGCCTTTGCAGCCGGTGCTTCCCATGCTGAAATACAGAATTATCCTTTCCTAGGCATAAAAAGGGGAGTGAAAACCCTTGCTATGTCACAGCTTTTGCTGCTTTTGCCTGTGTTGGCCAAAGAAAAGGTGAGGTATGTGTTTCGTTGACTCTTTTGTAGCTACGGTACAGAAAGTGGTCAGTGCAATTAAAAATCCCTGGGTTTGGAAGCCAAAGCCAAACAGCATTGCCAGGAAAGCATTCTAGTGAAGCCCTGTATCCCCTGCTCTTGGTCAGTCCTGCAGTTTCCCTCGGTGTGCCAGGTGCCCCATCATCCCTGTTCCACCTTCTGTCAAATTTATATGGCGCACTTTAGCAAAACGTTTGGGCAAAAAGCCTTTTTCTATTAAATTTTGATAATAAGCCAGGTAGATACACCAAGACTTATTCCTTGCTCTGCTACAAATTCCTTAAATACCTTCTCAAATAAGCTTGCAAAATGCGCTGGGGAGGAACAGGAAGTTGGAAAAGCTGTGTCTGAGGAGCGAGCGTGTGTTCCCAGTGCCGACTGGGACCCACGGTGCCCAAGGGAAGCAGTGGCCAGCCCAGCCCTTGATCTCCCTGGGTAATCCCGAGTCAGGCAGGCAGGAGGTGGAAGTCACGAGCATGAGGTGTGTGTTTGGTGAATGAGCCGTGTATGTCACCATCCGAATATGCTGCTTTCCCGCTTTGTTTCCCTCTTCCCTTCTGTCAGCTTGGATGTGTCCCCTGCTCCTCATCCATGTTGGGATGGCGGCGTCTAAGCTGGTTCAGCCTCCGCAGCTCCTCTCTGCTCCTGCATCCAGCTGGCACATCCCTGCCCCGTGCCTCAGTGTTATTTTTTCCCTTTGTCTCTTACTGTTGCAAACTAAGAGAAATGGATGATATTTATTGTAAATATTAGACTTCAGCATTGTGCTGGCCACTCCTAGGTCCGACTGTTGGAGGCCTTTGGCTGCTGCTGTACTAAAGAGCGTTTGTGGGAAAGGAGTAGGAGTGACCAGTGGGTTTGTTTGCCACACTTGCAGTAAGGTGTGAGATGGAGTATATTTTTGTTTGTTTGTTTTAATTTTTTTTTTTCTTCCGAAGAGGGGAGGATAAAGTCTTTCTCTGGTTTTCTCTTACTGGATGTGAAGGATAATTCTGTACTTCTAGTAGAAGATTTGACAGAAGTGTGTGTTTATGTTGTGTTCGATTACCATATCCAGGTGGCTGTGAGAGCACCTCCTGCGCTGGGCTCTGCCAAGCCGTGTCACTCAGCACTTAGCTAGATAAGAGAAAGTGTGGAATTTCTGTGTTTTTAGAAACTTGAACAATTGCCACATAATAGCGGTGCAATAATTTTTATTCATGTTGTACCTGCATGTCGATGTTCAAATCCTCCTCCAAAATAAATAATTTTTTTTTTACATAAATCCAAACTAGTGTTTGTCTCTTGGTCTCTCCTTGCTTTCCCACAGTGCCAGGGGTGGCTGCTTTCCCTGCACCTGCCTGCTCAACCAGCTGCTTGATGGGGCAGAAAATGGCCTGTGGAGTGTCTGGGTATTGGAGTAACTCTGCCAGGCTGTTTGGGATTTTCTGCTCCACAGGCCAGGTGTGTGGCTAAGCCAAAGCTTTCCACTCTGAAACTCAAGCCCAGAATTTACCATCCTCCACCGAGTCTGTAAGTTTATAGTGTCTTGTGTCCCTACTAATGCAGGGTCCTGATGGTAAAAACTTAAAAGGGGTAAAAGCGTGTAAAACTTGAAACTTGGCCGAGCAAGATGAGGATGTGACTGGCCACAAGTGCACGCCATAGCTGATGAGTTCAGGAACTGGATGCACAATAAAATCTGAAGGGAAGAGGCTTGGCATTGGCTTGGATTAGCCAAGGGGCAAGAGCCAGCACGTGCTGTGTGGCCCCTTTTTCATCCACTTATTTAGGCAGCCTTGATGATGCACCACCCAAAACCTCTCCAGAAACAGCCCTTTGCTTTTTTAACATTTGCAGGTGTGCACTCTCCACGTGGAAAAGCCTTCAAATGCTATTCCTGTCCTTGGAAATAGAGCTGGGGAGACATTCGTGTCTGGGAGGATTGGACTAATCCTCGTTCACTGGTGCCAAGGATGCTCAAAATATCCCATGTCTCTGTGCTCCCGAGAAGCTACGGAGCAGGAATCAGGGGCGAAGCTCGGCTCCATCCACAGGAGATTTGCAGTGCCTCTGCCGGCAGCCGCTCGTGGTGTCACCGGGCGTCATCGCTGACGTGGGCTCATAAAAGAGATGTTCCTGCCCACGCCGAGCGGGGCCCACGGCCCGGAGGGACGGGAGCACAAGGAAAGGACACTGGTGCCTCTCCTGCAGTGCTGAACTGACCGGCCTGGCTGGCATGGCAAAGGCTCCCTGCTCCCGGCTCCATGCAGGGACCTGGCCCTTGGATGAGCAGAGTTGTGATGCAAGGGCTTTTCAAATTGTATCTTCATGGAAACACAGATATTTTTCTCCTTTTTAAAGGCTCACTAGCTGGAGTTTAATTAGGGTTAAGTTTAACGCCCGCATCTGTCCCGTAGAAGTTTCCCCAGTCAGGAATAAGTAACTCTTAGTCCACAACAGTTTTTTCTTCCAGAGGATTAAGCCACAACAACTAAAGGGAGTTTTTTCCTCCCAAATGATGGCATGCACGTGGGCAGCCCAGTGCACTTCGGTGCCCTCTTGCCAACACTGAGATTTGACTCCTTCCCCAGGATCAGAGGGTGGGAGTGAGTCTCTGGGCGAAGTCCCACTGCCAAGAGCCTGGCTGCCTGCAGCTAACCTGGAATCTTGAAGATGTGAACTGGGGGGAAAGCCAGAGCATCGTGCACAGGTGCTTGGCCCCCACTGTTGCTCTAGAGCACGGTGCTGATAACACCAAGGTTGTGGTTTGATCCCTGTATGGGCCGTTCACTTAACAGCTGGACTCATGATCCTTGTGGGTCCCTTCCAACTTAGAATAATCTGTGATTCTGTAGACAGCCTGCCCTGAATGGAAGCCACAGCTGGAATTGCTGTTGGATGCATCAGGGACTCGAGAGAAACCTGGGGCCCCTCATGTGTTGCACCCCATGTCGCTGCCCATGTCTGATGTGGATCCAGGTGGGGCACTGAGTGCAGGGGCTGAGCTCTCGGGGAATGTGCAGATGTCCATGTGGCTCCACAGGGTTTAACTCTTCATATCCACCTCTGCTCCGTGCAGCCTCATTTCCCTGTGACCATGGAAGCACCCAGGACTGGCCTACAGCCACCCCCTCTCCAGCCTCCATCATGTGCCAGTGGGCTTTATATTTTAAACGCTGATTAGGGCTGACCTCATATTTCAGAGCTTACTTCATAGTCACTAATGAGGGATTAGGAATGTTAAGCTAATTAGCAATCAGCAAACGAGGGCTCAGTCAGTCTTCTCAGCCTGACATGCTGTCAATGAACAAGTTATTTGATGATTATCGTAAACCTACTCAAACGGGCTGCCTAATTCTGATGGGCAGCAGGGAACCAGGGTGAGCTGCAGCCCAGGTGATGGGAACCCACAGCCCACAGGGCCCTGGCCACTCTCCACAGACTGGAGGGTGCAGAACACCTGCTCCTGGAGTCAAAGGATTTAAATAAGTAAAAAAATTGGGGTGGGGTTTTTTTCCATCTCAATTTTATTCAACTATGGTCCAAACTTCCCAGCCTCACTGTTTTTGGGAGAGGTACCTGATGGGCCACTTAAGGAGGAATTTGGCCACCCCTGGATGCTGTTCAGCTCCAAAAATACTCTCAAACCAAACCTTGCCTGCTGGGAAGCCTCCTCCCAGGCCAGCCAGAGCAGTCTGGCTTTCAGCTGGGTTTCAACTCCCTGGGTCATTAATTATCCCATTGTTTTGATTTACTCCCACACCCCACCCTCTGCTCCACGAGGGAAGCAGGGCAGCCAGGAGGTATTGCGGGTTGTGGGGTGGGAGGTAAGCTTAGCAGAGACCTGAGCAGTATTTCCCACTGGAAAGGGGAAAAAAACCAAAGCCCCAAAATATAAAACCCCAGAGCACTTGTGGGAATGAAGCAAAGGGGGAAATGAACAGGGCTAATGGGCTGTCCTGGCCCAGGAGGGCAGCAGGGATGCTGGGCTCTGTCCTTCCTGCAATTCCTTCACTCTTTTCAGGGTACTTAAGACCCAAGGAAGCTCCCCACCTGCTGATGGCCCATGTGGACGGGGAGGGTCAGTATGGGAAAAAAGAAGGGATGGGGACCAGTGGCATTGCTGCCAGGCCAATGCCATTGCAGAGGGATGGGTCTCTGAGGATGGAGGAGCTGCCTCTGCCCTGGGCACAGCTGTGCTTTTTGCAGGCTGATTCCGAACAGGGCCGTTTTCAACTCCTGGATATCGGGGTCTGGGTGGTGGCAAAGGCTGGATGGATCTGGGGTAGAGACTGAGCGGGGATGCTCCTGTTGCTCCCTGAAACCCATTTTTCTGCCTTTGTGGGGGAAAAAGAAAGCCTTCTCTTCCTTTGCAGCCAGTTTGGACAGAGGTTTCTTTCCCCCAGGGACCCAGTGTTGGCCAGGACATGGGGCCATGACCTCCTTGCTGCTGGGGATGGATCCATCCTGCCTTGCGTCCGTGCCCTTCCCCATGTGCCACCCTAGCCTGGCAGCCTGGGAGCTAAAAATAAGTGAAATGCAGGGGATAACCGGGTGCCTAAATATATCCCTTCTTTAATTAGCACCAGGCGACTGCCTCGCAGTCACGTCCCTCTGCCCACTAATCCTGCTAAGCTGCGCCCGCGTCACGGGGCTCCCCTGAAGAGCCTCCCGTGAGCTGGGGCACGGAGCATCCTTTGCTGGATTATTCCCACTGACCCTCCCCGTGGCCTCGGCGTCAGGGGAGGCTGCCGGGGGTGGCCCGGCGTGGGAGGGTGACACGACACAGGTTAAATCAGCGTGAACAGGGTCAGGGGTGAGGCGGGAGCATCGTTCTGCCGCTGCTGGGGCGTGCGAGATGGGGGCCGGGGTGTGCCAGGAATGGTGATGCCATGGGGTGGGATTCTCTCCGGCAGTGGAATGCTCTCCCATGGCACTGCCTGGGGAGCTGCTCTGTGCAGGGCTGTCGCTGAACTCGGTGGGGTAAGGCTGGGAGAGTTCCCTCCTCTTGCGGATCTCGCCGAGAGCATCCCTGACTCTCCCTGGTGCTCTCCCGAGGCAGTGGCTTCGGCAGTATTGAACCAGCACCGTTCTCCCAGCATGGGGCTGTGATTTGGGGCTCCCCTGAGGCTCGCCTTTCCAGCCCCTGCTGGTGGCACAGTGGATTCTCCAGCTGGATTCCAGTGGGGGGACCCCTTTCCACCCGCAGGTGCTCCCCTGGAAAGCCAAGAGCTGCCAGCAGCAGGCAGGAGCACGGTTTGGCTGCTGTCCCTGCGCACAGACAGTGATGGATTCCAGATGGCCCACGGGCACATGGAACTCACCACAACGTTATTTCGGCAGCTGGGCTGCAAGAGGGTCTTGTCCAAAGGCAACATCCGTCAGCAGGCAGGCAGTGGGACCAGGAGGAGAAGGATGAGGAGAAGGAGGAAGAGGATGGGAATGGTTTCATTCCCTTGGCCACCATAGTGACCTCTCAGGGCTGACTCCATTTCTCCATCCCATCTGTCTCCTCCCATCCCTGCATGGGAGTCTGGCAGCAGCAAAGGCGTTTCCAGCCACCTAAAAATATTTGGGATGTGGGCAGTGGAGGCATGGCCTACCTTGCCGGGGTGTCAGGTGTGCCCCACACTGTGTGAGTGAACAGGCTTGTGGGAAACCATTCCCTGTGCTGCAGGAGGGGAGAGCCCAGGGCTGGGCACGGCTTCAGCTGGGGAAGGTGGGTTGGTGCATCCCCTCCCTCTGCTTTTGGGCTGGGGGAGCAGATTTTAGGCAGCTGACAGAAGAACTGGTTGGAAGCCAGCAGGTTTGGGGGCTGCTCAGGAGGATGCTTGTCCCCATCACCTGGGGAGTCTGAAAGGCCACCTGAGCATGTAAACCATTGAGTTCCCTGGAAGGGACATGGTTTGGGAGGAAGGTACACAGCTGTGGAGCTGTTTCAGTTTCTCACCCTGAATGAGGCCGGGATTTACCAGACATGTTCAGAAAATAATCTCTGAACTGAAAATGATGGTGATGAACACCTGTGCCTCCAGTGAATCCTGGAGAAGGGATTTTTCTCCCTCAGGAGACAAGTGAAAGGGCCACGCAGCATCTGCATCTTGCTCCCAGCAGAAGGTTTTTCTTCCCAGAGTGGCAAGAAAATTCTCCTAGAAATCGTAGAAACTCACAAAACTTATGCCTTGAAGTAGGAAGGAAAAAAAATAAAGAGCAACACCAAGAAGGAAAGGAAAGGAAAAACACCAACAACCTGCCCTGTGCCTGAGATCAAAGCTGGGAGCCGTTTGGGAGCCCTTGGACTGGAATATTCCCCGGTTCCTTTGGCCAAGCCGCTGCCGTGAAAGGCTGCTTTGTTCCCAAGGCCCCAGCCTCGCTTTTCCTGCTGTGGACTTTGCTCCCACTGGTGGCTGGGCAGGTGAGGCTGGGCAGGTGAGAAGGGGCAAGTGAGCTTGGGCAGGTGCTGGGACTGGGGAGCCACCAGTTCTGCTGCAGCGGCAGCGCTTTGATGAGAGCAGAGGAGCAGGATGAGGAGCCCCAGCTGCTCCTCTCCCAACCCAGAATTGAGGGCAGGTATAAAATACCCAGAGCTATTTATTCCATGAGTGATGTGTGTCCAAGTGCCCTTACACTCTTCCTCACCCCCGAATCCTGCCTTCTCAGGTTCTCACAAATTTTAGGCCAAAGTAATACTTGCCTTTTATTTTTTTAGGGGTTTTTTTTTTGGTTTTTTTTTTTTGT
>VZRN01001083.1:7543687-7579145 GCA_013397935.1 Dasyornis broadbenti | reverse complement strand
TTTTTTTTTTTTTTAAATAACCTATGTTTGTTGTCTTGGCTTGGTGTTGGTCTGCACCACTCCATGACACTGGAATTTCCCTTCCACAGCTCATTCTGGGTTATGGAGCCTCACCACCTCTGTCTGCAGTGCTGGGACAGTCAGGTTTGGCCAAAATTCCCCTTGCCAGAAGTAAAGAGAAGCGAGGTCCAACAGCCTCTAGGTCTCCGGTCTCCAAGGTCCTACATCCCCAAATGCCACATCTCAAGTGCAGGAGGGACTCTGAGGCTGACTAAGCCCCTGTAACTCTGAGGTGTCTCACATCAGGTCAGCCTAAATCCCCTCCAGGTGCCGGAGGTGGTCACATTGCCTGGTTTCTGTGGGTCTAACAAGGGGCAGGAAGGGCGGTTCTGGCCAGAGCCCAGCCCGGAAAGCTTGGCCGGGCCCTTGCTCAGCCCGGCAGTGTGGTGGGGAAAGCTGCCCGGAACAGAACAGCCCTGTGCAAAAATGGGAACCTGTGTTGTCGATGAAAAGTGCTTTCTTTGGGGAGGATGTTTGTGTTTCCTTTGGCAGAGCGGCTGCGGGAGCGTGCACAGCACCTGCCCAGGGCGGCTGGCTCTGCTCTCAGTGCACCCATCCCGCCCCTTCCCTTGAAAATGTGAGCAAAGGGAAAAAGTTTGGGAAACGCTCCAGGCACAGTTCTGCTTGAAGCAGGCTTGTGACTGTGGAGTGCCTCTCCTGGGCACAGACCTGTGGCAGCAGCCAGGAAAGCCAGGATCTTGCCCAGAAGCCCATGCAGGAGCACAAGGAGAGGTTTTTGGGATGGAGGGGCATGTCCTGGCCCCTGCCCTCCTGGCATCCTAATCTGCCTGAAGGTGCTCCACTATGGGACATGCCTTTGCTTGTCCCTGAGGCCTTGTGACAGCTCATGCTCCTCTTCCTGCTCCTTATCCTTCTCTTTTGGGAGAAAGACCTTGAGTTGTTCTAGTTTGCATCTACTCATCACTTCTCTACAAAGCCATTCAGATCTCCTCAGGGAGATCTCCTTTTTGCCATCAGAAAGTACAGACTATATGAAAAGAGCAGTCAGGAGAAAATCTGAAGAAAATAGTAGGCAGGGAAATGGATTATGTTGGTCAGGGTGAAGCCTCTGTCCTTTGAACTCCTTTGGGCTCATGGATAACATCAGTACAGAAAGGCTAACGCTGGTGTGCGATTGTGCCGGCTCAACCAAGATCAGTGTGGGATGTTTTTTCCCCCACTTGAAAGTATTGTCCAGAATCAAATTTTGTATGTTAACATTTTGTTCCAATTTGGATGAAACCTGACAAGCAAGATGATGATATTTCCCATGAAATGGGGATTCTGGGTCTGTGGCCAACCCTAATCCACCGGATTACTTGAAAGCTGCTGACTGCTGCTCCAAGCTTGGACTTGATGCTCCAAGGAGGGAAATGCTGCATCTTGTGTCTCACCAGGATGAATGTGGCCCATGGTAAGGGTGAACACTCCCCCATCTTCATGTCTCCCTAGGGTTCAGCCAGATTGTGTATCCTTGGGAGGGTCCTGTTCCCAGGAGATTCAGGCTGCACCCTCCATCTTGGGCACCGTTGTACCCAAACCCAGTGGGAGTGGTGTGAGAATCAGCTGCCCTGGCTGCATTTCCAGGCTCAGGTGTTTCATTCATGGCAGAGGTGCCTGATGGATCCCACACCCCAGCTGTGCATGTTGGAGTGGGGTGGAGGGGACAGGCAATCACATCCCTCCTGGATTTGGGGCTGCTCAAGGCGGTGTGCTGCACACTCACCACCCTGCCTTTCATTTGTGCCTGTGGTGCTCAGAACTATGGCTGTGGTTGTGTTGCTCCTGCTGCCCAGCAACACGGTGTCTATTAAACTAAACTATTAGACTAAAATAAGTCTATTTTGAGAGCTGCAACCAAGGAGGAGAAGTGGAGCAGCTTGGTTGCTGCAACAAGCCCAGGCTTTCAAACCAAATCCTGATCCCTTACATTATGGCATTTTGGCTGGGGGAGGATGGGCTTTTGGAGGTGTTTGAATTTTTCCTGCCAGATTTTTGGGCAAGATCCTGGCATGAATCTCCCACTACAGTGGGCTCCTGCATGGGAGTGAACAGAAATCCCATGAAAGCAGCCTGTGGACATCTGTCCATCCATCCTGCACCCCTGCCCTGGGGTGCCACACCTGGGGGTACCAGGCCATTGCCTGCCCCTGGGAAGGGTCCCGTGTGTGAGCAGGGGGGAACCCAGGGGGCTTGCAGGAAGCTCTGTGGAATTGCTGAGGATGGAAAAATCCCCTGGATCTGCCCTTTCTCTGAGGAGACATCTGAGCTGGGAGGTGTTTTTCTTTCCATCCAGTCAGCACGGCCGCTTGGAAATTTCCTATGCCGGCTCGAGCTGTGATGTTTTCATAACACAACGAGCAGTCTGGCAAAGCCCTGAAAAACTATTCGCCAATTAGTGACTTACATCTTTCCTGCAATTCTACCTCATTAGCCCTTATTAAAAAGAAATAAATAATAATAAAAAAGAGCCAGGCCCCTGGAACATCTTCCAGAGTCCTCCCAGTTTCTTGCTGATGTTTTCCCTTTGCTCTCCTCTCACCTGGGGATGCCAATGCAGTGAACACCAGCTCACAAAGCCCATGGCTCATCCATTGGGTACCACGTGGCTCCTGCTGTTCCAGGTGATGTTTCTGAGTGGCTGCATCCCTCCAGTGCTGTGCCCCTTCCCCGTGGGCAGGACAGCAGGGAGCACCCTGAGGTGCTGTAACATGGGGGAGCTCCTTCCTGGGTGAAGTGACAGAAGCCTGAGAGAGCCCTCAGAGTCCCTTCGGGTGCTCCCAGCTCCCCTGCACCATGATCAGGGACTTTACTGCCCAGTTGGGTGCTCCTTGCCTGTTGGTGGAGGGGCCTGTGGTGCGGGTGATGGAGGGAATGCTGACTTAGCAGCTGGAAAGGCTTACTTGGTCCTGTAAAAATGATGATGAAGCATTTTTTAAAATGGTTGACTCAGGAGGTTGGAAAAATGTTGCTCGTCAGTCTGCAAAAACGCTGACTCATGGGGCTGCAAAAACACTGAGCCAGGCGCAGCCACTGCCCCTGCCCTCATTTTCTGAGGATGCTGGCATGGCATCCCATCCAACTCCCAAGTTTAAGGAGCAGAACGCCTCCCCCAGCCTGCCCTCCTGCCATCACCTGTGTTTGGAATGAAAGAGGATCAGCAACATCACCCCCAAACTCACTGATTTTTCAGTAGTTTCACTGCCTGGTGCTCATGAAGGAACTGGGACAGCAAACAGTGATTTCCCAAACTCCTGCAAAATCCAGGTGTGTGGATGCAGCTGAGCCCCATCTTTCCTAAGCCTGCTCAAGTGGTGCATGCCCTCTTCTGCCCCCTGCACCAGCAGTGGCATCACCAAATGTGGTTTTCCCTGATGGCAGAGGAAGCAGTGGGCCATGCAAGAACACTGCTGATGGCTCCTGCTCCCTCAGAAGACGCTGTAAAAGGAACGCAGCGAAGGCTCCATTAAGGAACGTGCGTGTGCTACGTGTATTCCTCCCTCCTCCCAGCCCCAGGAGGGGCTTTCTCTCCAGCCTAGAGGAAATCAGACCTCTGCAAGTCTTTTTTAAAGCTTCTGTTAGAGATGATGCCCATGGCCTCGGCTGGGAGACAGACACAGCTACACCATGGCAGCCCGACCACGCTGCAGTTCGGAATTTATTAGAAACAGCTGTCAGTACATCCTTCTAAAACATTACATGTCAGTGTGCTTTATTGCAACTTTTTTTTTATTGCATTTTTTTTTTTTTTGATCTAGAGCAAGTAGGCCCAGGATGCTTAGTGTCTGGGATTTAAAAGCCCAACCATCTAGTAAAAGAAAGTACAGCAAAATTGTAACACACCCAGTGACAAGTACAGTGTTGCATTACTGAGCTAGAAACTACAGGATGACTTGTCAGAAAACACTAACATACACTTGGTTTCCTTATGAAGCAGTTTGTTTCTTTTCTTTAAAAGTTAAACTACATGAATTCCTTTTTTTTTTTTCTTTTCTTCCCCCCACCCCCCTCCCCGACTACACCATAAACGACAGAAGAACAGATTTTACACAAATAACAAACAAGAGTACCAAAGTTACATGCTGGAATTCATCTGGAAAACAAAATAATTCAATAGCTTCTGGAGAAGCAGGTTCTTAACAGATGCAGTTTCCCTTAAAGAAAATAGAAGTCAAAGAAAAGCAGAAACATTGATGCAAAGGTTGTACAAAGGAGTGTGCTGTTATTTCAGCCCTCGACACAAGATCAAACACCCACTCATGCTTTACATTGAACCACACCTTGTACAAAGAGTCCACTCACAAAGGGACACGCACCAACACCACCCATTGCACATCAGCTCTGGACAGGGGGCACTGAGGGGCCACTGAAACGTGCAAACAATCACTGCGTCTCACAGGAGAGCAAGAGGGGTTTCTTTTGCTAAGCCTTTGCATGGGACATGGTTGAATGCTTCGTCCCAGAGCAACACCCCAAATCAACTCTGTTTACAAAAATAGTAGCAACCCCCCCGAGGAAATCCAGAGTTCAGCATTTCAGAAGCACATATGCAAGATGAACACAATAAACTCCTTTTCATTTGACAAAAAACCAAACCAATTCTGCCTAAACACGTGGCAGAATGTGCTAACAGTGAGTTTTGTTTTATTTTTAAGGGGCAGTGCCACTTACAGCTAATGCATATAAATGTGTACGTGAATATATTTTACATATATCTATATACATACAGTACATATACACACACACACGCGCACACACACACGGATGATGCAGACCATTACAATCCCATGGTGCAATAAACAGCCAGATATACAAAATTAACAGGTTTCTTCAAACAGATCTTTGCTGGATGTAGAAGTCACTCACGAAAACAAAACAGATCAAAACCCTGACCCAGCCGACTGAACGTGAGCCCCTCCACTGCAGCCAACAGAGACCCGGGGGCAGCTCAGGGCCGGCCCCAGCATCCTACAACCTCTGCTGGGGGGTGATTAGTCACCCTCAGAGACTTTTTATCTTTGGATGCAGTAACTTTCTCCAAATGATCCCGAGCCTCTTGCTACAAGCACTTGGAGAGTGCGTGGGAACGGCGTTGCTGGATACAGGGGGAAATGTCCCTCCCCTCATTTGCTAATGCCGATCTCACAGAAGCAATCCCAAGGGAAGGTGGTGGAGGGGGCATCAAATTAAAGCTGCTTTCTCTAATACAGGTTGATCAACGAAGCGTTTTTTCTATCAAAAAGGGCCTGTTTCACTTTTTTCCTTGCTTCTGAAGCTCATTTTACATTTTTTAAAGGCAAACTTTAGAACAAATGGCGAGTCGTCATAAAATACAATGAGTCTATGCCAATAGCAATTTTAAAAATGCAAATTCTGCATTAATTATATAGAGCCAGCCCCAAAGACCAGCACTTCAAGCACTGTCATCATCTAAACAGTTAACAAGCTAAAGTTCCCAATCTGCCCCTTTGAACAAACAGGAAGGAACTGAAAAGATTTCAGGAGAGATTTTTCTTTTTTTCCCCCTTCCCATTCGGTGGAAAGTATTTCTGCCCACAGAATGCAAGATTCACAAAAATGTTGGCCAAACTTCACGTAACCCCATCCAAAGCTGCTGCTCATGCAGCGCTGAACTGGCTTAGCTGCCTGACGAACAGCCCGACGCTTCTTTGGGCTGGTCCTTCCCTTCTCCCGGCTGCTCGTGTGCCAAGGGAAACAAGGGGATCAGCAGTGCAAGTTCCCTTCTCATACAGAAAGGGCAGCAGCTCCTCAAGGACTCATATCAATTCCCTAAACCCTTTCCTGGCGTGAGAGAGTACAACTGGTTATTCCAAAGGGAAGGGTCTGCTCTGGCATCTCCTCTTATTTTGTGGGTCCAGCAGAGGTTTCTGCTTCATGGTCTGTCTCCTGCTTCATCGAACTACAATCAGAGGGATGCTTTAAGGTGCTGATCCTTCCTCTCCACTAAAGCTATTTGCTTTGAATGCTGAATTTGAGCAAGCTTGACACCCCCCCACCCCCCCCAGCATCTTTGTTCTTCGGGAATGTTATTTTGATTTTGCTATTGCAAAAGCAGAGGCTGCAAATCAACTATAAGGAAACTACACATAAGAAAACTTGATTTTAAACATGGTCTAAACAAAACAACCCCCAACCCATCATAGTGCTTTGTAAAACTGCATTTTGAACCTGTCTCTTACCCCTCCTGATCCACAAGCAGTACCTGTTTCATGTCTGCACAATGCAGCAAGCATACAAGACTCACTAACATTTCAGATTTTTATTCCCTGTTAGCGTAACAAAAAATAAAAAAGGAACAGACATTCAAAAACAGAAGCGAGATTGTTCAAGTACCAAATAAGGGGCTTTTCCAAACTTAAAAGTGTGACACTCCTATAGCAATTCTGCTGTTTTAAACAGCCACAGCATTCTGTTACAGACATGGTGCCACCTAAGCCTGCAGAGAGCCCAGGATTTGGGGCAACCAAGACCCTCCTTCTTCTCCTGTCCTCCCCAAAACAGCACTAAGTGTCAACATTCATTTCCACAGTCCCATTACAGTTGCCAGGCTTTGCAAAGGAAAAACTGATTTTTGCCCTGCTGTGACTAGCATTCAGCTATGATTAAATGTAAGTTCTTTTCCTGGGAATGGCTTTTGGTTGTGGAAGTCTTGCTAACACTAGTGTCAGCAAAAAAAGAATCAGGCCCATCACATTAAATGGAAAACTTCTTGAACATCTGCCACCTCAAGAGAGATGGGTGTGGAAAGAGAATTTTATTTTGGCATAAGGCAGAGGGCTGTACTGGATATACCTCTAGGCTGCAACTACCAATGGTGCAAAGCAGCAACCCACTTCACTGCTGATGAGAAAACTAGAGCACTCCAGTATCAGAAGGCGGACAATCGCACATTACTGTTTCACACACTAGTGAAGCATCTGTTGGGACATCCCTCTGTTTCTAGGTTGGTTCTTCCCATGCTCAGATTACCTGTAATCGATACAGTAACTAGTGGGAAAAGATTTGTAACTTATGAACTTCAGAAACATGGCACTCGTGGCTGAGACAATGGAGCCAATGGCAACTGTGGAAGCAGACCTGATTTCCATCTATCCCAATACAAAATACTGAATCACCCCTAATTCCCTGCAAATATACTTCAAAACAGATTAGAAGAAACTGTGCATATTTGAGTTTCAACATCCCCTTCCCCCCCTCCCCCATTTAACACTGTGCAAAAGTTATTTATTTAACTCTACATATATATTTAATACAACATGAGTCAATGAGATCAATGCTCCTCCCACTGCAGCCTGGTACCAGATGGCTGCTACGACAGTGAGGCTGCTTCCCCCTTTCCTCCTGATGTTCTGACTCTTAAAATTAAAACCTTCTTCATATCTTAACTCTTTCAAAAGGACTTGAGTTTCTTTGTTTTGCCTCTATGTTCACATTTCCTCTGTTTGTTTCAGGCTTAACAGCTGCTTTTCATCCTGGGGTGTAATCCTGCACCTCACAGACCCATTGCTGATTCCTCAGTCATGCAAGCATAGAACAGCTCCTGGAAGCTGTGGGTTTTCTCACAGGTCTAACGCTACTGAGCAAACAGAATTAGGCCAAGCACAATGAGAGGTGCAGGACCAAGCCCTTGCCCCATAGATCACACCAGCTACACGTGACAGTTGGTTTTATACCAATTTTCATTTGCTCTGTGAGCACAAAATGGATGCAACTGTGCAATAGCATGTGCGAGTCAACCGGGAACAATGGCAGCAGCTGGGACTTCAGGTGCCTAAACCAAACACAGAGAGATACAGTGGCAAAACAGCCTCAAGGAGACTGATGGAATAATGAAGCCAGTACAAGGAACATAGGCTTAATCTGCCCATAGCCCCAGTCTGAAGGTTTGGGCAAAACAGAACTTCAAAGAACACTTCAGGATGGCTTATTGGCTCTGGGTCCATCATTCACAGCAAATACATTACCGGTGATCAGCAAAAAGATCTCGGGGAGCAAAGGGCCAGAAGTCCCAACTCACTCACACCACGATAAAGCCAAGCTACCTTCACAGATGCTAATGGAATTACACTGTATTTACCTTGGCAGAGCCAGGGCTGGAGCCTGAACCAAGACCTCACAGGATCAGTCAGATTCCACTACAGGGACACTTCAGACAGCCCTGCTCTGCTATCCTACTGCTGTCAGGACTGCAAGGGTGTGCCAGGATTTATGAGTCTGGAAGTAGATCTGTGCCTGTTTAAAACAAAACTGACCCGGACCTGAAATTGGGGCAGACATGAAACACTTTGGCCAGGTTATCTGTCACAAAAGCAGGGATCAGAAACATGGGCCTCATCAGCCTGGAATGTTAACACTGTCAGTAAGAGGAGAGTGCAGAGAGATCACAAGGGCAGGGAGAACAATCAGACACTCCTCTCACACAAGTTTTTCCACAGGCATGAGGAACCTGGCTACCGTTTGTGCCTTTGAACCAATTTCCCTCATCGGGCATTTGGTCTCAGCCCAGCATCAAGGGAATGGTAGATGCCTGAGAGACATAAGAATGACAGCTTTACAGCTACCAGATTAGAAGTGCAAATTAGCCAAGATGTAGAGGCAAGTTTCTTTATTAAGAAAAAAAATTCCATGTCCACAGACCACGGAGAAAACCATTCAAGATTTCCACTAACAGCAAAGGCTATGTCTCATTTTCCCTTTTCCTGGGGAAGTAGAAGGGACACACAAGCAGATGTGGTTCACTTTGACATAGCAGCTTATGTGAATTGTATTCTCCTCTCACACACTTTTGTTGAGGTTTTGTAGGGTATCATTTAAATGAGAAAACTGGCATCTACAGAATTCCTTGCCTGAAGATTGAACTCTGGCCAATTAGGAAATGCCTGGGATGCATCAGGGTCATCAGTGCAAAATAAATGTCATGGCATGCCGGGCAACCAGACTACCCTTCCTGCAATGGCTGTCAGTGCTCCAGCCTTGTCACTTCCCTGCTTGTGAATTCAAGACATTCAGTGAAATAATACTTCTAGTGTAAACATTATACATCAGCAAGCCTGGCACTACTGCCCAGGCACTACAGAAAAAAGCCACTTGAACAGGAAATCAGTCCCAGGGTCAGAAACAGGTCTCCAGCATTCTCAGACCTGCATGACTGTCTACTTCCTGTCCTGCACAATGGTTGCAGTGCAAGGGAAACGCTTCCAGTAAAGGGAACAAAGTAACTTTCAAGGTTGCACACTGAACAATGACTTTGCCAGTTGTGCTTTGATGCCAAGCGGTTCAGTTTGCCAAACTTAGCTCTTTTTCATTTTAGAAGCTTAAGGAATGGAAATAAGCTGCTTTGTACACTTTCCAGGGAGGGGATTTATTTGATGATTGCTGTAGTTGGTGAAGCCCAGGACTACCCACTCCAGTATTTGACAGCAGCCTTGCCAAAGGATGGTACCAGATGTCCAATAATTGAGGAGTATGGCTCTCTTCCCTTCCTGTGTTTTGCATCATGTCTAAAATAACTACGAGGGAATTTAGATTACACCAGAGTAAAATCTTGCTTGGCTGCAGTGGTGTGAGAGTTCAGAACCCAGCTTTCAAAGAACAAATCAGAGATCTATGACTAGCATGCTCACTTCTCACAACTGGAAGTGACTATACCCCACCAAAGAATTTGGTACAATAAGCCATCCACAAGCATTTGATTACACCGACCTCCTCTGTACCAAAATCAAGTGTTACAAGAGTCTGTCACTGTTCAGCAAGAGACCTGCAGTAGGCAAGTGCAAGCTTCATTCTGGTTTACATTCTGAAGCACAGTATCATTAAAAATCTGAAAACAGAATCCCAAGCTGAGGAATGGGAGGAAGAGGGGATGAGGAAAGAGGAGAGTGAGCAATTACATCAGATCAGACAAATTTAGTGTTTTGAAGCCACACAATGTTTAGCTTTTCCTTTTATTTGTTTCAAGTTTTGGTGCAGAAAGTATGTGCGGATGCTAATGCAACCTCCCCTGTAAGTGCTTGATCTAGCAACAAACAAAGTTTTGGCGTGTTCAATTTGGTTACGTTTCCTTTAAGCGAAGACCTGTAGTGCCATTGAAACCAAAACTTTGTTACTGTTGGCAAAAAAATAAAGCAACTTTCCTTTTACAAGCATTTTTCCATTTAAATAAAAACCTGAAACTTTCCCATAATTCCTTTGGTCTTCTCTCACCAAATTCCATGCTACCTCAAGACAAGCGCTCTTTTGGAAGTCCGGCTGAATCGCAGTGAAGCTGCTAAAATTAGCAGAGAAGAATTGCTGTGGCAGAGTTTCCCCCTAGTTTGTTGGGAGTTTAAGACTGAAAGACATTACCGGTGCCTCAGGTAGAGGCTTCAAATTGTGTCTACTAGAACAAGAGAAAACAAAATCCAATTAGAAGTTCCACTGAAGGTGCCTGGCAAAAAATCATCTCCATAAAATGATGCTTGCTTCCAGTATTTTCGTATGTGTTGCTTTGAGTTTATTCCCCTCATAAGGAAACAAAAGTATCGGTGTAAAAGCACAGCTGAGCTTTTAAGGTAGCACCAGGACACCTACACCCAAGTTGTCATCTTGTTGCTGCTAGGCCTCTTTTTGATTCACATTCACAGAATCACTTCTTGTGCAAAACAAGCAGTCTAAGGAGAAAGAATGCCCTCCGAGTTCTAATAAAAATCGTAGAAAAGAATCCAAGATAGCCAACACTTTCCTCCTCCCCAAAATTTACCTGCAGAGAGAGGGGGGCATCTGTGCGTAGACAGGATAAGCAAGCCTGACATTTAGGGAATCATTGTGTTGGACAAGGGACGTTTGCTGGTAATGAAGAACCAAATCCTTAAGTGTGCTGTACAGGTTGTACGGTTCTGCAAACCCATAACCTCTTGGAGTGCTGTAGATCACACAGTGTTTCACCTCTCCGTCAGCTCTGCAAGGAAAGGAAAGAGGAGAGTTTAACATAAAAGGACAAAACCAAAGTGACAGTCTATTAACAATTAACTAATGCAGCAACTCCGCCAGTCACTGGATTACATAATGGAGGACCCAGCAGATGCAAGTGGAGGAGATTAAAATAGTCTGTGAAGAAACTGCTTCAGGGCATGCGATTAAACTCTCTCGCATAATAATCCACATAAGAGGGCTCTTCCATCCCAGCAGTACAATTCCCTACTGCATTGCTCTCCAAATCTTCCTTGGAAAAAAAGTCAAGAGCTGAACCAAGAAGATAAGCACCCAAAGTCAGCAACAACTTCGTGCTCAACTTACCTAGAAACCTTTCCACTGAGCAAAGAAATCGAAACCCACAAATTCTCAGGACCTACAAAGTATTCCGTGACATACACTGCTAACCTCCCATGTGCCTTTTTTAATGTTAAGCATGGGACGGGTTCAAGCTGACTCATTATCTGAAGCCATAGCGACCAAATCTCTAACTTGGCAAAGCAGCTACTGGAACACAGCAATTCCAAAGCTGCTAGAAAACCTTATCTGCCAGGAAGATCGGGTATTATGTAATCCCTGTACTGGAGCCTGTTACAATCCCAGTCACATGTAGGAACAGGTTACTTTATGCCACCCTTTTTCGAGCCTGTAGCATGATCCCAACCAAACAAAAGCAGCTGATGAACCCAACACTTGAGTGACTGCAATGAACAGAACACTGAACACAGCAAATCCTACAATCTTCAGTTACCTTGAGATGCTGAACCTTCATATATTCATTTCTCAGACTTGTGCTCAGAAGCAATTAACCTCGTGTGAAATAAATCAGTGAAAGCCATTTTGGACTCCAGGACAGGCTTGAAGGATTTTTAGATAATGGAGTCAGAGTATTTCTGACCTTCATTACACCAGCATAAAACGAAGTGAAATACAAGAAATCAATGCAAGGCTGTGTGAATGTCATCAAAACTACTGCTCACAAATAATCCTCTGAAGCATCACCATTACCTTACACGTACAAGAGAAAGATCCAGAGTTGGGCATGTCTGAAAATGTGAATGGAAGATGTCACACCTTTACAGCCCTGCTTTATTTCTTCCCATGTGTCCCTTAGGAGGGAAGAATATGGGAGAATTAGGCCCTAACTTACTTACAGACTACAGAGCTTCAAGTTGGGATACTTCAGAATTTTGTACTAACTACTGTGGGAACTGCAGAGGCTGCAGGACTACAGTTATTGCACATTTAAAGCACATTTTTGTTACAAAGCTTTTACCATGCCAGTCTTCCTGAAAACATGCAACACATTCCAATGGGTAGGCCTAAGCTAGGCCTGGCTTTTGTTCTCCAAAATAAAGAGCTTTGGTAGAGATTTATGAATTGAGTAGTTAGGACAAAAAGAAAAACAGACTTACACCACAGAACAAGCATAACATCCTTTCTTGCTACTCTCGCGAATTAAAAATGCTCCATCAGGTTTCCCACAGAGCAAGTCTTCTGCTTGGATACGATTGAGATCCCCAACAAACCAAGTTTTCTCATCATGATGTGGCAGGTTTTCATCTTCTTCATTCACAAAGTATGTGCTGAGAGGATAAATTTGTTAACCAGTGATCAGTAAAGGAGATAATAAGCAGAGTCACCTATTTTTGCAGAAATCGTACAAAGAAATACCAGAATTGCCCAGATTGGGAGGTTGGGCTCCTAATAAACACCTATTAAAGGCTTCCACTTAGAACTTCGTTTTAATCCTGAATATTTCAGCAGAGTTGCTGCCTCACATGGAATCAAGTTCCCCTGGAGACTTCCTCCAATCCTTTATTGAGAAACTGGTGAGTTTTGTTACCAACACCACAAGAGAAAACACTTACTGACGGAACACTTCTCAATAAAATCATATGTATAGTGACACTTACTCATCAATATTTTCATTTTTGATCCCCAGCCAGTCATTTATTCGCTTCTGTCTCACCCCCTTGTGATTGAGCCATCTGCCAGAAGAAAAGAACATTAATACATTACTTCAGAGCATGTGTATGGTTTTCTTAGTGAGCAAGCTGAAGCTCAGTCACAAGAGAAACAGTCCAGTCCAAGGACATTAGGAGCTGGCTAACAGTGGTGGAGAAATCAAGTGTGGGTATAAGCAACATCTCAGACACCCAACAAAAAAAATGTACTGACTTCTGTTGTATTAGCAGCCACAGGTTTTGTTTATAACTAATTTTTCTTGTATTTTTTATTTACAGGAGTTGCAGAATGCACACCTAGTCGTGGCTGGCTCTTTAAATAATGAAGACATGAAGAGGCCAACCAGTACTCAGACATCCCCTACCAGACTGTAGCACCTTAGCACTAACAGAATTTTGGTTATGAAAAGAAAATGAAATTCTCATTATCCTGATGGAAACAGCCATTAATCAGATTCATCAGAGACTATTCTGAGGTACGGGTCAGGTTTACTTACACAAGATACTGATCTCTGATTTTGCGGAGCTGAATTAGGTCAGGCTTGATACTGTTCATTTTCTTATCAGTCTCCCTGTTGTCCAGAGCTTGTTTCTTCAAGTCTTGTTCCAGGCGCATTTTACTGTCATGGATCTCACCCAGGCGTGATTTTAATTTTTCATAGTTCATCATTATCCTGCAAATGAGTATGAGAGAAGAGGTCAAACCAGTCTAGGAGTGAACCTATTGGTAGCACTTACAGAAGAGTATCACAAGAACTATCATCACAGCAGCTCCTTTCTTTGACCACTCATCTTTACATGAAAATTAACATAAGAGTGACAGAAAAGACCTCTTGTGAATGGCCCTGCAACCTTCAGTTTACCTTAATATACTTCCTTCTGGCAGAGATGCAGGAACAAATTATCTGTAGGAGGGTAAGCTGGAACAAATTCCTCCTTCACTGTCAGATTCAGTTTTTGTTGTGTCAATTACAAGAATCCACCATAGGTATCAGCAATAGCAAGATTTCAAATGCAGACTTCAATTACCATCAAGAGCTACGAGGAAGTTATGCTGCCTGTCTCTTCATTCAAGATTTGTTTGCAGGTTTTGTGCAATTCAGTAAAATTGGATTACATCTTTTGCTTGTTAATTGTCTTTACTGAGAATGAAGCATCACAATTGCATAGAGAGATTGTTACAGGTAACTGTCTCTGGTCCAAAAACCTCGCTACAGTTACCCTGTGTGGTTCATAAAGCACTATGTCAGGTAAGGCATTACACCTGGCCTTTTTTCAAAGGCCTGGATCCAGCTTTTTCTGCTAATACCCTCTCAGAAGGGCAGTTTCAAATACTGCACTTACTGAATTTGTTAGATGACAGCTACTAAATATTGATCTTCTTTGAAAGCAACTACAACTGACTATGGACAATGAGATTTACCAGATCTATGTACATTTCACAGTTTGCAAGTAAAGATTTCTCTGAATTATATTCTGAGCAAATCCATATAGAAATGGGATAAGCAAATTAAATTATTATTTCCTATTCTTTCCTGGTCCTAATCACAGTATTTTGATTTACTGAAGTTAAGAGAGGATAATCCAGAGATTTTCCAGCTCTGCAATTCCTTGAGAGAAGAGAGCTTTACCGAAGGCTGAGATACCTTGAGGGAATGTCTCAGAAAATACTGAGTTTACAAAGTGGTTTATATGATGCTGTAATGGCAGTGACAAGGTGGACACCAGTTTTTCCAGTTAAGCAAACACAGCCTGAGAGCTCACCGTTCAATTTCTTTGTCATTCCCCTCCCTGCGGAATCGCTCGATGTATTCTTTGCTGTATCGCTCTTGTGAGTGGCACTGTTCCTCAAATATCTTAATTGTTTCATTAAATGCTTCAATTGCAGTTCTCTTCATCTGAATTTCCTATGTACGGAAAGAATCCTTCATCATTGGTTCATAATACAGATGACAATGCAAGACTCGATTATGTTCCCTAAACTGACTGAGAAGATGATCTTTTCTCCCCCCCTAAGTCAAAATGGGATTAATCAGCTTTAAATTCAGTCAAATGTCTGAGCAGGGTCAGGGAAGAACTGGGCAGACTTACTCCCTCAAAGTCTACCCTCCTCCCCTACACGACGCTCTCTATTAGGCTGCAAACTCCTCAAATATTTTAGTCATATTTTCCATCTTAGTTTGCAGGAAGACTGCCAGCAAACCTCCTCCCCATATATGAACTATCTTATTTTACAAGAAGCAGTCCAAATATTGTATTCACACTTCCTTAATGCATAATATCTGGTAACTGACTCGCACATGACTTCACAAAAAACTTGGACAAACCCCTCTACAATTCTCACTGCAGCATGTGGCAGCTGGAAATATTCAAGAGCCAAGGAAGAAGCCTGCAGTGTAAAGCTTGCAGGTGTTAGCCTTCTCCACAGCTTTACCTTATACTGGAAAGTTCAGCTCCTCTTTCTTCCTTACCCCACAGGGCACCTGTAGGACTATCAGCAATGAGCAACATTCACTGTTTCCATCAAATCTGAAACCTCCTTGCTCTATTCCACAATTTACTAAGATTTTTCCTTATACTGTCGTTATTAGCCTGAACAGGTTAAAATAATATTCTCTGCTTTTTAAACAACAAGAAACAGACTCTACGAAGAACTAAAGCAGAACCAACCTGTGATGTTCTGGTATATTCTTCATACAGTTTGTCGTACTCTTTGCTCTTTTCCTGATACTGAGCATGGTATTCTTGAAGCTTTTTACCTACTGCATCTATATTATCTTCTTTCACCAACTGATCCTGCACATACAAAGAGCTATTAAGTCTTCAAGCAAAGCAGCTTTTCCTTAAGAGTATTCATTTGTCCACTTATGCACATTTGCATTTTACAGATATTAGCATCATGTTTATAATCCAGTTTCCAGAGAACAGTATGTCTAAATCCACCTTCCTCCGTGCAACATGTGCCACAGTTTACAGACAGTAGGAACTGGAACTATGGGACACCAAGAGCTATGCCAAGATACTAAGCTTCCAAAAACACACACACCTTACTTTCAGGATTGCTATTCCCTATTTAAGAAAAAAGGAAGCAAATTTTAGAATCTTAAGTTAAAGATCAGAGGTTTGTTGTTTTTTTTTTTTTCCAAAAACCTCCGCAGTTCTTTTTCCATAATGCAAGGATGTGTCTTGGGCTACTCAACAAAAGTTCAAAAAATGCTCTTGAAAAATTTAGATGGCTATGCACAGACTGAGCTGCAACAACTCATATGGGTAGCACTGGCTAGAACAGTGCTCAGGGGGTCCACAAGGGTCCAAGGGAAATTAAAAGGCTTCTCAGAGGCTCAACTGCACTGCATCTCAGAGTTTCAATTCTCTACTGGGCTCAGATGAAGACTGGAAACTTGATAAAATGAAAAGCTTAGATGGTTAGACAATTTGGAAGACACAAGGGAGGCCTAATGTGAAAATTCACCTTTGGAAGACACAAGGGAGGCCTAATGTGAAAATTCACCTTTTTTCCTCTGTTTTTAAAAAATACATATATAATAAAATCAGGCTGTTCATAGAGAAACCCCAAAATTATATACACATCTGCCATTTTTTTCTTGTCTGCACTAACAGCTAGTGGGGTCTGATGAAGATCTTACCTGCTGGTACCGGGACACTGGATACATCAACTTCACATCGAGCTTCGGGTTGTACTGAGCAAGAGACTCATTGCGGTAGTGGTTAATGAGTTCCACAACTGAATTAAATGTCAGTGGATCAGAAAAGCCATATTTTCCATCCCGATGATAGATCTTTATCAGTTTGTTGTTGCCACCCTTCCTGTAAAGTACAGTCATTCAGAGGTTTTATTGTGTCCCTCCCATCCCTCCTCAGCACCCAGGCTACTAACAAAGACACCAGTGAAATTCCTGGGCGAGTGGCTTTCACACTGCACACCTTCACAGCCATTCTTTACACAGTAGCAGTATTAAGTAGTTTAAGAGTCAATACACACAGAATTATCATCAGATTATTTGAACAGGAGCAAAGCCCAAAGTAAATCTCTTCCTATGTGCTCATTCTGGAGCCAGCTTATGGTATTTAAGTCCTAGCTTTGCCAGAAGTTTTGCAAGGTAAAAGGAGGATGCTGAAGGCTGCATAAAGGAGCCATACAAAAACCCAAACCAATAATTTCCTGCAATTCAGGGTCACTAACAGTATACAACTGAGTACAGATTTATACAATCATTAATGAATCTTTTTGAGTTATGGGTGCTAATACAGGATACATGAACCTAAACTAAATCCTTTGAGGATTACAAGATGGTTGTAAATTTAGGACTTTATGTTATCCAGACTTATACATTCTAGTGGTTTTCCCAAATATAGTGCTTATTTCTTCCCTTTTTTTTTCCCCCTCAACAACAGACTGTTTAGACACTGTCCTGTTCTTCTCCTGCATCTACAATTTTGCTTCCTAAAGACAGCTGCATTCAGTAAAATAACCAAATCATGCCAAACCTTAGCACACAGGCTGTGAACTTCGAGGCAGACGTTAAAGCAGGATTTTAACTATACCCTTGGGATCAAACCTACCATTAAGGAAACGGAATTTCACGGCAGGATCAAATACCTGCCATATCACAGTAACTCCCAAGGGTGTGCTACAAAGGCAGTGGCTTCTGTGCCTCGCCTGCTTGCCTCTAACAGCCAGCCTTGGGAGCCTGTCAGAGGCAAGTGGCTGGGCAGGCTGGGCAAGGCACCAGAGCCAGTCACATGAGGTCTCTGCCTAGCTGCAGCAGACAGGGCTGGGGCAGCTCTGGGAAACCTGCCACTTGCAGACGATTTTAATGAAGAAAAGAACATGGCTCCAAGTCAATATTTCCTAAACTTTAGATCAGAAAGCACGAGATACTCTTTTTACCAAGACATTGTGTTCTCTGGAGCTGCAGGCTGATGAGGTATTCAACACTCTCCCATTAATCAAAGACCTAGTTTACAAACACCTTTTACCTTAGCAGTTCTGCAACTATGAAGGACTCCTGAGCAGCTCTCCTCCCTGAGTCCCATCTCATCTACAGAGATCCTTAGGGTAGTGTTTAGTGAGAGACAGGATTCAATGCACAGAGCAGAACTGTCAGACCTGGCTCTTTATTTGCTTGTTCTGTGATGTGAAGAACTGGGAACATCTCTCAGCTTGAGCCACACGATCTTTACAGAGCCAGGGCTGTCACTGGCACAGCAATAGCTCCTCAGGGTTTTCTGAGGGGACCACAAGTGCTCAGTGCTCACCGTAGTGTCAGAGTGTAGTCTCCCTGCATCTTGGTCGATGCGTCGCGCACCAGGAACGTTCCATCTGGCATGTCTCGTAATTTGTCATTGACTTCTTCCCTGGAGAATGGAAAGGGAGGCAAAATTAGAAGTGCTAAGGACGTGATCATCTTTGCCACAGGTAAAACACTGGAGCCAGTAACACCAGCATGTGTAGAGTTCAATCTTTCATGCTCAGGCTCTCCAGTTTTTTAGGTCATCTAAAGCAAGTTTCAACTTGCATAGCTGTACTAAAGAAAAGTAGCTACAGTCAACTGCCACTTAGGAAGGAGTCTCTGTTTAAACAACAGTAGCAGCTGTGACTCAGTTCACAACCTTTCCCTGTAATCTGCTCAGGTTTTAAAGTCCACACTGGAACAGGTGCCCTATGAGAAGCCAGTCCTGACCTCTTAAGACATGGTCTCTAGAATCACAGCTCAAAGGTGCCTAGAGTTTAGCACAGTTTTAGTCTCAAGAGGCTCATTATTGGCTTAACTCTGATCTTATTTACAGCCCTTTTAAACCACTACAACCTTGCTAGCTTCAGTGCAACTTTTCCTTATTTACAACTGAGACAGAAGGGTACTCAGTCCAGAGCTTTAAGCTAAACCAAGAAATCTTTCAGTGAAAGTGAGTACCTGTAAGCACTAAGAAAATTACTTCAGCTGAAGAGATATGCATTTTGCTTATGAGCATTTCACCCAGATTATGTATCTCACTTTATAATAGCTCCCTCAAAGGTTTTGGAAGCACTAAGCACTTTTTAATAGAATCATTTTGAAACTAAAGTTTCTCATGTAGCCTCAACATTCTTTAAGTGCTGTAGGAAGCCTTGTTGAATCTTACAAAGAAAAATTAACAGCAGGGTTTTTTTTGGTCAAATACTAAGGAACAAAAGTATTCAAAAGAATGACAAAAGAATAGCCTTAGCTTTGATTTAGCTACCTGAAAACTATTCTGTTAGTAAAACTGACTCCTACGGAGTATCACATGCATATCCATTTACACCTCTCAGACCATTTTACAGATGTGGACCCAGTTAACTCCTTTTTGAATGGATAGGTATGACATACAGGTTTGGGCCTGCAAGATGCACCTTGAAGCTCATGGCAAAATTTTCAGCACAAGTTCTTGACTGAAGAACACTGCTCCTGCCCTGATAGCCTGATGCAGCCTGTACCTGCTGGCTGCCAAACCAGGGTCATAAACAATTCCATCTTTACATGAGCGTGTATCAAGTTTTAATCTAATAAAGCCACTCCAATTCGATTTGTAGTGCATTAGCTCCTGCCATCATGTGCACTGGTAATTGAGGGACAAATCCACAGTCAATAAACTGATACCAATATTGAGTAGTTTTAAACAAACTCTGCCTAGTGGATTTTGTGATCAGGTTTTGCCACTCTGCTTCAATTTAAAATTAACAGAAAAATATCTCTGCCAAGGCCCTTCAAAAGCAAGATCTATGAGGGTTTACTTTATAAAAAGATAAGGGTGGTACAATAAAGATATGAAAACTTTGTTTCCCTTCTCAGAACGTCAATGAGCTCATGTGGCAAACATGCTCTTCTTGTCTCTATCTGACAAAGTTCTTCAAAGTATTATGAGCACAAGTTTGAGCAATTCCTGCTCACACTCCCAGCACACTCGCCTGTCCTCCTACAGCTCCAAATTCTAGATTCTTCAGAAGTGCCTTAAGAGGGTAAGAGATGATTGAACACTTCAGTTCTCTTATGCAATTAAGTATATAAAAACAGGCCTTTCATTTTCTGAACCAAACCCAAGCCATCTATTTTCTCAAGTGCATAGAAAAGGGTTTTCTTAAGAGGCAAAACTTAATTTGTTTGGTATGTGCCTCTATCATCTGCTCAGTATAGCTGGGTGATGGTTAGCATTTGTAAGGGTTACTTTTTATACCACCATGCAATAGAAATTAATACAGATGTAATTTTAACCAAACATTAAAGAAACCAAAAATAAGAATGCAACTCCTTTTATTCTGAAATATTTTTATACTGAAATTTTGCTGAACTGCATGCATTCCGGGATTGTATGCTTACAGCACTTTATCAAATATCAGATTCAGAAGCATTTTCCTTCTTTTTAAAGACTGCGTATCAGGACAAATTTAGAAACTAAAAAAATTACTGTCACCAAGACTGGCAATATCTGCACCAGAAGGGCAGCAACTTAAATATCTTGAATCCAGCTGAATACTTTCACTTAGGTGCTTTGTCAAGCATAGTCCTAAAGTACTCCCCCTCCTGTAAAATGCTGCCTGAAATAGGCATGTTCTTTTTCTCTTGAATTCTAGCAGGCTTATCCTATCCTTAACAACATATATTAATACATTTTAATTAATACATTCTAGCAATATTGCTTACCTTGAGATGTCCCCCCAGTACCACTCTGCTTCCTGCAGAGAGAAACTGGAATTGTCCTTTATTCCATTTGTATTGACTGGAGTCATTGGTTTGGGGGGCTTTGGAGGAAGAGCTGAAAATGAAAAACAGATTAACAAAAGGTAAACAGGAGAAAATAATCACTAAATTGTTAATGAAATATAACAGTAAAAAACCAAGAAAAAATGTGCATCTTGAACTCAGCTTTCAAGCTCTTTCAAATCAAATGGAACTGGTAATTATAAAGGAAGTCTGAAGTCACCTGTTCCACTGTGATCCTAGATTTTCTAGTATCAAACACTTGAGGGAGGGGTAAAGGAAGGAGTATGAGGAAACATGAGTTTTTGTTAAAAGAAGACTGGTGCAGGCACGACTACAAGGGCAGGTGCCGCCTAAAGCTCCAAACAAATGACAAAGGTGTATTGTGTTTGAAAGCCACAGCCTGGAGAGCACTGGGCACCACTGTGGAAAAACTCCAGTTGCTCAGGCATCACCAGTCCTGAAGCCAACCCACAAGAGCAAACAGGTGAACTCTTCAGAGGGAAAAACACTGCTAGAGAGCAGAGGTGGCTGGGCAGGGCTGTCACAGACCCAAGGTTTATGTTTCACACTGGGGGTTTGTCATGTAGGCTCCTGTTTGGAACAAAGGCTGTGACTCTCTGAATACTACAGGTGATAAGCGGAGGGGACAGGGACATTAGATAACTATTGGAGTGCCTGCACCACTTTGCATAGCTGGAGTGTTTACCACAGGAAAGGGCATGCTACAGATGCCCAACAGACAGGCAGAACTGCATATCTGCAGGCCTGGTGCACACCTGCCCAGAATTCCCCTCTATCCTGAATTCATGGCAAACAGGCTTTTACTTCCATTCTCAAAACAGGTTACACAATGTAAGGGCATACGAGACACCAAAGCTGTTTCTGTTTGGCCAGTTTTTGCTCAAACAACTTTATCATGAACCTGACTGTAAGTCCAGAATTAGAAATTCGGCAGCCACAGGCACATTCATGTACTGGGAGAGACTGGTCTGTCAGTAGAAATGTATTACATGTTTTCTTTCTCATTTGCTTTGGGAAAGGTGTCCTGAGCGCTCTCCCTTGTTTTGCAAAGACTAGATGCTTCATCAAGAACACTGACACTGAAACAGCATTTTTTAGGCATTTCATAAGACTGTTTTACAGAGGGACAGGTCACATTCACATTCGGAGCAAGAAAGCAGCTCCACCACATTGATTTGCTGCTAGCACGTTCCTAAGTCAGACCCTGAACATCTGTGCTCCCAGGCCTGTGCCCTCGCCATCAGATTACACAAGCACCAGCAAGCAGGCCTGACACAGTGACAACAGCCATCTTTCAGATGCACAATCCCCGTGTACGCACAGAAACACAGATAAAGGCAGCAGAAAGAAGATTTTGATCTCCAGCTCCAGAACGGAATGGCTTAACACTAAGAGGTGTGCTACTTGGCACCATCCATCTGCTCACCTCTGAGCCACACCTCCCATATTAAAGAAGAGAAAACAGGCTTCCAACTGCAGTTCCAAATACCATTTCATGCTGAATATCCAACACAGTAACTTCACTGTTCTCTGACAAACCAGTAGATGCTTTAATTGAGCCAATCAAAACTAAATCTGAACCTTGACCCAGACGTTTGCACCCTGGGGCTGCTGACCAAACACCTGATTCAGATAGCAGCATTCATTCTGCAGGCCCGAGAATTCAACTGTAGCATACAGGTTCTTTTTATGGCGTGAGCTGGGAACTTTCAGGTGTGCACACATCTAGTGAGGCAGTAACGGGTCTTGTAAAAGGAAGGTGAAAACCTTCAGATTCAGTGAAGTAGCTTCCTGATTAGGAAGCTTCAGTTATTCCCAGCTCAACTACTACAGTTCTTTGTGTAGCACACAAGTATTTGCACAAAGCACCACTGAGAATAAGACATAGCTCTAAACCCACTTTGCTTGAAGCTCCCAGCCCCATTTATGGTCACAAGAACATATATCCAGGCTAAGCCTGTAGAATCAATTGTATTCACTGTGCTGTTCCATCTCCTCCATTCAAAGTTCCTGAGCTAAAAAATGTCTTCATGTCCTCCCTGCTCCCAACACCACGTCTGGGATAGGACAGATACACCAGTTCTGAGTCTCATCAGTGTCTGCATGTGACAGTAAATTTGAGTTCAGAAAACCTGTAGATGTTCTGACCCACTCCAGAATATTTTGTAGGCTCTGAGTCATCAAAAAACATATTAAATTTTACATAAAAACCATACCAGAGTGCAGAGAGTTCTTTGAAAACTGTACCAGCACCTGCAATTATTCCACTGGGGCTTTCATATTAAGGCCTGGACATATTAAAAATGTCAACGTATTTTAAAGTGTAAAAGGCCTGTTTTACACTGGTAATAGGGGCTTTCCAGAAGAGGCTTTCAAGTGTTCTCTAGAGCACTTGAATACTTCTCTAGCCCTCCTTGTAAGATTAAGTCTTGTTCATTTATACACTGTGGGATTATTTAGCAGCTTTGCTAGGGCTCACTCCAAAGCACCGGGTACAGAAAAGCAAACTAACAAAGACCAGAAAGGTAAGGAACAGGAGTTTGGACACAGAGTGCTAGACATTACAGCAAGTGTCCCTACTACAGGTGGGAGTTTCTCCTTTCCCTTAAAAGGCAGATATCAGCTCTCACTATCAGGAGGTTGCCTGCAGAACTTCATTCTGCATGAGAAAACTGGAAGGAAATTCTTTCAGGGAGAAGAATAAGGCTTGGACCAGTTCCTGTAAAACCTGACTCATGGAAGCCAGTCCTTTACACAATAGACTTTTGAAAAATGTTTTTTAATAGCTTGCACATTTCAAAAATACAAAACTATTTGCAAGGGTGGATCCTGTTTCCAGAGAGCTATGTATCTAATTCTTTACTTTCAATGCTTTGAGCTCTTTGAGTCATGATAGTTTTTCCCCTGTACTGGATACAGAACCAGGCCCTTGCTATCCCTTTACCTCTAAACCAACATGCCCATCTATTTCAGCATTTCTTGGCTACCCTCTCAGCCCACACACTGTAGCCTATACAAATGGAGAACACTCATGAAGGTAGTTTAAAAACCTCAAAGCCTAGCCCCTGTGATGATACAAGGGGTGCATTTTGTATTAGCGTGGCAAGTCTACTGCAACAAAGCAGCATCCACCACACTCCTGCTCTTGTAACATTGGCCCAATGGGTAGCTGGAAGAGGCATGCTAAAACAGTTTTCGCTAGTCCCAGATGGTACTGACAATCCTGCTAGGTGAAATGTTGTGATGTTTCCATGAGAAGCTACAGAGAGCCTCAAAGAGACCACAGGTTTTGATTAAAACTCAAAATAATCCAGTTTTATATACCGTATTCAATGAATATTAGAGAGCTAAAGTCCTAGAGCAAAGTAAAATAAGACTGGCTTGAAGTCAACAGAAATGCTTTCAAGAGCAGCCGTGTTTCTTTCCGTGTCACTGAGTCCAACTCTGATCTAGCCACAGGCACAATCTTACTTTATCTCAAAACCAGCTCTGATTAAAGTGAATGATCCTGATGGTTTCTTGCCTCCTTTTTCCTGGGAGAGAAAGAACACTGATCTCAAGTGATTAACAGCACAACGGATCTATCCGTTCTAATAAAGGACTTTCTCTTGGCACCAGATACCCAAGTATCCTTCCCCTACCATGTCTCTAGAACAGCTTTAGAGCACAGATCTTTCCAAATCCCAAAAGGTGACAGCTCAGTTGTACCCTTCCACTCCCACATGAGAACATTCCAAATATCAGGTTCAGCCCTCAGTGACCACCTGGCAATGAGAGCAGACTGGCTCTCCCTCACGCATTCACAGGCATATCTGGTTTTAATTTCTTTAGCAACTCTAATTCCCTCTTTCTAGCTTTCCCAGGCAGACTAGTTTGAGCTAAATCCCAATCCCATCTCAGTGTCACTTAGAAGGGGGAAATGAAAACGAGCTGGTGATGGAGTAGAGGGATGGCAGCCAATGCGTGCCCGGTGCGGGATCGGATGTTGCTGACGTCAGGGCCCAAAGGCTGCCGTGCCATTTCCAGCACGTATCTTCAGCTGAGCTGCTCCCAGAGCTGCTGCCCAGGGCCTCAGAGAGAAAAGCCTACGGATTGGGATCTGCCAAAGGTAGTTTTGGGATGTTCTCTTGACTGCACAGAATTGTTTTTTGGAAAGGCCACTCATGACTTTACCCGACTCGATTCTCTGAAATTCAAAGTGCCTCCAACACCAAGGCAAGCAGGAAAGCTGGCAAGTGTCCGAAGTCCAACGCCGCTGTATTTCTTTTAAAGTCTCTCATAAAAAATCGTAGGCTATATTAATCCTGAATTTAACTCCAGCAAAGTAGGCTGTGAGTTCAATGAGATACACATGTTCCCCAGTCAGGTTTTGAATAAAAAAATTTTACAAGTTTACATGATCTAAGAGCCACCGAGCCCTATGTGTGAGGGTTTTCAATGGCACTGATTCAGAAGTAAAACAGGAAGAATGCCTTGGTTCTCCAAGTGCCATATCCCATGCAGTATCCAGTCAAGCAGCCTGTTTCTTCTCTGGCTGCAGTATTTCTGTACAAGACCAACCTGCCAGTTAACAAAACTCTAATTTTCAGTTTTAAGGCAGATACTACTTAGTCTAAGAATGGCTCCACAGCTTATTTCTTCCAGTATTTTACAAAGGCTTCAAGACAGATACTTAAAAGTATAGCAGGTTTAAATTGAGCATTAAGTCTACCATGCTGTTACAAATAATCACAACTACCAACTATTCTGATAAAGTCAATTTTAAGTCCCTCAGCACTTCCATGGGCTTGTTTACTAGCCTTCTTTCTGATGCTCTCAATCTACTCTCCCTCCACATTGTGACAAGCAAAAAACAGATCAGAGGATTTCCAAGACAGTTACTCAGCTTCAAAACGGCTGATGTACAGTAGATACCCTGCAAACTGTAATATAAAGCTCTACAAAGTGTCATTGCTATGGAAACATGCAAGTAATCTGTGGTTAGGCCAGCTAACATTTTAATGACATAGTCCTTGAGGAGAGAATGGTTTTCCCCTTGGAGATATAGATGAAGACTTGGAATGAAAATGTAGGCTAGCTTTTTTGAAGAGAAAAATTCTCCCCAATCTTTAACTGCTCTCTGCCATCTTACTCAATTTCCCAAACACTCTTCTCAATTCCTCTAACACATTTCAAGCAAAGCCTCAAAATCTTTCCCTCCCTCACAAGCCCTGTACTCGTCCCTGCTGTATGAGAACCCCTCAAAGACATCTGTGAAAAGAGCACAGGCTTTTGCAGAGGTTTTCCAGCTGACAAAGAGGAGGGTCATGCACACCTGCTGACAGCAGCTCATTCCCCACCACTGGCAGGTAAATTATCTTGGCAGCTCCACACCTCAGTTCTCTTGCCAAGACCCCTCTTGCAGAGTGTTGAGCACCGATGCCCTTCGAAGCTGCCCTTCCTCAAAGGGCAGCCAATGTGTACGGAGAACTGCTCTGGGAATGGGGAAGGAAGCTCCTGATGGAATTATTGCTGGCCACAGAACCTCAGGCTGCTCACATTTTCGGTCTCCTCCCCCAAAACAGGCAGGATGCCAAAGAGTAAGACATATTCAAAGAATTGAAGTCTTTCAATATCTCATTACAGAAAACAGCAGACAAGCTGGCAGAAAGCCAGGTAGGCTTCCAATGAAAACACTCCCATTTATAGCTTTGCTTATGTTTCTATGAACTTTCATAAAAAACAACACCTTTAAGAAATATTTCAGTTTTGATTAATTGGCTTTTTTGATAAAGATCTGTTTTTTTTTGAAAACTCCCCAGCTATCCAGCCCTCTCCCACACCTCCCAATCACTGTTTCACCTCCCACAGCCCACCGGGCTCCTGCTGCACTCTGTTCCTCACGAGCATCCACAGCTACTGCACAGGTTAAAAAATTATCTGCTCTGGGACACCTGCAGAACAGTGGACGACAACAGTGTGTGAAGAGGCTGGCTCAAATTCAGCATTCTTTTGGGCATTTCAAAAGTATCTCTCACTACTTTGCAAGTCCTATTACTCCACGGGCTGAGACAGAAGAAATGGAAGATACTCACAGTCAGATCAATGACATGGGGATCTTTGACTTCTGTACTATAACACAGCTCCTCACTTCATTCCAGCCTTTGCACAAAGCCAAAAAACCTCAGCTTCCCAATTATTTTCACTGCCCAATCCTTCCAACCCAGAGCATACAGCAGTGTCAGAGGTTCCATGATCAACAGGGTTGAGGTGACAGTCCCAAAATTAACATGAGAAGGATAAAAAGGATTAGTCCTCTCCTACCTACCAGGCATAATTAGCACACTTTTAATAAACTGGGGAGGTTTTAGAACTTTTGCCACATTTTATCACTCAAAGATTGTCACTACCCAGCATCACATGCCTGGCTCACACAAGGAGGGAATAACTTTTATCATGTAGCCAGCAGGCCCAGGCTTTTGCCAACTCTGGATGAAAGTCCATGTCAGACATTTTATTGCCATGAAAATTTCAGATATTCAGCAAGAACATTGTACTTTACAGTATCAAATGTCAGGTCTGGAAGACTACACAGCAAAAGTAAATGTAAAGTGCAAGGAGCAAATAGTTTCTCTTTTTTGCTTCCTAACTAAAGCAGCTCCTCATCTGCCTTCACAGAAGAAATACCACAGCATGTCTTCTACTCCTCCACAGGCAGAGTCTTCAAACCACTATTAAAAGTATTCTTTAGTCAATATGTGGGAATAGATTTTATGATAAGAATAAGGAAAATACAAAATTCAGAATAAGCAAAGAATTATGGTGATCAAGGACAGAGAACTGGCTTTTCATTGTGGAAGAGAGGGAATGAAGTCAGGCCCAAGCAGTGACAGCTATGGCTACGAGACATACTAAAGTCAAAAAGAAAAAGCCTTTTAAATAATAACTAATTTTAAATAATAAATAATTTAAGTAAAAATAGCCCAGGGATGTTTTCCCCAGATATTTCAAAGACTAAACATCCATCCAGATGTCAGGTACAAACCTCACAGGAGAACCAATTCACAGAAATAATTGGTGCTACTGAGAAGTTTGCTGCACAAGAGGCTATTTAAAAATAATAATAATACAGCTGCAAATGCATATGATTCTTGCTGCTCTAAGCAGCATTTTATTTCAGTTTACCACTACCCCCAATCCTTCAGAGCAATATGTAAAATTGCTCCTCATACAGTACCTGTCCTTGTGCTATGGCTATGTCAAACCATTTTCTAGCTACCAGGGTACAAATATTTCAACACTGCCTCAATTGCTAAGAGTGAGCCATCTAAATCAAGATCAAAAGGTGCATTTTAAAATCAAGACTCCAGAAAAAACTTGAAGGTAAAAAGGTATTCAGAGGGAATCTATTGTACACCTCATCATGAGTCATCCTTTTTAAGAATCTTGAAGGAAGCTCCACTGAGGCAGAAGTTCCAATCCATGGGATCCTATGCAGTGCCTGCAGCAGAAGGGGAGATTCAGAGCAGACATGGAATAGTCAAGCCCGGCCGTTGCCCATGCTCAGATCTCAAGATGTAACAAAAGAAAAGGATTCAATCTCTCAATCTCCTTATTCAGTACATGGTGATCTTCAAAGTATTTTAATGAAATCTATTTCAGAGCAGCAGCTTGACTTCTTTCACTGCCCCAAAACTTGTCAGTGAGACTGTACGGTACCCTTCAAAACTGAAAGGATCTTAAACACTCATCTCATTGATTCAAGCTGCCTTGTATCCTTCAACAGGCACTGTTGGAGACAGGAGATGAATCAGGGTAACAAAGCCAAAACCACCAAAGACTTCTAATTTGACACTTGGGAGCAGTTCCTTGAGGGCCAAGGATGTAGATTCTGACAATGTCCCCAGGATGACTACACAGGGCAGAAAAGCAGGATTACTGACAGCCTGGGAAATTCAATGCATAAATTCAGGTTGTAACACACACAGACAACAGAACTTACAGGCATAACATTGCCAGTGGACTTCTCATCCATCTCACCTCTAAGACATTTTCCTGGGACAGGTGTTGAGTGCAAGCCCTACTGCCCACACTCAAAAAACCCCACACGTCAACAGTGACCCAAGTTTCCCCATTACAGCAATTTTACTTGAATTCCACTGCAGCAGCTGTGGCTTCAGGGGTTTTGTTTGCATTTTTTAAGGGGGGGATGCAAGGAAAGAAAGAATTGCTCCAAAAGAAAAGATGATTGTGTGCAGCGTCAGACTTTAGGGATTACAGGGACAAAGTTAGGATGAGGCTACAGAAGGTAAAAGCCTGAAAAAAATGGCTCCAGTAGATTTTCTCCTTTCAAGGGTTAGAGGAAGAAACTAGCAGAGTAAGCAGCAGTTAATAAAAGGAAAGAGAAGGTTTATGTTTGGAAGGAGAAAACTGACCTGAAGTACAAGAGTCACACAGTGACACTGAACCAAATGTCAAATTATTCTGTAGCAAAAGAACAAACGATATTAAGGAGATAAGGAGCAGACTGGTACTTTTATAATTCTTCCAAACCCACCAACTTTTGTGCAGAGAACTGCGATGTTTTTGAAGCCATTTCTAGATAACTGTGTGTCATCTTCAGGGATATGTACTTTTAGAAGTAACATTCTTATGAACTATCACTAAAATCACAAAAACTGGTAGAGTCCGGGTGAATGCTGGAAGCAGTCACAGGCTGAAGCAACCGAAGTATTTCATCTCCTTTTTCAAAGTGCTCTGGATGGAAAGCATCCATCTTGAGTGTGCTGCTGGACTCAAAGCCACTGAAGATCCTGGATCCTGTTCAGCCACAGGAAAGCTTCAGAGCTCATTGTGCTTCAGCATCAGGATTTATCAGGCAGCTGGTTGGTGTTCATCAGGGCAGCTGGAGTCCTTTTGGGAAATGACTACAAGAGGCACCACCTGCACTTTGCCTTTTTTTGTACTGTATGAATCCTTATAAAACTCCCTGAATATAGACACTTCTCTTCAGAACTAGAAAAACTTAAGGTACTGCAATATATTCACTGGAACATTGCAGAATCTTTGTCTATTGAGTGGAGGACACAGCAAACATGAAGGACAATAAAAATATCTTCTAAAGAAGTTACATCCACTCACACTGTTTGGGGACCCAGCACCAGCTCATTGCTGTAGTTTATAATACGTGGAGAAGTGAATTCTTGCTTACTTAGCTATTGTGCAGACTCTAACCTGTCAGAAGAAATGAGATAAAAAGCAGAAGAAAAAAAGACAATCTGACTCATTTCCATAGGGGCACTTAGTACATGAGCAGCGATTGTTCTTTAAGCATTACTCAGCAACCTACTTTACAAAAATGAGTTTCCCAAAAAAATCCAGCTAGAACACACCTCTTGATTTAATGGAACTAAAGTTTTACAGCAACCTGTTTCAACACAGTTAACAGTCTTTCTGACAATAATAAAGCCTAAGCTTTAAAACACACAGCGCATGCTGATAAAAGTATTCTTTATGCTCCTCTAGCTCTCTGCCCAAAAAGTGACTCACTAAACAACCAACATGAGGTGATGTAAGGCACCCAACTGCATTCAGTCCTGGGCACAGATGTGTATGACCAGCTATGCCTCTGTTTTCCCAAGCTGTAGAGCAAAGATAAGCTCAAATAGCTTCAGTCTGGAATAAGATAATCATGGAGGCAATGGCAAAGTCAGAAGTCAACTCTGCTGCTTGAGAAAGCAATAGCCCCCACAGGAAACTCCAGGAAGACTTTTCTCCTTTTAAACAGGTGAGACAGAAGAAACACTATGATTAACTCCTGTCACGTACAGGAATCATGCAATACACAAAATTTTTTGGAACAACAATTGCAGAAATAATATTTGCTGCGAGAACACATGTTGAAGAGCTTGGTTTCTTCTCAGAATGCCCCCTCATGTTTTAGTTTGCATAAGCCTATATCTTTACAGAGCACAGAGCTGAACAACTCCCTTTACCAAGCTTCTCCTCCACAACTATTTCTCCATAATCTGAAAACCTAGTGATTAACACAAATGCCAGCCTTTTAAAGCAGGCTCTCTCATCGCAAGCAAAACATCATTTCACTTTCTATGAATGATGCTACTTTTTGTGTTCATATATTTAATAGAAAGCTGATTAGTCATATTCTTTAACAGTTAGAGCCATCAAACTGAAAATGAAATGCAAGGAATGCAAAAGCAAGCCTAAAAATGCAATCAGAAATAAAAAATGGTTACAGCAGTCATTAAATGAAAAGGCCAGCAGAGAAATCTAGGTGTAACAAGAACAGAGTATTTCACACCACTGTCCTCATAAGAGCTGAGACTCCAACCCAAACCATTTTCCCAGATATGCAGAATACAGTGACTGAGTCTTATTTACTCCCTGCTCTACCCCAAATCAGCCTGCACAACCTTCCCTTCTGTAATAAGGAAACTCTCAATCCGGAACAACTACTTTTCTTGAAATATGATTTCCAGCAAGACTTATATTTGCAAAAAAGACAGTTGAAGCTACAGTACTGTTGTTTTGAATACACACACTAGTAGAACTATTTTTTTAATAAGATGTGTAAGAACAGAACTTTTCTTTGATAAGCTTCTGGAGTGAGCTCAGATAAGCTGAAGGACAACACTGGCAATGCAATTCAAATTTGCATCTGTTCTCCCACTGGAAAACTAGTCAGGCATAGACAGGCAGTGTTCACCTACATCTGGCTACTGTGTACCACAAACCTAATTTGAGCAGCCACATTCAGTTTCCACTATAACACTGATAATGATACAGCATGCCCGGTATCCCAGTAAACACTGCCCTTGAGCTCAGAACCCTGTGTTTTCCAAATTACAATTACAGTATCACTCCCCTAAAATAAGGGTTGTCAAATTATATATGAGAAGAAAATAGAAACTATAATGAATAAATACAGTTTTTCCCTTGAATACTCTTCTCACTCATACACTGGCAGTGCTGCTTCTACAAAGCAGACTAAACTAAGCAGCCCATAGATTATTGTTCCCCCCACTTAATTATCAAAAGATTTTGTAGCAGCAGCATTGTTACGGCATATGAGGCAAGGCAAAGTAATATTCTTGAAAAAGAGAGCTGGATCAAGTTATAAATGTAGTTGGTCATATTTCACAGTTCAAACAGGTAGCTTCCATATAGCTTTAGGTCAAAGAGTTATTGTACTATCTGTTCATAGACAGAGCCCATTCTGCATTAGGAAGCCTACCTTAAACTTGTGGTTTTCTGCATAACCACACAAATGAAACTAACCTCTAATCTGTAGTTGAGCCAAATATCTTTGCTGACATCTGTATCAGAAATCCCAGTGGAACACTCTTACTGATTTTCATCCAACTGTGATAAAATGTATTCAGTGATTACACATTTTATCATCAACATAACTGATAATACAGCCCAGATCTACAGAGGGAAAGACATTACTTAGCACTACTAAGTAGAAGTGAGGCAATAGGTAGTGGTGCTTTAGATACTCTGGTAGCTTTTGCAGTCAATCCTCTGTTTAAAAACTTCTGGCAGTAACAACTTTTTGCAGACCTGAACTGGTGTTGTCAAATAAACTAAATTCAACCCAGGACCTATTTTCTTGTCTTTTCACATAGCAAGACTCACAGCAACAACAAACATACGAGTGACCCCTGAAAGTTTCCTAATGCCAGGGCCAGCACATGATGCTGCTACAGCCACAATACTCTGACTTAATCCATCATTAGAAAGTTGAGAAGCTGTTACGTTAGCTATATGTAACTGATGGTCCCAGTTGTGTATTTAGAAACTGAAAGTTATTTTATCATGCATGTAGTATTATTTGCCACAAAGAGATCCTACCTCATGGCAGTGATGCTTGTATAAATGCAAAATAGAATGTAAGGAGAAGGAAAAAGCATGAGGTAACAGAGGTGACCCTGCTGGTTGTTACCACTGTGGCTCCTGTGTTAGTTGTACTGCTCTAAATTATGCTTTGTGAGGCTGGCAGAGCTGAATCCCTAGTTTCACTACTCTGTTTAGGAAAACTGTCCCACTCCTGTGTTTAGGATAGGTTAAAGCCTAGCAGAAAGCTTGCAGTCCCTTGTTGCCTGACTGCCTCTGCTCGAGTTGGGAACAACTCACATGAGAGAGAGGTGATAGTATTTTTATTCCTGAACTTCAGAGCAAGGCTTGTAGCAGAGACACTCCAGGACCTGCTCTGAACATCCATTTACACCTACAGCCCTGAACAGCAAACACGAGCACACTGATAAGCTGGTGCAGGTGCACTGAGGCCTGACAGAAGCTCCGGCTGTGCTGCAGGCTGCCTGCCATCACCAGATTTTATTTCTGCATTATTATTGGGCAACGCTAAGGTGGGTATTAAGACAGCCTGCCAAGATAAATTAAAGGTCTACTGGCCCTTAACGAGAAACAGTATCCCCACCCTCGGCTCGGAGGTTATGGGTGACACCACACATTATGTTCACCTTGCTTTTGTCTTCTGCCTCAAGTTTAGACGCAGTAAAATGTAATCAGGAGCAGCCATGCGTGATCCCAGTCACTTGGCTCCCGGTATCTGCCAGTTCCTGGTGCTGCGGCACAAAACCCAACCAGGGATCTCTCCACTCAAGTTGTGGGAACAAAAGAGCGCTCCTGCTGCCTCGGCAGCGGGGCTGCACATCGCTGGTCTGGGCGCTGCTGAGGGAACGGTGCCACCACTCAGCCTCCCAGGAGCTCCGGCCACCGCGCCGGGAATGCTACACCAAAAACCTTCACAAATTTTTGTTGGAAGTGGGCCAAATGGAGCTGTGGTTGTTACCGGGTGCAAACGCAGTGACTTTATCCCAAGGCGTGCCAAGTGTTTAAGCCTTCCAAATAAATTCCTCCACACTCCCCTTAGGGATGACCTATCGTCCCAGACCAGAAAATGCTCGCCCACCATGCCTTTGAACAGGAAGAAAGCAGAGCCCCTCTGCCACGCTCTCCCTCCCCCTGCAATTTAAGAGTTACAGTTCCACAGAATCAGGACATACACATGGGGATTATCCCATGCATCATTTCCAGCTCTGGCTCATCTAGTTCAAAAATATGAAAGATAAAGTTACTGAACACTTCAGGGATCAGCCTGTAACGCGAAGTCCTTTTGCTAACTGGTGTTTGGACTGTGCAGACTCTTGATCCCTGACAAGAGGGCTCCAATGATGGAAGTACTGGCATTATTAATGATGGAAGAACTGCTATTTAATGTAAACTTTGAAAGGCTTCCTAAGAATTTTGCATGGCCAAATTCCTGCACAAACCCTGGAAAGTTGTTTTCTGACCAGTTCAGTTTGTCCAGCCCCTTTTAGTAGCCTCCTTGTACTAAGCCATTCAAGGGCTTTCTTTTTTTTTTTTAACAAAAACCCCACACTAATTGCTTTAAGTCACCTACAATGGGACTTGGGTTTTTGTTCACTTGATACAAGCACACACGAATACTAACCTCATGAATAGTTAAAAATCAAAAGCATTTACAAGAAAGACATCCTTTGAAATTCAGAGAAGCAAAACTATTTGACTGAACTTTAGGCTTTCAGGAGTAACATCTAAAAATAGGTAGTGTCAGCTATGCAATAATTTAACGAGTAGTGGCCACCAGTATTGTGTATCTGAGAGATCTGCCCAATTTTTAAAGCTTCAGAGTTACCAAAGGAAGCGAGTACAGGTCCTTGAGAGCCAAAAATCTCACGATGATCACCTCTCCTCCTGTTTTAATTAAAGTACCACATACCTCCAGAGAGAAAAATACAGCTCACTGTGCGGAAACAAAGAGAATAAACCACACTTGCAGATACATGCCACGATTCATGCACAGGTTGAAAAGCACATTCTGAAAGTACATGCCCCGTGAAAGACACCACTTAGAAGCACTTATTTGCTATCCATTTCTCTGCAGGCTAAGACTTTTGGTGCATATATTACTGTACCTTCTGGCTGTACAGATCAGAGACCTGAGAAGATAAAGGCCCTTCAATTACCCTACTGCTCTCAGCCTGTTTGACTCTTACAGGTATAGATACAGTTTCACCATTACCCATTTATGCTCACTTTAATTCATTACCAAAGAAAGGCTCAACCTCTTCTCCTCACAAGCCTCCCCTCCCTCTACAGATACAAAGGAAACTTTCTGTCCCATCTAAAAACTTCAGGCAAGCGAGGGATAATACATTTCCCCATTTTCAGCACAAGAAATCCATGGAGGGGGGGAAGAAAAAGTGCATCAAATCCTTTTGAACAAGGTAATTAAGTGCTATCAAAGTAACTGTGCCTCCAGGGATGGATTCCAGCCTGTTCCCATGTATTATCCCCCCACCACCAAAACCCAGCGACAACACACACCTCATCTGTCACTGCTAGAAGAGAGCTGGGGAGAAAAGGGTCTTGGAGACTGTAAAAGCGATTAAACTGGAACTGAATGGAGGTGGGTAAATCACCACCATCAAAGTGTTACAGGCACATAAAGGCACACAGGTGAAGAGGATAATAAAAGCGCTCCTCTAGGAGCGAATACAGCCGAAATATACGCTTTTCAATAAAGGCTTTTAAAAAAGCAGACACGGGAGAGGGGCTGCGAGCAGCTCTCCTCCTCCTGCCTCCTTCCATCTCCCAAAAGGCACCATAAATTGCTCTTATCCTCCCACCTCCCCCACAAAAAAAAAAAAA
>VZRN01001083.1:7497045-7542454 GCA_013397935.1 Dasyornis broadbenti | reverse complement strand
AAAAAAAAAAGAAAAAAAAAAAAGACATAAAGGGGAAACGTCCCTCTTCGCGCCGGCGAGGCACGCCTACACAGAAAGCTTGGCAAAGAATAAAAATTTGCTTTCCCCCTTTTCTAAATTTTATCCAGCTCGCTTTCGCCACTTTTCTCGACGCCTTTTCGTAGTCCTCCCCCCGTTCTGAGGCGCGCAGCGGAGGTGGTAGGTCCCCTGCTCGGCCGGCCGCCAAGGGGCCGCTGCCTCGGAGCACGCGCGGGGGGCGGGGGAAGCAGAGCGCAGTTGCCAGAGCTGCTGCCTTTGTCTGAGGGAGCAGCCAGCGCCGGGATTGGCAGAGGGCTGCGGGCAGTCCAGCCAATCAGCGTGCGGCGGGGCCGGCCGGCTCGATGACGATTGGCCACGAGCGCCGGTTACTAAGCGGGACAAAGGAAGGCGAACGGTGAGGCGAGAGCGGTGCTCGGGGGGCGCAGGGTGAGCTGGCCTCGCATCCCGTCTGGGCAGCTCCCCGACACCGCCGGCCCTAGCGCTGCCCCTGGAAAAACGCCTCCTGTCCGCACCGCCGGCAGTGCTGCCCCCGCCCAGAGCCGGTGCACCGCAGCGCCGGGTCTACCTGCTACTCTCCAGCGCGGGCCGGCCGCCCTGTGGGTATGGGGCCTGCGGGACACCTGCACAGGGAGACCTGTGCAGGTGGAGCCGCTGGCCACATCTCTGGCCGAAGCCTGTCCTGGCTGACCCCTCAGCCACTGCACTGGCCACAAACATGGGCTCTCTTCCCTCTACTGCAGGGCCCTGGCAGCTGCCTGCTGTGTGAGCCATGTAATCCACGTAATAACCTGACCATTTCAGAGGGCACCACAACTAACGAGTGTGACCCCCGAGAAAAACCCGATGCGCTTTCTAGTGACATAACCAGCAGAAAAAAAAACCAAAACCAACAAAAACCCAAAAACCCTACAGGAAAAGGCACCAAACTGGATGTCTGCGTCTCACAAGGTTTGGGATAAGTCTGGGCTGCAAACACACCCGCAATGGAACCTCAGCCTGCCTGGCAGCCACATCCCTACGGGCGGCCACAGCCCGCAGCCCACAGGCACCGGCGGGAGGCAGAAGTGCAGCCAGCTCGGCACTCAGCCTCAGTTTTAGCGCCGCGAAGCACCCTTAGAGAAAGGCTGCTGCTGAGAAATTAATGAAAAGTCCTTTCCAGAGACTCTCAACCAGTGTCAGAGGCACAAGGATGGACAACACCTTGATCTGCTGTGGAGACATCAGGGAATGTTGGAAAACCCAGCACTGAAGTTGTCTGGTTTATTTGCACTTCAAAGCGTGGAAGAGCAAGTGACGAATAATTTGTCCTGCTCTGGCACTGGGTAGCAGCTCCTGAAAACACCCTCCTGGCTTGGGCGAAACATAGGGTGACTGTGACATTGAATAACTGAAAGGCTGTACCCAACAGATGAGTATGAGGGAAGATCTGAAGTTTGCTGATGTATCACAGCTTCCACGATTGAGAGCAGCCTGCATCAGGAACAGAGCTCCTTGAGGGATGGACAGCTGCAGAGGGGCACAGAGCTTTGATTCAAGTCACTCACTATATATAAATTAATTTTATAAGCCCATCCTCAAACTCTGATTAATCCACGAAAACCAGATGTGATTCCTCTTTCTAATTTTTAAATTAAATTATTGAGCTGATACAATGTGTCAGCTCCAGCTTCTTCAAAGGGAAGTGCCCTCCTTGGAAGCACAGCTGGCTCCCCCAGTGAAACTTAACTTGGTGCTTTGGGTACAAGCCATCTGCTGCCCACTGGCAGGATGTGGGGCGTCCCACAGGGGTCAGGTGTGGGTGCAGATGCAGAGGTGGATGCTGCTTTGCAGGCCCTGCAGAGCTAAAAAATGGGGCTGCAGTCCCTATAGCAGCCCCCAAACTTAGATTAGCAGCTGTGGTGAAGAGGTGGAAGGAGGCAGACTCAGGTTGAAATTCATTTTTCCCCTTCCTGCACCTCATTATAAGTTCCACCCACATAAGACCTAATTACTTGGCTTTTATGCTGGCAAAGTGGGTTTCATCCTTGCTGTTTCCCATGGTGGTTGCCTTCATTTTCATGGTGGCACTGATGGTTACAGCTTATTGATGTTTTCACTTTAGTGATTTAAAGCAGAATACATTTTGTTATTAGCACTGGTTTCTCTCATTGCTGCTTTAATCAAAGATGCAATTTAAGGCAAAGGATTGTGTGTAATGGTAAACAGTAGGATAATGCCTTGAGAGAACAGAATATTAATGTGTTTTTATTTCTCAAAACTCTGCTTATAATTTACCCAGGATTGCTCGGCTCCCAAAACACACCTATGGAGTGCTCCCTTTCCTACCAGACTGCCTGCCTTGCACCAGGGATGAGCATGATGTGCATGTGTGTGCCCAGGGGGGAGAGGGAGGCACATGTGCTGCCTGCTAAACCCCTCTGCCTGTGCCTCTCCTCCACAGGGACAAAGTCTGAGCATCGGAGAACAGAGACAAAACCGGGAGCATGCCAAGGGCTTAGGGATGCTCAAGGTCTGGGAGCACTCCCACTGCCAAAACCTGGCTTTGCAAACCCAATACATCATCCCAAGACAGGAAAAGCTACATTCAAACACTGAAACAAAATAATGGTGATTTGGCAGTGCCTGAGCAGGGGTCAAAGCGCTGGAGGAGGGGGCGTGGTGCCTCACGCTCAGGATGAAAGACAAAAAGTGAGCCCAGTGCCTGCTGCCTTCCCGACATCCCATGTCGACAGCCGTGCATTCGCTCGGCTTTCCTTGGATCTGACAATTTGCATTTCAAGGCAAGATTAAATATTGAAATTTTGAGCGCTTCCATGTGCTTCAGGAGGAGCTGAACAGACCTGCGCTGGAACAGACTGAACACAGAAAAGCCATTTGTGCCAAACTGCTTGGTTTCCTCTTTGCCGAGCCATGATAATGTGATAGCTGACAGCTGAATGTAGGCCACAACAGGCTTTTATAGTTGGAGGAGTGGAAGAGGGAGGGGGGCTGAATCCACAGTGCTGCCAGCCAAATGCACAAAAATGATGAGAGACTTTTGGGGCAGGCTGGAGACTCCTGGCCACTCCTGAGATCCAGATATTAGCTTCACAGTTAGCACAAGCTCAGAGCCTGCTGGAGGAAAGCTTAGAGAAGGTAGAGCTGCATTCCCATCAGAAAGGACAACTTCCTGGCCATCAGCAGATGCTGCATGAAATTACTGGCCTTTAGCTGCACAGACACTGGGACTTTTGGAGAACGTGCTGTGACTGGTGACCAGCTTCCCACGGGAGCAGCCACACCTTGCAAGGAACAGCACAAGAACAACCAGTTATGGCAGTTTGGTTTAGTTAACGGATTCTTCCTGCATGTTTCTCTGCTCCTGGTGATGAGGAGACAGGAGAAGGTGGGAGGGTTGGTGTGCTTTGGCTCAGACACTGCCGCTGGGGTCTCGGCGTGGCTCAGCGCGCTGCACACCAACCCTGGGGCTTGCTGGCAGGAGATGAGATGTTGGGAATGGCAGAGGTTGTTCCTGCCTTCCTGAACCATGGAGCAAGCACTATCTTCCCCTTCGATTGTACAGTCTAAGCCCCAAAAGTACCACAGAGACCACAAAGCATTTGCCACAAAATCAAGAATATTAATCCCTGCAGGGGTGAAGTAGCAGCAGTTTGCTTTGCCGCATCCTCCAGCACCTTCATGTGAAATGTAATGGGTGTTTTTAACAAGGACTGTGCTTCCTCTCTCTGCTTTATAGTCATTTTATGTCCTGACAGGCTGCAAAACAGTTGCCTCACTCCACCCCAGATGCAGCCACATTTCTGTGGTGAGGAAAAACTCTGGCAAGTGTGCTGAAGTCTGGTGCTTTGGTTTGAAAATTATACATTGCATTAAAAACCTGTATTAAAGAATAATATGCGGTCTGCAAAAAAACATTCAAATGAAACACTTCAGTGTTAGGAAGTGTCTTATTTACAGCAGTGGGAGCAGCTTGTGCCCTTTTCCCTCCCGTGTCCACAGGGTAGGGAAAGAGTTTGAAATAGGGGCTCATGTCCATAAAGGTCGGAACACAAGGCATGCACAGAGAGCTGAGCTTGCGAGGAATCATACATTAGGCATTTCCTAACTTAAAAGCACTTGGCTTTGCATTGTAAACAACATTCTTTTAACATAGGAAGTAAAATTAAAAAAAAAGAAAAGAAAAGAAAAAGATCTTTTAAATAAATGTCTATAACGTAGGTTGTTGCAGCTGGACCTAAGGTATTGCTCAGCAAGGCTTGGTCTGGCCTTTCCTCCCTGCTCTGGAGGCTTCTGTCTAAAAAATTGCAGGAGTAACTGCCCGGGACGGATGCAGAAAGCTGCTCTCCTATGAGGGGGGAGAGGAGGTGTGTGTGGCTTTTGCAGCTGGACAGTGGATGCCAACCCCATGCTCTGCACACCGGTGTTGGGTGGACACATCTGCACCTGGAGGGTGCCCAGCGATGGGCATGCGAGGGTGTGGGCACAGGGGGGGTGAGGGAAAGGACATGCCGCACTGAGCTGTGCTGAATTGCTGCTTTGGCAGACAGCACCGGGCCAGCTCTTTAGAAAGTTCACGTTCAGTTATTGTTTTGACAGGCTGCCAAAGTTTTCCTGAGGAATGCAGGCAGCAGAAGGGAAATGGTGATTTTCAAACTTTTTTTTTTTATAACTCAGCCAAACCAGAATGGAATTTCATGGGAAAAGTGAAAGGTACATCTCTAGCCTCGAGGCATCGTTGCTGCCAAGTTTCAGGGTCTGGCTACAAACAATGGAGGTGTCGGAGCATCTCCAAAGTGGTGCACCCTTGCACGCACTCACAAATGCTCACGCACACTCACACATACGCTGGAAGCATCTTCTGTAATGGTGAATGCTCCCACCCACACCCAGTGCTCCCAGAAAACTGACATTAACGCTCAATGCTTTAAAATAATAGTATCCGTGGTGTAAAAGCAGGGGACAAAGCCTTTTTGCAGCTGATGAAAGGTTTGCGACTTGGGAGGACACTTAGGTGCTTTCCCCACCCCAATCCCGGCCTGCCGCCAGCCATGGGGGCACCCCTTCTCTCCACATGCGCTTCACTAGGTCAGGCCCAGAGCCACAGGGTGTTTTTGCAGTTCTTCCTACCCTAGGAAAGGCAGGAGGTTGTAAGCTCTCCTCCTTCTCCTCCTCCTCCACAGAGGGAGGAGAGCAGCCGGTGAGCTGGGCTCTGGCGCTGCAGCACCCCGGGGTCTGCGGGGCTGTAGAACCGGGCTGGGGAACTGCCAGTTACCTTATATTTTCCAGTACACTAATTTCTCTTGTCATCTTGCCAGTGACAAACAGAGAGAGTTAAACAGAGCAATCCATTAAAGAAGCAGCCTGACAGACCGATTGTTAAGGGTTTCAGCGATCCCCATTTACACTGGCTTGAAAAAAATTTTGCCTCGAGCAGCTCCAATTACAGAATTATCGGACCACACTCTGGTCCCTTTGTGCACTTCGCATCTCTGTCATCGTTCCAGGCCTCTCTCTATTTAGTTGCTTGGAAATGGTGAGTAAAATGGAAGGAGACTTGTAACAAGTTCAGAGAAATTAGAGGGGGAAAAAGAGAGAGAGAAAAATGCTCCTTCCCTGATTCTAATGTCCTAAACCAGGACACTTTTAAAATGTAACACTGTATAGGGATTTAAAATATTTTTCACTTCCTCTATTCATTGCTTTAATGCACTGGTACTACTTGCTTAGATTTTTTTCCCCCCAAGGAATGTACAATAACCACTCTGTAAATTCCTCAGGTCAGATTTTAAGAGGAACTGTAGAACTTTATTCATGGAGGAAAGAAATAATCCCAATACCTTCCTGCAGAAACTCTCTTTAATAAACATAGCAGTGTATGTTTTGACCCCAGCCAGTGATGCAAGCAGCAGGAAGAGGAAATCAACAACACCTCTAGGAAAAGCGAAGTCTCAGCCCTACTCTGCTGACATCCCACTTGGTGACCTTCAGGCTGGATTACCAGCATGAGTTTGAAGGTGGCACCATTCCCGGTAAGAGGAATTCTGAAAAGCCCAGAGGACTTTTCACTTCCGCAAAAGCAAAGCTTGAACTCTGTAGATTTGTTATTATTATTTAAAAAATCCCGAGAACAATAGTTTTCCTACCCTAGGATGCAAAGCTGAAGGGTTTCCTAACCCTTCACCCCTGGCTGGGCCAGGCATGGTCCCCCATGATGCAGCAGCTACATGACATGGACATTATGCCCCCAACCCAGTGTGGCATCACCCATTTATCTTCCGGCAAACTCTCCCATTTCTGACCCCCCAAACAATTTTACCATCCCTCTGCTGGTGTTATCCTTGTAGTATTACCCTCATATATCCATAACATGTTACCCCACAGTAACAATTTCCCCCTTTCCTTGCAGTGGAGATCATCTAGTCTTGCAGGGAGGGAAAGCGAGCAAAGCCACCCTGGGCAATGCTGGAGGAGGCTGAGATCGAACTTCAGTCCTAATGCACCAGGAAATGCTTGCTTCCCTCTGGCCCAAAACAGAAGGAAGTTTCTCATGGCTGAGTCCCCAGTCCTGCCATGCAACTCCTTTGCCCCTATCCCTTTTCCTGGGATTTGTTAGAACTGACTGAATGCTCTATGTCCAGGGAACCTCACTGCAGCACATCCATACTCGGAGCTCTGCCCAGCTGCAGGAACAGAGATCCCCACCCCAGATTTTGGGTGGAGATTGAAAGCCCCAAAACCCCCCAAACAACCCAGAGAGCTCTTGGAGGTATTGAAAAATCCTCTCCTTTCTTATTAATTACTTAGGCCAAGAATTCAAGTCGGCAGTGTGTTGGCGGGGGTTGTTTTCCTTGCAGTTATCCACATGCAATTCATGCCTTGGAAAATGACCCATTTACCATCATGCATTGTTGCTTAGCTACACACACTTTCCCTCTAAGTTTTCCCAAATGGAAACATGGCTCTATTTGCTTTGGAGATCATTTTCCCTGGCTTTCTCTGCATTACGGTAAATAAGCACAAGAAGAAGAGCCTCTGAACGCTAAGCAGGGAAATAAAACAAACAGCGTAGGTGTAGGGTGAGCGTTTGAAATCCAGCACGTGAATGCGATGCCTTCCTTGTCCAGCCAAGATGATGGGCAGGGAGGGTTTGAGCAAAGGCAACTTGGAGGTCAGGTTCATTAAGACCCTTTTTTGTCTGTCCTTTGCATTAAGGGTTTTTTCCTGCTGAAGACTTTCAAACAATTTGGTTGAGTAATTCTGTGTTCCAAAGAGCAAGAGTATTATTTCTCTGGAAGACAAGTGGGACTTAAGGGCACCGAGAACTCACTCTGTGTGTCTGCTGCCACTCCTGCCTTGTGAAATCCTAGGTATCCTCTAGAAATATGCAGGAAAACACCTCCCTTATACCTGCAAACCAGCACACTACTTTGTGCCACTGGACAAGACTTTATCTATCAAACCCCAAAATTTCTCACATTCACTAAATGCTGACTACAGTGGCATAGCAGGTGGTGAGCACAAACTGGCAGATCAGACACTGCAGCATGAAGTTCAGCTTCGCAGCACACCAGGCAAATCTTTGGGCCATTTGCTGGAATCCTGAGTCCACCAGTGCCTATGCTGCACAGATGTCCTTGAAACATACAAAAAATCCAGAGTTTTTGGAAAGCATCAGCTTTACAGCCCTTGCATGGAGGGACTGTGCAGCACATGTACGGCTGTGTCCTGGGATCACTGGTCTTGCTCAGCATGTGCCTTAGGGCTGAGTTACGCCAGCATGGTGTTTGTGTCCAGGATTTCCAGATGTCCGGCAGTTCATCTGTTCCTCGAGGATCAGACAAAGCTTGCAACATCTTCAGATTTTACCAAGGAGAAAGCTTTTGGGTAAAAAGGCAGCTGAGTGTCTCTCACAACACATAGGTTGGTAGAGAACTGTGGAAAGAAGATTCTTGGTGCCATGAATGCACTGAACATGAGCTCTTTGTGGAGAGTAGACACAGCCGTCAGCTGCCAGAGCACTGGGTCCCTGCAGCTCCCAGGAGTGAGACATTCTGAAGGGTGAGCTCTGCCCTGCCTTCTGCTGACAAAGCATGAAGTGCATATTCTCTCCAAAAAGAAAAAGGGAGGAAACAAAGTAAATCGTGTGATGCTGATTACCAGGCCAAAACACTGAATAAAGGTTTGGTACAACAGTTTCCAGAGTGCGAGGAAGTGAAGAGGAATATGTAGCTATGCAAATACTGGCCGGTGGGTTGACACATCCCAAGCACTGCGCTCTGTGACAGCTGCCAGCACCTGAAGAAGTACCTTTAGTCCCCTGGCGCTGGGGAGCTCTTATCTTGCTTTTACCAAGCGTACACAATACAGCCTTGTTGTGGGCAATACCTCCTAGATGAACGGCCTCTTAGAAGTGCTTTGAGGAATTAAATGAGTGAAAACAGTAGGAGAGGGAGAGGGAGGGGAAGGGGAGAAAAACTTGCTGCTGCACTACAGGAGGCAAAGTCAGTGGATACTAAACCCACTAAATAAGGAGCTGGCATCTATGTCAGACTGAAACAAGCAGATGTGTGACCAGGCTCCCTGCCACCAGAGGCACCTCAAGACAATGGCTCAGTCCCAAAGCGGGAATCCACTTCACTATCCCCAGTGTCCCTGCGGCAATGGTGGGGATCTTGTTGCTTGCAGATGCTGTCCAGGTCTGAGGTGCTCTAGCCCCCACATCCCCGCACACCAAGCTCAGGCACATCATCCTTATCCTCTTGGTATGGCCCCATCTCTCTGCAGTGGGTGCGTTTCAGCACAGGCATTTTGGGGAGCCCAGCAGGTGATGGTATCAGACAGTGTGTCCTCTCATCCCTTTGCTACTGCATTTCTGCAGCTGAGGCCAAATCCTGCTTCTTGCAATCCCCTCTGGTCTCTTTGATTGATGGGAGATGCCAGGTCTTTCTTGCCCTGGGCAAAGGGTCACTGGCTCAGTGCAGGCTGGGCATCTGCCTTAGGTCCTGGAGCTGAATCAGACCAAGGGCAGTTTTCATTGATGGAAATTCCCCTGGTTTTATTGTTTTCGAAGCCTGGAAACACCTGCCTGTTGCTCAGAGAAACAAGGCAGGCAGGATAAGGGTCTGGCAGCACGTCCCTTTTGTTCCATGTCCTTGCTGGGCACCCTTTGGAGCCCAACCCTGCCAGCACCCTGTGGCCCCCATGGTTGCTTAGGAGTTGGCCCTGTGAAAATCAAACATCAAAGGGCTCTTCCAGCAAGGGCTATTTCCACATCAAATGCCTACCTCCAGTCCTGAGCCATTGGGGTGAGAGCTCTTCATAAAAGGAGAGGGAAGATTAATATTATTTTTCAAAAGTATAATGGGAGGTTTCCACTCCCCAAGCACTTCAGAGTTGGTTTTTGCACAAAGCCAGAATAATTTCAACCCCAAAGGAAAAAGAAAAATACATTAGAGGAGGTTATAAATGCCTGAAAAAATAGTTGGTCTGAATAGAAATGTTCAGGTCACTGTCACTTTAGGGGCTGGAAGAGGCTGCTGCTGGGAGAGCCTGACTTTCCCATAGGAATGCTTGTCCTCCATCCTCACCCAGAGCAGCAGGGTTGTTCTGGATGCCTGCTTGAGCACGGGAAATGGGGAAAGCCAAAGATGGGCTGTTGGAACAGCACATTGGTGGGAAGAGGAAAGAGAGGACATGGGGTGGAGAAGAGGCTGGAAGCACTCTGTTGGGCAAGTGGATCGGGGAAAATCCCACTGTGAAGTACCGCCCTCCCTGAGAGTCTCTGAGAGAAAGGCGGCACGAATGCGGCCGAGTGACGGGGCTGGCAGTGTGCCTGGAGCGTGGCAGAGCTCTGCCTTGGAAAGGCACCTGCAGCCTCAGCATCTTCCTCTTACAAACATGCCACAGCATCACGGGGGAACCACAGTCCTGCAGCCTGACAGCCAGTTTCTGCTCTGTGAGCATGAGCCATTGGGCCAGACGGGTGTATGAACAATTATTTGATCATTTCCACTGCAGGAACCAACTTGACAAATACCTCCGATTCACAAGCTTGCAGTCTGCTTCTGAAAAGCCAGACTAGGAGCAAGATTCCACCCTGGAAAATCCCTTGCCTGTGTCTGCTGTGCATCCTTTCCCATGCTGGGAAATGTTGGGCCAAATGCAGAAGGTGCCATGGAGCTGACAAAGCTGCTCTGGGCCAATGTTCCCAGGCTGGTGGGTCAGGGGTGACAGGGCTTAGCTCCTGGGAGGTGGTCTGTCCTTGGGTGACTTAGTGCCTTGCTTGTTTTCTGCTTCTTGGTCATTCAACAGGATGAAATTTTGCTAGTGTGTACCTCACCTTCCTCTGGACTTGGGGTACAGATGTGATGCAAAGTGTGGGACAGTCCTTGCAGCCCCAAGCCTCACAGTCTCTGGTGACATGCACCCCTCAGTGATTTTCACTTAAAAGGTGGATAGGGTGAAAATGCTTGTGGATAAGGAAATGCAAAATATGATCCTGAGAGCTCAGGGAAACTTTGTTGGGTAAGCCAAATCTTGCCTTTTCCTGTTGCTTGAAGTTACCCATCCATGACAAGGGGCTGGAGCAGGCATCTTCATCACATAAATCCCACTTAAGCCCTAATGAAAATGCTTCAGTGGTGCTTCAGGTTCATCTGCTGGCCACCATAGGGACAAAGGCTTCACACTGTCCCAAGAAAGCAGAATAATCCCCTAGTCCCTCCACTGGAGACTGGAACGAATGGCCAGAGGGCAGTGATGGGAGAAAGCAGCAGCAAAAGGGTGGTTGGGGAGCAATTTGTGGGACTGTGCTGGCATCACTGTGTGCCCCAGTATCCTTCCTCACCAGTTTTCCTGTGCACCTGGAGCCAAAGCAGGGGGCTGAGGCAGATGCTTCTCCCCTCCCCTAGACACAAAGGTGGGGGAGCCCTGGGAAAGTGGCTTCGTGCTGATGCCGGGGTCTGACACGCAGCGGGTCAGTGCTGGGAAAGCCAAGGGGCGCGCTGGAAACCGGAGATGCCTGCGGCAGACGGCGGTGCCAGGAGGACACGGCCGGTTTGCTGCCTGCGGGACTGCGAATGCCCTGCCCAAAACAACTCACTCAGATTTACTGTAAGCGGCAGCCAGTCCGGCCATAGCTTGTGGTGAACATACCAGCCCTGCCTGAGAAAGGGCTGCGGAAGCCAAGCTGGCCCCTTGCCCGGCAGGCTGGAGGAGGGCAGCAGGGGGGCTCTGCAGCCCTGCCCCAGCACAGCACCCTCAGCCCCACACCATCTGCCCGCCCCAGGCCCCAGAGCCTGGTTCAGGAACACATGAGGTGGATTTTCCCTTGCCAGGTGCTTTCTGCACCCAGTGTAAGGACAGGGTGATGCTGTGGATGGAGCCCCCCATATTGATTCCACTGCGGTGGCACTGGGGCAGCTGGAGGAAAGGCAGGGAATTCCTGACTGTGGCAGAAGCCCCTTGAGCGGCACAGCAAAGGGAAAGTCAGAGGCCAGGCTGGGTGCTGCTGGCTGGCTGCCAGCTCATCCCTGGGGCACTCGGGGCCACAGCCGAGCCGGGAAAGCCCCCGGCTGCACCCAGCTTCCGGCCTTTGTGTGTGGAGCCGGTGACGGGGCGGTGGCAGTGGGATGGCTGCCATCATGTCACCCTGGCCCGGGCTGTGATGGCCTGTGTGTCTCTGCAGCCCAAGAGGTGCTGCCGGATGCAGGGAGACCATGCAAGGTCTGGCTGAGGGGACTCGCTGTCCCCTCCCACGCAGCCGTGCTGGGAGGGAAGTTTCCGATACTGCTGGCTTCCCAGAAGTCAGGGCAAGTTTCATCCCTGGCTCTGCTGTCTCAGCTCACGCGTCTTTCCCGGCTCAGCTTGTGACCCTGGCATGTGAGGCTTGGTGCCAGTGGTGTGGGGTGAGACCAAGGTAGGCAGCCCGTTGGGCCAGGCTGTGTGGAACCAGCCACAGAGCTCCAGCCCTTGTCCTGGCCACTCTCCCAGTCAGACCATTTCAGCTGGTGGGTCTCTCAGAGCGCCACGTGCTGCCCAACACCAGCCAGCTCAGTGACATCAGCACATGCCACGTCCCTGTCCCCCTGCCCCAAAGGCTCACACCAAAATCCCCTATTGAGGCACCGCAGTCCCCAGCAGCGTCGGGGTCACTGTGCCGGGGGTGCCATAGGGGTGTGCTGCATGGCCAAGGGCCAGGAGTTTTGCCTCTCACCTTCCTGGCATGGATGCAAAGCATCTTGTGAGGGAGTGCTCATAAAGGGAGGGATTCTGCTGGCATGAGCCACAGAGCTGGTGCCCACCAGTGGGCATTGGTGCCCTGGGCTCTGAGGGTCAATGGGCCTGGCCCTGTGCAGGCAATGGAGAATGTGGCTGTTCCAGGGTGAGATGGGAGAGTCAGGGGACACCGGCCATGTGTAAGGGGACATGGAGTGTTGGAAGCATGACCATATCCTACAGCAGCCATTTCAGCCTTCCCCTGCCACCCAGCACTGGCTACGGGTGTTTTCTGTTCTTACCAGAAATCAGCTGAAAACGAGGGGCTCTACTAGCCACATGGCTCCTCCAGAGCTTTTGCCTCTGCTCTGTGTTTAAGCAGCAGAGATTTTTGCTCAGAAATGTCCAAATTTTTGCTCTGCATAGGTTCTAATTTTGAGCTCTCAAGGACTGAAGGGCTCCTGGCAGCTTCCCATCCCCTGCCTGTCCTGACTGCAGGACCTGTTGCCAGAAAAAAACTGTGTCGGGGACTCAAATGTCCGGCCCAAACCTGATGTGCCGGAGGGGAGGAGCGCTGACCCTGACCCGCGCAGCCCTCCAGCACCAGCTCAGGCTTAACTCTCTCCTCTGCAGGAAGATTTGAAGCCTTCCAGTTAAATCCGGGAAGGAGTTAGCAAGTCTTTGTGGCAGGAGGATTAGAGGCAGAGGTAAATGCTCCTGCTAAATGTAATCTGGCTGGTTAAAAGCTCAGCTCAGCCTCTATCCCAGCATTGTCCTTGCTTCTTATAAGAGACAATTCTGCAAACACAGACTTTTCCTATTGCCATGCAAGGGAGTGGCAAGAGCCTGTTGCCCTCCCCCTACGCCCAGGATACCATTAGGATTTATTACCAACCCCCCAGTGCCCTCCTTTCTCTGGGATGGGTTGGACACTGGCAGCCTCTGATCCTGCGGGTGCAGCAGGAGGGGGATTACAGCTCGTGGGGCCACAGGTCAGGGCAGGTAAAGGCAGCAGAAGCTCCTGACATTGGGGAAATGGCACTGGGGGCAGAGCCAGAGCCCCCTTTCACCCCACAATCTAGGGGTTCCTCCAGTCCCATACCCTGGGGAGCCCTCTGGATGGGATGGGGTAGGACTTGTGAGTGGATAGGGACTGGGAGGCTAGGAGTTCTGCTCACTGTGGAGCATATAGTAACTCAAAACAGAAATGAAAAATGATTGTAACTATGTAAAAATAGTTTATAGTTCCCTGCTTCTTTCTGCAAACTTCTGTTCTGGAGCTGGTGGCACTAAGGGGGCACAGGAGGGTGGCAGCTCCACTTGTGTCACTTCCTGCCCTGGCCATCCCACCCCGCGGCAGGAGCGTCTCTGTCCCTACTGTCCCCTGCAGGTGACAGGATTTCCTGGGCAGTGCTATCCAGGACCTTGTGTGCCAACCCCAGGAGTTTGTGGGTGTCCTGGAGAGAGTCCCTTGCTCCCACAACTGGAGGGTGCACAGATGACCTCTCCCAGAGGATTATGGCTGAAGTGGGGGGCTTTCACAGGAAGCATGAGCAGGCAGGGATCAGGGTCTTACCAGGATTAAGGTATTTTCCATGCATTTAAACTAGTTGTCACGAACCCAGAGCCGACCCAGAGCACGGCACCTGGGGGACAGGGGAGAAGAGGGGGGAGAAGCTCATGCCCACCCCAAACCCCATCCCAGGGCTTGTAGGCAGCAGGGGGAAGGTGGTCACAGAGGCTCGGAAGCCCCCAAAGCTCCAGAGATGATCTGTGGTCCCCAGTTCGAGGAGAGATGAACAGGTGCTGCATGACCCCAGTGAGGTGCCTGCTGATGGAAGAGAGCCTGGGGGGCTCGGGGGGACAGCAGCAAGTCCCAGGGAGACAGCAGAGCCCTGTGCCCTCTCAGGGGCCAGGGCAGAGGGGTCCATTGTGGGAGACTTGAGAGCTGGGTGGCTCCAGGAGCTTGGTAACCTTAATCCTCCCTTGGATTAATGCTCAGGGGAGCTGGGGACAGTGTTTAAACCTGCCAGAGTGAGCCCTCGAGTTGAGTGTAGCCCTGCAGCAGGGTCGGAGGGGGACAGAGGGCACAGGTTGAGTACAAGAAGAGGGACAGGCAGTCCTGTGGCCTAATCTGACATGCAGCCTCAGATTCTGGGGGCATGTTCCTGGGCTCTGCCCTCCCTGGGAGCAAACAGATGGGCAGTGTGAGGACCAGCTCCGTGCCGGGGTCACATTTGGCTACGCTGCCTGATTCTGAGAGGCTACTGCTGCTGCTCTGGCTCTGCAGGGCCACTGCAGGCTGAACCCCTTGAGCCAGCCCAAAGTGGAAACCATCTGCCCTTGGAAGGATGCTCTTCTGGGGGAATGTCTGCCTGTAATGAAGTGTCTGGGATGAAATCCCTCTCTCTGGATAAATTGGCTACCCTGGGGCTGAGCTTCCAGCCTGGCTCAGAGGAGCAGTGCAAGGATGCTCAGGGATGCACAGGCAGCCTGTATTCCTACCCACACAGAACCCAGACTGAGCCCAGACCCCAGCAGAGGACCCCCTAGCTTGTGGCATCAGGAGCCACCCTCCTCTGCAGCCACTGGCCATGCTGGGAGGCTTGCAAGGCCACACAGAGGCAGAACAGCCCCAGCTCTTCCCCTAAAGCACCTGGTCCCAGCCTACCAGGATGCTACACCAGTCCCCAGCTAAGCAGGAAATGCCACATGGATACCCTTAGAGGAGGTTCCCATCCCGGCAGTGTGGGTACAGCTCTCTCCTGAGCATCCCCTGGTCGCAGCTGTTTTGCCAGGCTCTGGCTTCAGCATGAAGGTGCCCCTGGACCCCAAGGACCAGTTACATCTCCTCCACCACCTCAAAGGCTTGGCCCCTCATGGGAATCCCCTGTTCTGTGCCTAATCCAGATCATGGCTCTGTGTTCCCCAAATCTGCCACCAGTTCCAGGGAGATGCCACTGGACATTGTCACCCATCCCGATGCGGCCAGTGTCACCTTGGGTGCCTCCCTGGTGGGATGGGAGTAGCCTTGCAGGGGCTGCAGGTGCTGTGTGCCTGTCCCCTGGGGCAGCGAGGCAGGATGGGATGTACTGTCCTAAGTGGCATCTTAACTAGATCTGATCCAGCCTTGCAAAGCCACAGCGCCTTCAATTCCCTTAGCACTCCAAATCTGCTACTGTGCATCTAAGCGGATTATTTTAAATACCCCATGATGGACTGCTCCTTTGTAATATAAACCAGCCTCATGTGTCCCATTCCCCTCCTATTTGCTGTGATTTAGCTGCAGCTGTGACAGCTAGAAGTCTCCCCAGCTCCCCCTGCTCCCTAGGAAACATCTCTCCAACCAGCCCCTTCCCCAAATCCTCTCTCCCCTGTGCTGCTGGATCCCGGAATTGCTTCCCTCCATGCAGCCTTTCACGTCTTGGGGTGAGTGATGGCTGTGGGATGTGCTGCCCCAGAGCTGCTTCATCTCTATGCAGAGCTGAACTCTGCACCAGCATCACCCCCACCTGCACCTCAGGGCCAGGTCGTGCCTCAGCTTCTTTCACCCAGAGAGGGGCTGTGCAGGAGCCCTTTTGGGTGGGTTTTGCCAGTTTTCAGGGTTTTTGCTTGAGCTGACTGGCTCCGACACCTCAGTCCTGCCATGAAGTCAGCCAAGCGAGAGTATCCTGCCTCCCACTTCCAACTGAGGGGGGGTTTGGGGAACACAGGGGCCAACCTGGAGCCCACCCAGCCCCACTCGGCAACGGCAAAGAAGCCACCACTTTTCCAAGCGCTTCCCTTTGGGGCTTGTCTGATTAATGAGGGCTTGTTATTTCCAAACTGTTTGAAATCGTGTTTATTTTATCTGCCGCTGGATTCCTCTGACTCAGGGCTCATCGTTAACTGCCAAAGATGAGTGACAGATCCCGCTAATTACAGCTAATGATGGCCTTAAAGGATCTCTGCACACACACGTGTGTTTGTGTGCACACATGCCAAGGGCCATTTATAATTTAAAGTGGGAAGAGTCGTTAGCATAAACCATGCCCGGATTAATTGCAGAGAGTGGCCTCTCCAGGGAGGATGTTCACCAAGAGGTTGTGGTTTCAAGCACTGGATGCTGAGGACAGCAAAGGCTGCCTGGGCAGCGGCAGCGTGGTCCTGAGCTGAGTGTCAGCCTTGGGGACACCAAAACAAATCCGCTACACAGAAAATGTTTGGCGCAGAGCAGTTGGTAGGGACCAGGGGACACCAATATGTGGCACAGATGTGAGTGGCTCAGAGCCATGCAGGGCCAATGGGAGCTGGTGTCCAGCCACTGGAAGAGCTCTGTGGGGTGGTTTCCAACTGTGAGGAGGATCATGCCCAAGAGACCCAGTTCTCCCACAGTTTCTGTGGGAACAGGCAACTGGAGGAATGGGAGACATTTTTTTATGGCTTTACTGAGGATAAAGCTGCAGGAGCACCAACCCCTTATTAGACACCAGAAATCTCACCTGGGGGGTTGGGGTTAGCAGTGCCCTCACTTTGGGGGAAAGCTTTCCCTTCTTTAGTCCCTGAGTAATCCAGCCCTGGTGTGATGGCTTTGGTTTCATGTTTTACTCCAGGAAGAAAAGAGGGAATATGGAGACAATGAGGATTTTCCCCATCCCTGGGCTGGAAAATGCAGAAGGAGAAGCAGCAGCTGCAGGAGCTCATGGTCACCACCCTGGCAAGAGGAGGAGCAGAGTGGGCTTATGCCATGGACAGGCTGACTGGGGGCTTTCACAGTGAGGTTTGTTCCAAGCTCTTCCCTAAACCAGCTCTCCCCTTGCCCGGGCTTTCACCCACTCCTGCAAAGAGGGCACACAGGGACAGACCCATGTGTTCCCTGGCTCTATCTCCTCATCATTCCCACTCCTTGGGGGTCCTATGATGCCCTTGCCCCTCTCCCAGTCCTGCCATCTCATGGAAGAGGTATCCAGAAGGAAACCAAAAGCTGTTCCAGATGGCAGAAGGCTCAGCAGAGCAGAACAACCTATTCCCCAGTCCTTATCTTTCTGCAAACCAAATCCCCCGTTCTTGGAAAAAAGTAATTCAAGCTCCTCAGTCCTCCTTGGAGCTGGTGAGCAGCAAGAGCGAAGCGCCAGCACCGGCTCCCCAGGGAGGGGAAGTGCCATCCTGCAAAGTGCTTCTATATTGGTCTTTGCCATGAGCAGGTCTAAATTGGAAGTGATGGCAGCAGCAAGCGCCAGGATGCCGAGATGGACTCTGGGGCCTGCACAAAGTGATTTCAGGCGCTGGCTGTGCTTGGCCCTGGGGATGCCTGCCAGCACAGGACACTGCAGTTCTAATCCCACTAAAAGCTGGGTGGAAATGACTTGGACAAGTGCTTTTGTCTTCCTTGGTGAAAAGACCAGATTCCAGTCAAGACTGATGGCTTGTGAATTTGTCTAGGATCTTTTGAATTGTTCTGGTCCCCAAAACACTCAGGTTTCTCTGTCTGAAACACCCGCAATGTTTCAATTTAAGGCTCTTGCAGAAGCAGCTGTCAGAAGCTGCAGAGCAGAGCTTCCTTCAGACATGTGCGGCCCCTCAGTGGTTGTGACTGCTCCTGAAACTGCCCAGGGAGGCTGTTGGGGCAGGGCCAGCACTGGCTTGTACTTTTTACATTACCAAACCCCTGCCACTGTCCTCCAAACCCTGTTCACTCAGGGGTCCTGGGTGCTCATGCTCTACTGACCCCATTCTTTCTCATGGCATGGCTTCCTTTGCTGTCATTCCCTACTGGCATTTTACAAAGCCTTCTCCAGGCCACCTTCCCCATAGCTTTAAATTCCCCTGGAGCAGGGTCAGGAGGCAACATGAGAGATGCTCTGGAGGAGCCAGAGGCTGGGAGCAGGAAGGACTGTTGTGGAAGCAAGAGCAGTGCCAGCCACGCTGGGCACCCACTTCATCACACTCAGCACTGTTTTGTTGCAGACCCAGAGCTCTGGTGGCATTGGTGACCTTGGGGACATCAGTCTGCGGAGTCCATGTCTGTGGTATGTGGAGCTGTACAGCCCATGGGAAATGTGTGGCTTTGAGGTCGCAGAGCAACTTTGGGATGTGCAGAGCTGAGGAGTCACTCCCAAGCCCAGGGGTTATATTTTTCCCTCTATGCTGTGGCCGGGGAGGGTCAGAGCCATGTGAGGTGTGGGACACGTGGCAAGGCAGGCCATCATGAGGTCCTGGGTCTGGGCACCATGCTATGAGCTGCTTGCTCAGCAGCATGCTGAACCCTGCCCAAAAAGTCCCTGTGATCACCATCACCCAGTGAAAGAGCCCAATTGCAAAGAAAACAGGGAAGCAGCTGAAAAAATAAAGGCGTTGCCATGGCACTGTGAGCACCAGGTCGGAAATTTGGGATGGTGCTGAAGCACAGCCCCAGATGCTCCTCCTGCCCCAGGGTATGAAGAGTCAACACAGAATGGAGAAAGAAGAGGTGCCAGAAGCCAGAGGGAAGACACCGTTCTGACAGCACCAGGGATGGGCATTCAGGGCTTCTGGGTTCTCCAGGTACTTGGGAAGAGCCAAGGATGCTGCAGCCACATCTGTGTGGTGTGAGGTGAAATGATCTAGCCCTTACTCCCTGTCTCCTGAGGATGATGTGGTTCCAGGCTGTTCAGTGAGATGCCAGCCTCTGAGGGTACCCCAGCCCTTCACCACCTGCAACCCTCCCCAGATGCCAGAAGTATCCAAAAGATGGAGAAATCTGCTCTGCCAAAGAATGGCCACAAGTTCCCAGAGACTTGATGTTGCCCTGGCCATGAGGCAGTAACTTTTTTGAGTTGAAAGATGAATAGACATGAACTGGGCAGACACAGCTTTGCTGGGAGAACTGGAAGGTCACGCAGCCTCAAGGTCAGGATCAGAGGCAATGCCAGTGCCTGTCTCACAACCCTGCATGTACTAGTGCCAGACTGAGACTGCCAAACTCATTGCTCCTCTGCCCTGTGCCTCTGGTTATCTCCAGCATCAGGTGGCGTGGGGCAGGACAGGTCATGGCCCAGCTCTGTGCCCCTGGCCCTGCTGGCGTGGGCAGGGTGTGGGTGGAGGTAGCGGTCCCTACCCTATCTGCCAGCCTCTGGGATTAGCTGTGCGCATCGGGAGCAGCTCTGGCAGTGCCTGGGTAAGAACAGATAGACACAGATAAGGCAACCTGAATCCTGGGGACGGCGAGCCAGCTTCATTAATCCCCGTGCATCCAGGCGCTGACGAAGATGCTATCATCCTGTTTCCCTCCCCAGCAGCTTATGTGTGGCTGTCAGTCCTGGCTCACGCAAGGACAAAACTCGGTGCTTGCATGGGTGGCCCCTCTCTCCCAGAGCTGCTGAGTGGCTCCCATGGGGACACTACTGGTACAGGGTCACAGCCGGTGCAGGGATGCACAACCCACACAGGGATAGAGCTGGTGCAGGCACCCACAGCCAGTGTGGGACCCCACAGCCAGTACAGAGAGCTATGGATGGGGCAGGGATGTGCAGCCAGGATGGAGAACCACCAGCAGCATGAGGAGCACAGCCAGGATGGGGACCCAGCTGGCATGGGGACACGTGCAGGGGGACCCTGTAGAGCCCTGGGGCATAGTGATGCTGCAGGGCAGACGATGACCTGCAGTGTCACCTACCCCTTGGATGGCTTGGGCTCCATCCCCACATCCCTCCCCAGGCTCCAGCCCTCCAGCTGCAGTGAGCAGGAGGGTTCAGCACTGTGTAGGCACATGGAGAGCGGGCAGCACTGCAGAGCCCCTGCTGTGTCCCCATCGCTGGCATGCTGCAGGCTGCTCGGGGATGGGTGCAGCACGGCACTCCCCATCCCGTTAGCGCTGGCATGAAAGCGCCGCAGCTGCAGCAGCCAGGCCTGGCCATGATCTCCACTTCCAGGTAAACAGATGAAACAAGCGGCTTGCCTTCCCTCCCCCTGGCATTCCCAGCCACACAGACCCATCATTCAGCCCCGCCGCCCCGCACAGACCTCCAGTGTTTGGGAGAGGGCTCCTGCTCCCGGCGGAGCACCGGGGGGGACACGCTGCGGCCGGGCAGTTGACACCTGGCCAGGCTGGAGCAGGGCCAGCGGGCACAGAAAGAGATGCTGTGTTTTGGCTGGATCCTGCCATGCTGGGGCAGGGGCAGAAAGGACCCCTTGTGTGCATGGGACCCAGGGATGCCCCCATGGCTTGGCTGCAACCAGGGTCCCATGAGGCCGTGGCAGTGGTCACCACTGGCTCCGTGGAGTGGCAGCCCAAAGGGGTGAGGGGGTCAGAGGTGGGGATACTCTGCTGCCATCCAAAAGATTTGCAAAAACTCACAGAAGCAGTGGGGACGATTGACCAGGGGCACATGCAAGTGATGGCAGAGGCAGGAGCAGGATGCAGCTTTCCCTGGGCATCACCTATGCATTTACAAGGATGAGAGAAGAGTGCTAACTCCTGCCCCTTGGGCTTTTCTCCTCCAACCTCCCAAATCTCTCCCCAGACTTTCCTTGGCACTGCTGAGGGGCCGTCCTGCAGCACAGCCTGGGATGCTCTGGCCACAGAGTGGGTCCGGAGGGCTGCCCATCCCTCCAGGGAGCCTGACATCAAGCTGAGCACATCCCTACCTCAACCATGACAATCACTGTGGGGCCAGGCTGAAATGGAGAGGCGAAAGCAGGAGGCAGAGCCAAGACGCTCCAGCATCCCAGCTGTTCCTTCTGCTGCCTCCATCATCCAAAAGCAGCCATCAGTGCTATTGCTGGGGACATTGTCTCCTCCTGTATGCCTGGCACCTTCCTCCTTTGCTGTCCCTGAGAAGGTGGTTTTCCTCCCCAAGGAGTGCAGGGAAAGCATTTTCCACCACGGCAGATGAAAATGGATTCCAATCCAATTTTACCCTAGTACCACTTCAGTGATTTTGATGGAGCTGCTCTGGATGGGTGCCGGTTGGAGCCAGAGGACAGCTGTCATGGCTCCATAGACCAGGGGTTTCTTATCTGTGTCACCTTTGATTACTGTAATTGAAATCCTGCTCTGATCTGAGCCATGCCCGAACGTTTCTGCTGCCTGTGCGGCTCTCGGCTCGAACAGCAAAATGACGTTAATAGATTTTAAAGCCAGGCAAGGCCTGTAAGAGCATTTCTGCCTGACCTCCTGGATAGCAGCCGACAGCCACCGCTTACCCCAGCCCCGCGCTCCGCTGCTGGCACAGCCCTGTCATCCCCCTGTGACTCATTTTCCCTCCTGGAAGCACAGCTCCTGCCTTTTCCCAGAGCTGCTCATGTGTCTTTGTCGGGTAGCCTGCCTCCTCCCACCCCTTTGGAGCAGAGCCGGAGTGCTCTCGAGGGAGGCAGGGTCCAGGGGTGCTGGTGGGATCATGGAGGGGTCAGCTTCCCTACTCCAGCATGAAATTCCCCATGGGAAGCATTGCCCTTTTCTGGCATCTCCTGGCCAAAAGCACAGCAGGGGAACATGGTACTGCCCATCCGCTGCCAGGCAGGAGGCAGGGGGTGGAAATGCCGCTGCACAGGAGAGGATGCTCCTGGCTTTGGTGCCAAGCTGGGCCATCAGCTGTGGCTGGCGCTGTGGCTGGTGCTTTGTCACCATCCCCATCTTCTTTTGTGAAGCTGCCTGTGGTGTTTAGCCAGAGCCACTGCAGCAGAAAGGGTGAGTCCAGCCCAGACAGTGTCTGAGGGCAGGAGCAGGGAGGACACGCGCACTGGCACACACATTCCCGCAGTCTGGCTTGGCGAGCAGCCAGCATGGGGAGCGAGCCAGCCACGACCGGTGTGGGACAGCAAAGCTGGTGGCTCCCTCTGGGTTGGGGAGGTTTTGCTCTGCCAGTCTGGCCTCTCGGAGCTGCCCTCTGGAGCAGGCAGAGGTGTCTCAGGTTCAAAGCCTCATCTCAAGCACCCTGCAAATCCTGAGGGCCAAATCCTGCCTGCGCCAGACAATCACCCCGAACCCCCAGGTTTTTCACGCTGGCAGCTTTCATGACCATGGAGCCAAGAGTTGCCAGTGTGTGCTGACACAGCAACCTGGGCTCGCACCAATGACGATCTGACAGAGCCATCCCAAAACTTCATGTGTTGGCCAAAGGGAAGGCAGGCTGGCCAGACAGCAGGGCACCCCAGCACACTGTCCCCAGCACACAGAGTCTCCCCCGGGATCCTGGCTGGCTGAGCAGCAGCGTTTCCTCTCATGCCGGCGGGTCATGGGCCGACGGAACACACAATGCTTGGGGTTATCCAGACCTTATCAGCTCTGGCCACACAGTGCAGGCAGGAAAAGAGTTTCAATCCCAGCCAAGCCATGTTTCCGTCAGGAGCCATTCCCTCTGTCACGAGGGAGGGCTGGACCATGCCATAGTTTTGACACTGAGACCAGTGGAGCTGGGCTGTGGGGAGAGCAGGAGCACAGGGCTCTCACACTGTACCCCAAAAGCACTGCCATGGTCCCTCCCTGTGCCAGGAAGGTTGCCTGTCTCTGAGCCATGCAGCTGCTCCTGCCCCAGCTTCACATGGCAGAGCTGGTGACTCCCAGGAGAGGGGCTGCCATTAGGGCATGCAGCAGAGGCCCGGGCTGGCTGAGACATCCCTTGCTGGGGGTTGCATCTTCCCACCCCAGGGAGGCATTCCAGAGGTCTGGCATGCCAGGAAAATGCCTGGTCAGAGCTGTATAGGCAACCTGAGAAATGCCACAGCAAAAGTCACTGCTGCCAGCCACAGGGGGGAAACTGAGGCACGAGGAAGCCCTTCCCAGGGCTGCCCCAGCCTCTTTAAGACTGACTGGAGAAAGGAAACAGTGGCACAGGATCTCTCCTAGTTCCTCAGCCCAAAATCACAGGATTGGGGAATGCCTGGCTCCAGCTCCTCCAAACCCTGCTGCAGCACACACGGGGTGGAAAGGGGAGCTGGTGGAGGCACCGGCAAAGGCTGGGCTTGCTGTGATCCCCTCCCGTTCCATGATTAATTGAACGCAGGCTAAAATTAACTGCGGAGGCAGCACCCCTGGGGTCTCCCAGCAGCATCCCACTGCCCGCCGGCTGCCTGCAAGTGGGTCAGGCAGCAGCTCCCTCCCAGCTGGCTGCCCGGGGTGCTTGGGTGACCCCCATCCTCTGCTGAAGGTGGGAGCATTGCTCCTGGCTCCACGGCACAGCTCTGCACCTCTCGCCTCTCCCCTGCTGCCCTTCTCAGAGCCATTTCACTCTCTGGATTCACCGGGCAGGGCTGCGTTATGAGGAGCAGCTGGGAAGGCACAAGGCTGCCTTTTGGGATGGCAGGAGCGTGGATCCCCGTCATGTTCCTCCCCATGCCTTCAGGGATCTGTTATTTTTAGCCACTCTCCCTACCTCATGTTGCTAGCTCGGCTCTGGCTCTTTTCCCTCCCCTTCCCCAGCGTTAATTTGTTTTCTCTGTATTATTTGCAGATTTGGGGAGGCAGAACGAGGTGTTTTGGCACAGGGGACCACTCAGCCATGGCTTCTTCATGCTGCTCTCCACACAGGGTTTTTTGGTTGGGTTTTCTCCTGGCTATTTTTAACCCACACCGGCAGCTCTGAGGGTATGAAACACCAAGGGGTAATGCAAATTTGAGGCTCCCTGTGGCCGATGTGCCAGGCCAGGTGAGAGGAGGCTCATGGCTGTGCAGGGATGCTCCCATGGAGGCAGGACAGCACCTGGACACAGCCCCCAGCTGCACCCTCTGTGCTGGATTACACACCAAGCCCCCTGCTCCCTCCTGACGCCCTGCACATCCGAGTCTGCAGCCTCCACCGTGACACGCACGCTGGGGAGTGCGGGAGGCTGGGCTTTTCCCTTGGATCCAGAAGAAAGCAAACAGGGAAAAAGTTAATTAAAAACTTCAAAGCCAGATCCTTCTAATTTGGCTTAACACGGCAGTCCTGCTCAGCATCGATGCTGTCCCAGAAGTGCCTGCATGGGGCTCAGGCTGGGAAGTGCCCAGAGTGTCACATCACAGGATGTTCGTGGGATTGTCACCCACCACTGCTACCCCTGCAGCCCTGCTGGGCACTGGGGTATGGGGTGCCAGGGAGCTGGGCTTGGGGCTGGGCATCTGGGGACCAGCCTTGCCGGGGGCTGGATGTTGAAGCCACTAGAAGGGTGATTCCATGGGGAGGCTGTTCCTCAGTTTCCTCATGGCCCAGGGCTGCCAAACCCACTTTTTGGGAAGGTGTTTTCGAGGCACGTGGGCTGGGACTTATCCCCATCTGCTGGCATGATGCTGCTGCCCCACATGTTGCAGAGCAGGGCTGGAGGTCCTGGGGAGAAGCAGGGGGTGTCTGCCTCAGCAGAGTCCAGCAAAACAGTGGCCTCATCCTAGGGTGAGGAGGGGACCTTGGCATCACTGGTCCTGTCCCCTCCAGCCTCTGAAGGAGGAAGGGGACATCTTCCTTGCCCAGTTCTCACTCCTTTCTCCAAAGGGAGCCAAAAATCCTCTCAGTTTTTCCCGAAAGCTCTGTCACAGGACAGCGATGCTCCTGCCCAAGCACTCTGGCCCCTTACTCTGCCTCCTGCCCCCGCTTTCAGGTTTTTTTGGTGGTGGGTTGAGGGGTTTTTTTCAGAACTTTGGGCTGCATGGTGAGTAAAGGCATCCTGCTGTCTGAGGGCTAACGGCTTGTTGGAGAGATAATAAAGCAAAGGGGAGTAAATTAAAGTGACTATAAATAGCACCAGGAGAGGAAAAGGAGATGAAGTCATCTTCCTTCAGCTGAGCTGGTATTTACATCACTTCTTCCCTTTGCCTTCCCCTGCCCCCTCACCCTGCTTGAGAAACAATCTTTCCCAGACCCTGGGATCCTGCTGTGGGCTCTGTGTGCCCCCTGGGCCCCCATGGGGCTGAGAAATGTCCCCCTGGAGTGTCTGCCCAGTGCTGGGGACTTGCTGGAGAGCACAGCAAGGTGGCCTGGATGCAGTCACTTGGCTCCAGGCTCCATCCCAGCTTCTGCACGGATCTGTGGCAGTGCCCTATGCAAACCAGTGCCTCCAACATGACCCCAGTGCTATATCCTAGGAAGAGCTTTCAGGAGCCATCACAGACCCATTTTCTCCTTCTCAGCCCATAAACAGGCAGTTAAAGAGACACCCTCCCTCCACCGAGCAGCGCCTGGAGGAAGGGATGCTTTAAAACTCAACAACAGCAAGTTCACCCAGAGAAATCCCTCCAGGAGCCAAATTCCATAATTTACATTTTTATTCTTTGAGATTTTAACGTCCAAGACTCAAAGAGTCCCCCATCAGTCCCAGGACACGTGGGAGAGGAGAGATCCTGGCCCTGCAGTAGCCTCCCTGGAGTTAGCAGACAGCTTCAGATCTCTCCCAAAACCTCTCCCTGCCGAGGAGGCCACTGTCCCTGCAGCCCCAAGCCCCGCAGCTGCCCCCTCACATGAGGTATATTTACATCTGAGTCAGAATGAGGTCACACCACGGTTTCCTTATGTCAGCTACCGACTCCTATTCCTGTGCTATGCGCACACAGCCGCCGTGTTATTGCCGGGTATTTATAGCTGTTTTACATGTATAATTATAAAACCACAACTCCACACACGCACGGAAATAATCACGGTGCCGGGATGCAGGGGAGTGGGGCCAGGGTGATGGGAGCAGGACCAGGGCACGGACCGCACCACTAATAATAATTCTTTGCACTTTATATATAGCCCCTTTTATCCGCAGCTCTCAGAATCGCTTTGCGGGCATTTAATTAAGCTTCCCAACATCCTAATGTGATGACAGCCAAGTAATAATATCCTCGCTTTTAGGTGCAAAGAGAGGGGAGGTGGCAGGAGTCGCCTGAAGTCCCACAGTGAGTCCAGGTGTCCTGTGTCCTGCCCCACACTTTTGAAATGCCTGCAGAGGAGATTTTGACTCAGAAAGGGGATGAGGACCTCAGGATCCTGCCCAACCCCTCTGCTCAGTTTGGGGTGGTGACAGCCAATGACAGTTCAAAGTCTGGGGACGGCAGTGGTGACCCCAGGGACTGCTGGGCTGCAGCTGCCCATCAGCTGGATCAGCAGGTGGGAGAGACAGATGTATCCTGACAAACTCATGGGTGAGAGCTTGGGGGAGAGCAATAAATGAGATGACAGGTCTGAAAGGGCTGATTTATGAGGAATATTAAGAGTCATAATCCTGCCTGGCCTGGCCATCCCCCAGGGAGGCAGGGTGGTGACAAGGACCCAGAGACATCACAAACCAACAGGATTCACTGGGGACAGTGCCAACACATCTCCAAGCAGGAGGGCTGGAAGCAATTGTGGCTCTCAGGCATCTGGGCAGCTCGGTGTGGGGGAACAGATGGGTCTCAGTGACAGCCTGAAGATGGGACCCCACAAGGATGAGTCTCTGTGGTCCCCAAGGCCTGCAGTTTGTGCTTCCCTGTGCACCCTCTCTCCCTCCCATGTACATCTCTGCTTGGATGAGCCACTTGCCCCCTATCCTCGGAGTGCTGCAGAAGGCACTAGGAGCATGTGCTTCAGTTTTGGACACTGATGGGATCACAAGGTGCCACCCAGCAAGAGGGACATGGCAAGAGAAGGTGGCCAGCAGAGCAAAAGACTGAAGAGGTGCTGGAGACAAACGCTGGTGCTGGTAATGAAAGGGGCAGGACTGCAGCCCTGGGGGTGAGGCTCATCGACATCTGCAGATAAACCCCGCCTGGCTGCTGTCCATGCATGGAGAGGTGGGGACAAGTGCCTGTCCTCATCCCCACCCTGGGGGTGTCCTGTGGGGGACGCAGCAGTGGATGCAGCGTGATTCTGCACACATGGGGACTAAATACAAGTCAAAAATTATAAACCCTGATGGGATCCTGCAGCAAGCACCATCCTGCCATTTTATGGTCCTGCTGTTATTTTTTTCCTCCCAGATTATATCCAGATCCCTGCTCACTGAAACAGGCTGCACATCAGCCCTCCACCAAGAGCCCCCAAGATGGGGGAGCAGAACCTGTTTGCATCACAAACTCAGGGACCAGAGTGCAATGACAGACATGAAGGCAGAAAACAGCTGCAAACCGTCAGAGGGGCTGCAAAGAAATGCCCCAAGATCAGTGTCTCTGAGGAGAAAGGAGAGGGAAATGGGACAGGAAGTCAGCACAGCCTGAGCACTGCCACTGGGACATAAGGACCTTCTTGTCACTGCACCTGCCACTGAAACTGCCCCATGATCTGTTATTATCACTGCCCTGAATATCACACCCACTGTCTCCCCTCCACCGCCAGCCAGACATCTCTTACCAGGAGCTGCTGGCAGCTCTGCCACCTCACTGGCCATGATGAAGGACTCAAGGATCCTTGCACGGAGCTCTGGGCCTGCCTCGGTGCTGTGAGGAGAAGGACAGGTATGTGAGGATGCCAGCAGTTCAACCTCCCTGGAGCCCCCCAACCCCTTGGGACAACAGCCAGCTGCCCCAATGGCTCTGCTGTGGGACTGAGGCAATGCTGAGTGTCCCAGTCCCATCATGCCTGGTCACCTTGGGAATGGGTGTGATGTCTGAGCACCACGGCTGGAACGGCAGCTTTCAGATCTGGCCTCCCCCTTCGGAGAACCCTGTGGCTGCGGCACTGGCGGGCTGTCATACAGCAAAACCAGCTTGATTGGAACCAGCCTGTCTGTTGGCACCCTCCTGTCACCCACCCTGTCCCGTGCATGGCTGGCACCTCACCTGGCTGCTGCAGGGCAGAGGAGCAGCTCCCCAAAGAGCTCCCCGAGGAGCCGGGGCGAGAGGCGGCTGCGGTGGCTGCCCTGGCAGAGGCGGCAGAAGTGGCGGGCGAGCTGGCGCAGGAGAAGTGCCTGGGGCTGTGGCAGGGCCGGGGGGGCCAGCAGGGCTCTGGCTCGCTGCCCACACTCCTCCAAGCCTGGGGTCTCTGCAGAAGAGGGAACACATGATCAGTTTGGGAGTTTGGGGCATTGCCTTGCCTCTTGTGGGAGCCCAGCACTTGCCGGCACCTGTGGCATGAGTTATGGTAGTTCTCTGCTCCCCCAAGAGACCCAAAAAACCTGACGTCAGCCTCTCCCATGTCTATTTCTTTGCAGCCTATCCATTCCCAGACAGGCTGTGGGATTCATGGATATGCTAGGACATGCAGAGTTGATGTCTTCAGGGTCTCGGCCCCCTCTTTCTGGGGTTTGCCTGCCCCATTTACCCACTCACACCACCCCAGATCAGGTTGTTAGGTGTCTTTAGCACATTCCCCCTCTCAGCACAGCCAGGGAGGGAGCTCAGGGGGCTGAGCTGCTCTCCTGGTAGGGGCTGTACCTCAAAATCCCTCACTGCTGCTCAAATGGAGAGGAGTGAGAGCCCTGCCCTGGGGCACAGCAAAGCCATGCTAAAGGCAGAGCAAAGCAGAGGTGGGCAGATGGGCACCACCTGGAAAATCTGCTGAATTTAAAGGCTCAGACCTCCCTTGCAGGAACAGCAAGTTAGAAGGGAAAAGGCTTTTTAGGAGGGAAAAATAATGTGCATCTGGGCTTCAGTGAGGCTCCTGGTCTCAAACCCCATGAAACACAGCCCAGGGAGGGGTGACTGGGGTACAGCTGCTTCCAGTGGTACTGGAATTGCCCATATGAATAAAATCAGGCACTTAATGGCATTGCACATCACGGAGGTGCTGCCAGAACCACCGTCATGGGTGCCCCAAGCAGCCCACGAGTTCCCCCCATGTCTCTGCTGCCCTCTGACAGTCTTGGCCGGGCCTTCCCGGTCTTGTGAGCTGTGAGCTCAGTGTCCTGGGACTGCGATCCTGCCCCAGGCACAGGAAACAGCCACTCTTCAGTCATCCTCCATTCCTGCCTTGTCCCAGCCCTTTTATCTGCTGGGGACAAGCAGGTCCCCAGGGCTGAGTTGCTCTCAGCCAGCTTCAAAGGCCGGCTCGGCCGGGGGCTGACTCAGCTCCCCGCGGCTCTTTGCACCAGGATTGAGGCTTGGCCAATGCCCAGCCAGCTCCTGACATCCATCCTTGGAGCCAGGGTGCACCAGAGCCGGAGGGGCAGGGGGCTGGGATGCCCTCCAAAGCAGATCCCAGATCCCACAAAAAAGCCGTGTTGGCAATGGGATGTTTGTAAGCCCTGGTATCCCACAAGCTGCACCTGAGGGATGTTTGAGTTTTCTCCAGGCAATTCCTGCTGCAATTCCTGCTTTTTGGGCACCTTTTTGCACCTAGAAGATCCTGCAGGAGAAGGCTGACAGCCAAAGGGGGAATTTGGGGATGTTTTTCCCCTCCTTTTGAAGGTGGTCATCTTGCTGCTTTCCCAGCTCTCAGCCTCAAGCAGGGCAGAGGAATCTTGCAGGGCAGGCAGCCAAAACCCAGCACCGTCTCCTCAAAGACTTATATTTTAATTTTTTCGTTTAAGCCCCAGAGAAATCCTCTTCCCATTGGTTTCCCCTCTGTTCTGCCCCCTCCTCCTCCTGCCCCTGTTGTGCCAGGAGCAGAGCCCGCTGCAGCACAGGCTGCAGGGAAAGGCGCTTCCCTTTGAAGCTGCTTAACGAGGCAACCCAGCTAATTGCTTCCTAATTGCATTTTTATCCTTGGAAGGGAGGCAGCCTTTGATTTCTCCTCTGACGGGTGAGGGGAAGGCAGCTTCTCTGTGCCACCAGCCCCAGAGGTATTTCTTCTGGCTCTGTGTCTCAGCGCAGGGCAGGGAGGACGGGGTGTGAGTTATCCATCACCTTCTCCATGCGTCCCTCCTGCCTTGCTGGAGGCCACAGAGAGCCTGTGGCCTGTTCCCATCAGGACATGGTAGGAAAAGGCCATGCTGGCCTGGCCACGGGTGATCTTTTAGTGCCTCTTAAGGCAGCCAAGAACATGATCTGCCCAAGCACTAATCTGGCTTAGGATGGGGAGGTGATGCACGGGGATGGAGGATGCTGCAGCAACCAGCAGCGAGATGAGAGCTGCTGTGGAAGGGGAAATCCTGGTTTCACAAGGAGCAGGAGGTTCAGGTCCTGTCTAACACAGTGGGCAAGGGCTTCATGTGTGCCTGGTGATACCCATGTGACCTCAGGCTGGGAGGGACTGAGAGGATCTGTGAGGACTCACTTGAAATGGATTTTGATCCTGGCTCACTATTGGGATGGACTGTGGGCTCTGCTGACCTGTTTATGAGCCCTGCTCTGTTTATTTGAAAAGAAATCAAATAAAACCAAAAGCCTGACCGTCTCATACATTTGCACAGAGGCAGAAGAGCTTGCAGGGATCTAAAGGCACTTCCTAATGGCACTAAGCTGAAAAAGCTGAGAATTTTCTGTGCCCATATAAAGCCAGGAGTTAATGAGATTACAGGAAAAAATTCCCAGGCAGCAGAGCCAAAATATTATAATAACGCTTTCTTCTGGGGCCAGCATCACCCAGCCTTGGCAGCTGCCTGTCCTGGCAGGCAGCACCTCCTCCTCTGGGCACTGCAGAGGGAGAAGACCACACTGTGGTGGGGGCAAAGCAGCCCCCTGGATCTCTCCTTCTTTCCCAGAGCATCTCCCAAATGCTGCCGTGCTGCTCCGGCACAGGTGATGTTCCCAGTCTTCTCAGAATCTGCCCTTAGTGCAGCACCGGGCAGGGGATGGGGTCAGAGCCACCCTGGAGATGATGGAAAGCCTTTCTAGGGGCTTCCCAAAGCTTCTCCAGCCCCACAAAGGTCCTAGATGTGGGGGGAGCCCAGCTGTGCTTACCTTGAGCCATGTGCACCAAGTCACTGTAGAGAGCTGGAGGGATGAGGGGCATGGGGAGCTCCTGCAGGTACCACTTCAGGGCATCTGCCAGCGTCTGGGCCTCGTACAGGTCCATGTCCACGGCCGAGGCATCTGCAGGGAGAGACACAGAGGCAACCCTGAGCCTGTGGTTCTTCCCCTCTGCCACAGAGCTCAGAGCTCTTCCATCCCTGTGGGCCTTCCTCCAGACATTGAAGATTTCTTTGCCCGTGCCCCCATCTCCCCAGTGTGGCAGCGCATGGTTTCACTGCCACCGCTCTCCCAGCAAATATTCCTGTCCCAATTTCCTCTGACCCTGAGTTCCACGTGCCCAAGGAGAGCACAAGGCAGGATCTCTGCTTTGTGTGAACTGCACATCCAGCGCATGGGACATGGAGTCTCACCATTCCACTGGGGTCCCACTGCAGGATAGGACCCACGGGAAGGACTGAGCAACTGCCCCAGGAACCTTCCAGTTATCAGGACCAGGCGCCATGTGCCAACCCTAGCCCAGCAGGAACTGCTTGGAAAATGCATCCGTGGAATGGGGTTATGGTTCCTGGGCAATTCATGTTGCTAAAAGCAATGTGATCCCCAGTGATCCTGAAATGCTGTGAATGTGCCCCAATTGGCATCACTTCTCCCAGCCCAGAAGGGCAGCTGCCCTGGGGAGGTGGTGAAGGATGCTCCAGGAATGGGGGAAAACACACAGGGGCTCTGAGGCCACACAGCCTGGCTTCAGGGGCTCAGGGGTCCTGAGCTCAGGACAGGGGCAGTGTTAGGAGCAGAAATATCCCATGGTCTGTCTGAGCCCCATGGCCAGGCCTGCACAGGGACGTTGTTTCACCATGGTCCAGGGGGAAGAGCCCTTTCAGCATCCTTTGGTATTGCCTCATGTGTTTGTCTTGGAGGTCTCCCATCCTGGCTGGGCTGGGTGTCTGGAGGATGATGGTGCCTTTTGCAAAGATCTGAAGGTTTCAAAATCAGGCTTTGATTCAAACTGGACCCAAATGCATTGTTTTGAAATTTTCCTTGTAGAAGAACTTGGAGGGTGAGGGGTATGGGGGGTCAGGAATAATGAAAAAGATGAAGATATTTGGGATGGTTTGAGCTGGTTGATTTTTTTTTAAGAAATCATATTTGTCACTTTCTTAAAGATGCTGTGTCAGGCCCCAAACGGCCTGGAGTGACTGAGCAGAGAGGGGACTTGCCCTGTTTTGAGCCCTCTTACACTCCCCTAGCTGGGTCTTTATCCCCAGATGCAGATTTATTGAAATTGGTGCCATTTTGGGAGACGCTCCATCTCCCAGCCCAGCATTTTCCAACAGAAAATGTTGTGAGTTTCCAGTCATTCCAGCTGTGCCTCCTTCTCAGGCAATAAACCCAAAAGAGGGGAGAAATGCTATAACCTAGGACAAGGCGTTAGAGACACACATTCAGCAGGGCTGGGATGGGGAACAGCTGAGAAAAACTGGTTTTGAGCACCTTGACCTTGATCTCCTCTCCTTGGAGTGTCCCTGCTGTGGGCCAGACAGCCTGGGAGCCTGCCTGCCTGAGTAGGAACACAAAGCTGCAGTGGGTCCCTTATGGCCAGTGCCTTCCATTTGGCTCCCAGACGGAGAGAAAACAGATTGACCAATGCCCGAAGCGAAGCCTTTAACCCAGCCAGTGGAGACGCTACCTCATTTCCAGGAGCAAGCACCCAGCCGGCTGGGAACTGTGACCCGGGGCAGTGTGGGGACAGCTGGGAGAGATGCCATCACGCTGGGGTAGGCAGCCATCCAGCACGGCCAAACATGACTCAGGGCAAATGGGGTGCTGCCTTTCTGGCACCTCACAAAGTCCTGGCATTGTCCCATGGACCACCTTGCCCCTGGCATCCTCAAGGTGGGCACGGCTGCACCCCGGCTCCGCTCTGGTCTGTTGTCATGCTCCCATCTCCCAGCCACTTTTCTGGACCTTCTTGACTGGCCAAAAGGGTTATATCTATCAGGGTTTGTGGGGGATGACAGTCAATTACCCATTTTTGCTAGCACTTGCTCTGGAGAAGTGAGCTGGCAGGTTGTCTGGAGCTGGGCAGGTGGAGGAGAGTGGGGTCAGGGATCCCACAAGATGATCCAACACCTGTTTCGGGCTGAATACTCACAGTGCGTGGTTAAAACCCAGGGATGCTGCTGGGGGGGTCTCATTGCATTGCAGAGAGCTTCTCCCATCAGTGGAATGCACCGAGCAAACCCCAAAGCCCTTCCCACCCGCCGCGAAGGTTTCTGCAGGGACCTGTCACTCGCCTTAAGGATGCTGGCGCGGATTGAGGAGAGCAGCCACAAGCTGTTCCTGCGCAGGGAAGAGGCCGCTGCCGGGCGCTGGCCTCAGGCGATCAGCCCCGGGCTCCACCGTGGCCTAATTAGCTTGTTTGCCTCGTTAGGCATGAGCCTGGGGGGGTGTTCAAAGGGAAGGCTCAGCCGGTTTCAAAGTGAGACTCAAAAAGATCTTTACATCCAGAGAGAGGCGTGATGGGGAGACCAGGGGGATTCACACCGCGCTGACAGGGACTGATTGCTGATGGCACCGCTCTCCGTGGCACATCGACTAGAAATAGCCATTAGCCTGCTGTCCCCATCCTCCTGGAAATGCAGCGGCGTCCTCCTGCCCCAGGAGAAGCTCTCCTCATTCCCCAGGAGCTGCCCTGGTGAGCTGGGCTCCCCATCAGGCTGAGAGCACAACCGGGCAATGCTCCGAGCCGTTCCCCAGCACTGGCTGTGCCCCGGCAGCTCCGGGAGGCTCAGCCGGCAGCTGGGGAAGGGTTAACACTGGAGCCTTCCCAGACAATTACCGCCGGCCTGACCCCACGGATGCTGCTCTCTTCTTATCTGAGGGAGATGATAACCAGCTATAAGAAGTTAATGAAGCTGCAGGATGAGTCAATGCTCTCCTGCTGCTCTCCAGATGTTCCCATCCTTTCCCCAGGGGAATGATGGAGGAATGACGGAGGGATTCCATCTGCCTGCCATAAATAGAAGGAAAACACCCCAAAACCCCAACCTCGACCCCACACCAACTCCCTCCAGCACACAACCTGCTTGCTGACCTGCTGGCAGAGCAAGCATCCGGGGGCCAGCAGAGAGCATGTCTTGCTCATGGAGGGGTGAAAAGCAGGAATAAATTTGGGACTGGGGACAGAGTGCGTGGGGTGGGCACTGGCCCTGAGGGAAAGAGTCTCAGCCTCCTCCCACTGGGATTCCAGAGCCCACATCCCAGCGGAGGCAGAAAGGTACCGGAGCTTTGGGCTGAGTCAGGCTGGGCAGGAAACTCCAGGACCTCTCCCGCAGCTGCAGCCAGCCGGGGAGGCGTGAGTAAGCGCAGGGTTTCGGTAAAGGCGGAGGATGTTTAGGCAGGAGGGGCTGTGGGGGGCGTGGGGTTGTTTTGAAGGAGAGACTTGAGCGGATCCTGGTACCCAGCTGTCCCCTGCATGTGGCCACAGGTGACAGCTGCTCCCACACCCCGAGCTCGTGGGTGACAGGGTGCAGGCCCTGCCCAGCACCCAGGGACCCTCTTCCAGCAGGGAGTCCACCAGGCTGGGCTGGACCTTGGCCACCGAGTGCTGCTGCAGTGAGATGCTCTCAGGTGCACGGTCCCTGCGGCAGAGGGGCACCCAAACCACCCTGGGGCTGACTGAAGCACTGACCTGTGAGATTCCCTACCCCTTCTTGACCTTTCAGTTTTAATTGTCAGTGGGTGCTGGAGAGATATCCTTGCTGTTCGGTCATGGGGGCTTTACGTTCCCATCCACACTCATCATGCCTGTTCGAGGACCTGACCAGACATTCAGGCTCCTGGACATCTCACAGTGAGGGTTTACTGGGAAACTGTGCACCAAATCAGGGAATATTTCCCAGCTTTGACTCAGCATCATTGTAACATCTCCCAGCCAGCCTGCTGGTACCTCGTGCTGGGGACTTGGCAGATGCCAGGACACCCCCTGCCCATGCACAGGGGCTCCTGGCAGCCCCAAACACTCTCTCAGCTGGGTTTCACCTCACCACAGCCTTGGCTTACACTCAGTCAGGGTAGGGGTGCTGGGATTCCCTTTGAGAGTGCCCAGTGAGGCTGCCTTCCCCCACCTCGCCTTGCCTAAGGCAATCCCCTTCCTGACTTTTCCCAGCAGCTGTGGGAGGGGATGGCAAAAACTCACCCCCAGTTCTCCCTGATGGGTCTGGCAGAGATGTCTCTGCTGCTGCCGTTTATTTACCCTTCTTTCATCACCACCAAATATAAGAGATGAGCTCATGCCTCTCGCCAGGCTCTGACGACACGGGGTTTATTTCCACTGCAGGTATAAATAAAAAGCAGTGCCGCAGGCACCGGGGCGCCTCGCGCTTGGGAGGAAAGTCATCCTGGAGTGAGCTCGGCCAGGGGAAACCAGAGCCTTTGGGGGGTCCGACTCCCTCTGGCATCCCAGGGTTGAGGATGCGGATGCGCTCCGTCCCTGGGCATCCACACTGTGGTGATGGGGGGAGAGGTGTGAGGCTCCCCAAGCCGCCCCTCACTCCCCGACCCTTTCTGCCTAGCAGCAGCTCCTGGCAGCCCCAGTGAAGCCCCGGGACCCACCATTGCTCGCTAATCCCCACCGAGACCTGACCTAATTCCCGGGCACGTGAGCGTGTCTCCAGGCAGACTGCTCTGCGCCCGGGCCCCAGATCAAAGCGCAGGATGGCAGCGCAGCTCCGGCACGCCTGGAGACACCGGCTCCAATCCGCCGAGCGCTGCCGACACATTCTCCCTGGCACCCCGAGCTGCGGGCGGCTCCTGCCCGGCCCTGACAACAGCGCAGCCTTTCCCCGTTGCTGCTCTTGTATCTGGGGAAGGGTCTCTCGGTGTTTACGCCTGCGGCTGGACTCCAGAGCCCTGACCAGAGCAGGGGTTATCCAAAGTGCGGGGTAGGTTTCAGTGCTTTGTTGCCATCCCAGATGGGCTCAGCCCCATCTGAGCCACGGGGAACACCCACGGACCTGTGGGGTGAGGGCCCTGCAGTGTCTCTGTGCCCTGTCCCCCACCAGGGAGGAGAGATGAGGATGCAGATCCTCCCTACTCTGCGCTGGCAAAGCACTGCCCGGCCATTACACAGAGAGGACTCTGCAGCCGTCCCCAAGCTTTCGGGAGGAAAGTCATCCTGGTGGAGTGAGTTCGGCCAGGGGAAACCAGAGCCCTTGGGGGCTCCGACCCCCTCTGATATCCCAGGGATGAGGATGGGGATGTGCTCCCTCCCTGGGCATCCACACCGTGGTGATGGGGGGAGCAGCGTGAGGCTCCCCAGGCTGCCCCTCACTCCCCGACCCTTTCTGCCTAGCAGCAGCTCCAGTGAAACCCAGGCTTCAAACCTGTCCCAGCTCAGTCCCTCAGCTCCAAAGGGCTCCAGCGCCCACCAGCCCACCCACAGCTCTGGTGCTATCGCCAGAGAAGGTCCCAAGTTTCCAGCAACAGCGGTAGAAAGCTGCCTGGCACATTCCAGGGCGAGTGGAGTGTGGACAAGACCCTGAGCAAGCTTGGGGGGGGAGAAGACAGCATGTCTGGGCGCTGAAGTGGCTCATACACCTCATGTTCCCGGGTACTGGGGACTTGGCAGGTGATTTGCCCCATCCCCTGTGCTCCAAACAGCCCCTGAGCTGCACACAGGGGACAGCAGGAGTGCTGGGAGCCGGAAACTGCTGCACTCAGCCACAGAAATACCCCAGGGCATGAAGCAGCCCCCAGCCAGGCACTGCAGGGAGTGCTGGGGGCAGCAGGGTGAGTGCTGTACCCTGATGCTGCTGTTTAAAACTCTGCTTTATTCCTCTTTTTCTGACCATACTCTTTCCCTGACACTGCAGCAGGGCTCCTGGCCGGCTGATCCCCTCCCACCCTTTGGTGAGCTGCCCCCAGCCCCCTGTGGAGCTGCAGCTTTTCTTTAAGTCCCTTTTTGGTGCCACCACATGACTGATTCTCGTGTTCAGTGATGCTGCATGCCCCCCTCGCCTCTATTAATTGTTCTTGCACCATCCAGCATGGAAATACCAATTTTGGTGCACAGGCTCCAGACAGCAGTCAGATGCCACCGACCTGCAGAGAATCAGCAGTGCCAGGATGGGGACAGGTTCAGCTCAGGCTGTGGAGCCATGTGGAGCTGCTCTGTCCAATGCTGCCATGAGGATGGGAAACCTTCATCCCAAACCTGGGTGAAGTTCGGCTCAGGGGCTGCCCACAGGTCAGATCCTCCATGGGTAAGGGCTCTAAAAGGGCCAGGGATGGGGAAAGGGTTCAATCAGCACAACTCAGATGAGTGCCTGCACTGCCAGCCCCTTGGGCTCCACAGCTGCTGTGACTTGCATGGCTCCTCATCTCCCAAGGCCCTCCTCTTCCGCCCCATGGGAAGTTCAGATGCCCTTTCAGGGCAAAAACTATGCTGAGTTCTCCCACACACTGAGATGTGGGGGTTAGAAAACCAACATCTGAACTTTTCCAGCCCTTGCTCCTTTTTCCTTACACTCTCTAGCAGCTTTCCTGCCACCACCACCCAACACCAGTGTGATTTGGGCACTCACAGGGAAGCTGAGTCCCCTGGTGGGAACCCAGTTTTCTCCCCAGCTGAGACCTGGTTTGGTTCCAGCTGCCACCAACCCCGGCTCCGAATTCTCCCCATTCCCCAAGATGAAACTTGACTTTTGCAGGCAGGCTGCTGGCAGAGATGGGACGCTGGAAAGACGAACAACCAGGAGCATGGGAGGAAGGGAAATGTGACTCTCGCCTCCGTCTCCTCACACACGGGGCAAGCAAACTCCAAGATCCTGGCAGGGATGTTTTACTCCACCAAATGCAATGAAAGGGCTTCTCTGGGAGCCAAAGCAAAGATGCTCTCCTGCCCTCCCCTACCCCAGCAGGGTCCTGGGGAAGCACCACTGGGTATGTGGTCTGCAGGAGGTTGCAGCAGGAGCAGGCTGCCAAGCTTGACCCTGGCAGGAACGTCGTTCCCTTCCTGTTGCAGAGCATCCCTCTGATAGGGCTGAGCACCATCCCCTTCAGCTGAGGACTGGGAAGTGTGAGACTTGTCCTACCCGCTCCAGCTCTGGGGAGCTCTGACTTTGCCCAGCTCAGTGTTGCTGAGCACATGGGGCAGGCCCCTGAGGGGCCAAATTAAAGATTTTGGTCCCAGAGGAGGTGTGGGCTTGGGAGTATCAAGTCTCCCAGGGCTGTTGGTGATTTTTCAGGGCTTTCAAATGGTCTGAAAACCACAATGACATTTCACTGACCAGTGCTGGGCCCTACCGTGAGAGATGGACAGATCTGGACAGACCCAGCAACAGCCCAGAGCTCCAGCCCAGGCTCCAGCCAAGCCAGTGGGGTTTGCACCTGGGCTGGCAGAACCTCCTAGGGCTGAACAGGATTTTGGCAGTAACTGCTGTGGTGCTGCCCTGTGGGGAGCCCTGGACCTGCCTGGGATGCTGCACCAGCTGCATGGGAAGGATGGAGGACCCATAACTCCAGCATGCTTGGAAAACAAAGCGTCCTTCTCATGCTGTTGTCGCTGTCCCTGCCCAGCCCAGACACCAGTGCCCAGGGCAGTGCAGGGGGTTGCTCTCAGATGCCTTCACCTCCAGAGCTCAGCCAGGAAATCTGGGCCGGGGTAAAAGGCTGTGAAGAAGAGCACTCATAGCTCTGGGCTTCCTCAGCCCACAGCTGGAGGAGAAGAATGGGGTTCTGGGGTGCCCTGAACCCCCATCAGCTCCGGGGGGAGCGCAGCCCTCTTCGGGCAGTGGGGAAGGAGCATCCCTGGGAGCTCCAGCTCTCCTCTCCTGCATCCCTCCTTCCCCGCCCGGCGGGACTCGGCTCCCGGTGCGCGGGAAGCGATGAGGTCATGGTGCTTAATATAGCGATTTCATCACAGCCCTTCTCCCCAGCAACACCGCCCGGCTCCCGCCGCCCCCCGGCCGGCAGCGCCCGGCTTGCGGAGGGATGCGGGGCTGGCCCGGGGCTGTGCGGGGCCGCCCGTGCCTGGTGTCACAGTGCCGCCCTCTGGGCACGGCGGCAGGAGGATGGGGATGCTCCATGCATCCCCCCAGCCCCCCAAATACCCAGATTTGAGCGGCACACCGGATCCATCGTGTCCCCCACGCCCTCGCCGTGCGCCATCCTATCCCAGCCGTGGATTTAGAAGCAGGTATGTGGAGATGGTTTTCCCCTCCTCCCCACCCTGCTCGTGCCCCCAGGTCCTGCAAACAGCTTCTCATTCTTGTAAATAATATGCTTTTCCTTTCCTCTTTCTTTTTCCCTGTCCATGAGAGGCTTTCTCCCTGCCCTGCTTCTCAGATACAAACCCTAGAGATTTAGAAACCCAGGTATTTTTCTCCCTCCACCCCCCAAAAATTAGAGCTGCTAGTGAAGCACCCCAGCACTGCACCTGCATCCCTTTCAGCTCCATCACACGGGGAAAAGAGCGGGGTCCGCACGCAGGCAGGGCCTCACAGAGGTGGGATTAGGGTTGTAGTGATGTTGGAGCCACAACCCCTCCCTGCCAGGGCAGCATCACCTGCACAGCTCCCTTCCCTCCCTGGAATACGGGCAGGGATGTGGCTCTGGGACTCACCAGCCAGAAGGGCCTGTTTCAGCTCAGCATCCCCCAGCACGCCGGGGCCGGACCTGTAGAGCACCTCGCTGTCGAGCCCTGGGGGACAAACAGGAGAGAGGGGTGAGTGCAGAGCTCCACAGCCTCCCCTGCAACACAGGGGACATGGGCAGGGACTGAGAACACCGCGCTCCCTTGCTCTGTCCGCGGGTGCTGGGGGCATGCAGGGAGGTTTGGCTCTAGAGATGCTCTCAGGGTGCCCTGACCAGGGCAGAGCAGGTGGCTGTGTGCCTCCGGGTGTGCCCTGTGGGTGGGGGCCCCGGTTCTCCGTACCTTGTTTTTCCAGCGCCTCGATGAGCCTGGCCACGGTGGGCAGCGCCTGCTCGGGGAGGGTGGGGTGCTCGGTGAGCTCTGCCTGCCCGGGGAGCCCTGTGGTGGAAAGAAAGGGAGAAAGGGTTTGGAAATGCCTGCCTGAAGGAATTCCAGACTCTTTCCTCAGCTGCCCCAGGACAGGATCAAGCTGCTGCTTTGGCACAGCCACAACCAACACTCTGGCTCATGCGTGTCTAATTTTGGAGCACTTCTCCCTTTATTTTATCCTCTTTTTGAAATAAGAGTCACCGTTGGGGGCTCAGCTGCTTGCTGAGATGTAAAGAGCTGCTCAGGCATGTACCCTGCCCATGGGGAGCATCCCTTCCTGGGCATGGAGATCCTCCAGGCCAAAACCCCTTCCCCACCTCTCCTCCCATGGCTCCAAGACTGCCCCTTCTCCTCACCCACAGCCCATGGTGATACCAGGCAGGAGCTGGGGACCCAGATCCGTACCCACCACAGACTTCTCTCACTGCAGCTCTCACCTGCTTGCATTTTCTGGTGTGCACATCAGGGTTGAGCCCAGGCCCAGGGAGGACTCAGTATCCCCTTGGCTGGTGCAGACCTCTCTCAGCCCTTGAAGAGCCCTTCAGACAAACAGGGGCCAGGCTTCCCACAGCACAAACCCCCATGTGCTGCTGGGTTTTAGACCAAGGACACCTCGCTCCAGACTGTGACAGAGAGGAGCAAACCCCTTGGCAGGCAGGAGACCAGCTGTCCTCACCCCAGGGTGTGTTGTATCCATCCATCCCTTTTATCACCCCAGCTGATAAACCCTTCCTGTGGGGGTTAAACCCGATAGAGACCTTGGCAGTGCAGTGCTGGGATTTCTCCCTACTCTCTCTTTAGTGGCCTTTAGACCCCTGGAAAGGCAGCGGGCAGGGGCCGGCAGGGGCAAGGGCTGGCTCTGGCTGCAGCACACCAGGGCCGTGTATGACTGCCGCAGCACGGACAGCATGTGGAAAGGCTAAAATAAAAAAAAAAAATAAAAGGGGGACTTTGGGCAGGGCCACGCTGCCTTAAATATTTTGTAAAAAGACACAACCTGGCTGCAACAGGTAGATCCAGGCTCTGATCCTGACCACGGTGATGCCCTGGTGCTCCCTGGAGAACAGGGAGAGATACAAACCTCCCCATAGTGGGTGGCTGATGCAGTCCCCAGGCATAGCCACAACCCCCAGGCACAGCAAGGGCGTCCCCTCTGCCATCCAGTGAGGATGTGTGGGTGCCTTGGGTGGGAACAGGGAAGATTTCAGGGTTAAAAGCAAAGTACATCATTGGAAGATCATGTAAAAATGTTCCTTCTGCATGAGTGGTTTTATAATTAGGGAAAACTGGGCTTTTCCTCCAAACCAAAGGCTTAGGGAAAAGGGGGTGACTGCAAAAATATAGCTGTTGTCTGTTTCTCCTTGCTGGGAATGGCAGGAATGGCCCCAAGCTGTGCCAGGCTGCACCCCAGCATCCTGGTGGCCCCCTCAGCTCCAGCCCCAGGTGAAGTGGAGGTGATGCCTCCTGGCAGTGGTGCTGCCCAGGACAACGAGTGGGGGCCAAAACGGCCACCGAGCTCTTGGAAGTCCCCTGGGACTCGGATCTGCGGCAGAGCCATTTCCAGGATGTTATTCAATTTTAAAAAGGACCATTCCTCCCTGCAGAGCCAGCCCTGGCTCGAAGGCATGGCTGGGACACCCAGTATCTGTCATTCAGGGCTTCCTCCATGGCTTGGGCCAGCTCAGGGTCCCTGTGTGGCACCAGGGCTCAGTGGGAGCTGAGGGCACTCGGCGGGGGGTGGGTACGCTGCTGTCGCAGAAAAAGAAATTAGGGCTTGCCAAAAAAACGTCCCTCAAACCTCCATCTGGGAATGGAATCAGTATGGGAAGAATTAAAAAAAAAAATCCCCAAACCGGAAAAACTCCAAACCAAAACAAAAGTACCTTCTCTTCCAAGAGGACGTTGGAGATTTTCACCCTAAGGGAAATCCTGTGAGCTGGGAGGTTTGGGTTTAAACTGGCACAAAATGGCACACACCGCTCCCGTGCCGCAGAAAGATGCGGTCGTGGGACGGAACGTCCCCTGCTGAGGTGCCTGCACACCCTGGCATTGCCCCAGGAAAGGCACCCCACGGAGGGGCACCCCACAGCACAGCACCAGCAAGGCAGCACCCAGTGTTCCCCTGGACAGCAGGGCTGGACACCTGGCCATGGCCAGAGCACATCCTGCAGATGGCAGCGCCCTCTCCGACCAACCCCAAAACCTGGCTTTAGGGCTTTTCTCCTTACTAAAACCTATGGATTTTACATTTCTTGAAATTTAGTTATCCTTTCACTTGAGTGCCTGCAGGGCTGGGGTGCCTGCAGTGAGACCTTCCACACTGGCCAGGCTCTCTAGCCAGGATGCGCTTCCTGCTGCGGACATTCTTTGATTTGTAGGGAATCATCTCATCCCCAGTACCTGCGGCAGGGGTCCCTGGGCACATCTCCCTTGAGAGGAGCCCATGCCACCCTCTGTGTGCAGCAGGCACGAGACAATGGTGAGAGGCAGCAAAGGCAGAGCAAGAAGGTGGCTTCACCTTCCCTGGTGAGTGGGGCTGGAGTACCCTGGGATCTGCTCCTGTCTGACCCGAAATCTCCACATAGCACCGAGTTTGCCAGGGCTCTGCCTGCTGAACAGTCTGAGGGCTCACCGCCGAGCTGGACTGGGCAGGGGGCTCAAACCCCTCGTCTGGCAGGGTAAACACCCCCAAAATGTGGCCTCTACCCTCCTGCAAATCCAGCACGTAGTTGCTCCCGGAGCCTCCCCAGCGCTGCTGGGACTGCGGCTGCCTTGGCGCACTGGTCGGGGAGGAGCACCTGCATTTTGGTGAGGGGAGGTGGCAAGGGGGCCCCAGCATCCTTCCCGAGTGGTTGTGGGGGCTGCAGGTCAGGAGCTGCATGGCAACCCCACACATGGACATGGATGGTGCCGTGCTCAGCCCAGGAGCCAGGTGGTCCCCACCTCAAATCACGGTGGCAAGGGGGTCCTGAACTGTGTTTTGAAGGGAGATGGACTCCTTATCAGTGGGTGCCCCTCTAAACGCAGACCAAGGCACATCCAGTGCCCAGCCAGCACAGGGACTGCTCCTTTGGGTACTACGCTGGTCCTAAAATGGGCGAGGAGACCAGACCAGCAGTACCTGCAGGTTTTCCTGCCACAGCTGAAGGCGATGCCACTGTCCCAGCCCCAGGCCCACACGGACAGCCGTTTCTGCTCCATGCCTCCCAGAGCAGGAAAGCACCATGGCTTTGGCTGGCGTCACCAGGACATGCCTGGCTGGAAGGGGGGATTCTTACTTTGCTTTTATATTTTTTAGCTTGTGTACACTGTGCAACTGCTGTGACATCCCTCCTGGCCCCAACACGCTTGGCCACAGTGAGTGGCGAGGGCAGAGCCGGCTGCACAAGGTTGGCAGATCCCGGTAGAGAAATGGCCGGAAGCCTCCGTGCCAGGGAGGGTCCTGCCTAATATCCCTCCCCAGTGCTGTGCTGCAGCCCCCAGGGACACAGGAGCCCCCCAGGGACCAACTACTCTCCTTGCCAAGATTGTCCCCTGTCCCAGCTTGCACAAAGTGACAGTGAGGCTGGGAGCTGGCCAAGGGCCAGCACTTGCCCGGGCACTGAGAGCAGCCTGAATCAGGTGCCGCAGTGGTGGGGAGAGGAGCACTTGGAAAAAATGGTCCCCGGGGACCACCATGGGGCTTTCTGGTCCTCTCTGAGGGGCCAAAGGGGCCTTGCATCTTCTCCTGTGCTCTCACGGATGTGGATCCCCTCGGACACCCCATGCCAGCACAGCAGCCAGCCTGGGATGCTGGTGAGGAGCAATCCCTGCAGCGTGTTTGCCTGGGGGGTAGCAACACTCTGGGCACCCCCTGCACTTCCTGAGGCTGTCTTCATACACCCAGGGCACATAATTCCCAGGACAGCTCCTCCTTCTGGGGCTGGATCCCCATCCCGAGCATGGATTCCCACCAAGCCACCTCAACTGCAAGCATCCACCCCGGCTGCACACCACCCTCGCCATCTTGCAGGGGACACTTGCCCGTGGACTCCCAGCTTCCTGCTCCCCTCACACTCACCCCAGGGCGTGGGGGTTCCAGCGGGTGGCAGGGGCAAGGGCCGTGGCCTGGCTTTGGTGGCGGCGGTGGCGATGCGGGTGGGACCCAGGTACTCCACGTAGGTGCCGGGGAAGTCTCCGCGCTCCTTGGTGCGCTCGTTGATGCCGTGCAGCCAACCCTGGGGGTTGCGCTCGTCCCCGTCCTTGTAGTTGGGGCTGCTGAGCAGCCCGGCCCTGCTGACCGTCAGCACGTCCCCGGGGCACAGCGCCAGGTCCTCCTCCCGGTCCTTCTGGTACTCGTAGAGGGCCCGGTACTGCAGCCCGTCCGAGGAGGCCATGGTGACAGCGTGGTGTGGCTCACACCGCCCCTGGCCAGCCGGGCATCAGGGGCCCGGGGTGTCCGCACGGGGCAGGGGTGGCTGGGCTTGGGCAGTGCGGGGTTGGGAGCGCTCCTTTCCCTGCACACGCAGGAGGAAAACCTCAGTGTTGGAAAATCTCTGAGATGGAGAGCGGCTCCTGACCCTCCTACCCCCAAATTGCTGTGGGGCCACGCCAGCGCCCGGGACTCGTCAGCGTTGGCTCTGGTGTGGGTAAGGAGCTGTTTCTTCACCGGGGCAAACGGAGGGGAGCGAATGAGGCTAACGGGGGCAGAGGGGACAAACGTGGGTCCTCCTTAGCCTGGCCTCATCCGCACGGTGCTGGGGACATCCCTGCTCTGCCGGAGAGAAAGGCAGCGCGTTAGTGACCAAACAAACCTCTGCCTTGACCTCAACCTCATGCCCGTCCCCCCATCCCAGCCTCCCGGCACCAGGGCCAGCCCGGCGGCTCGCTCGGCTCCTGCTTCCCAGGGAGCTCCCGCCAGCCGGGCTCGGCCACTGCACGCAAGGAAAGTGCCGGCAAGAGTCTGGAAAGTAGGGCAAGAGATCACGCCACGGGTTTTTAAAATAGACATATGTGCTGAGAAACCTCCTGCCGCACGCAGCTCCCCTCCGGCAGCTCCAGCCTGGCATTGCTGCACGGCGCTGGCAGATGAAGATGTAGGTTTTTTATGTAGGTTTGGGGTTTTTTTTCCTTTTCCTTTTTTTTTTTTTTTAATTTTTTTTTGGTGCATTTTTATATATTCCTCCAAGAGTGACATCATCCCTAGGGGGAAAACTGCTGCCGCCGACCCACTGCCCCCCAGCTCCCAGCAGTACCCCGTGGAAGAGGGATGGAGGGACGATGAGCAGCAGCCGTCTGTCTGTCCATCCATCCACCCGTCTCCCAGAGCCCTCCCGCCGCCCCTCCAGCCTTACCGGGCGCGGTGGCTCCAGCGGCGGGAGCGGAGAACGGGAGCGGAGCGGAGCCGGCTCCCGGCCCCGCCGAGCCGCGCTCCGGCGGTGATGTCAGCGTCTCTCCTCCTCCTCCTCCTCCTCCTC
>VZRN01001083.1:7466962-7490398 GCA_013397935.1 Dasyornis broadbenti | reverse complement strand
TGGGGGAGGGGGCGGGGGCAGCCACTCTGAATGGAGCAACTTGTGGAAGTGTGATGGTGGCCAGTGTCTGAACTGGCCATATGGGCCCCTCAGGGGTCATGGGGGGGGCTGGTGGCACTGAAATCCTTTGGGCTGAGGAGGGGGCAGCTGTGACGGGGGATGTGCTGCTGGTGGGGTGTGTTTCAGGGTACTGACCTCTCTGATGATGCCCTGAGCTGCCTGCAGTGCCACAAAGTCTTGCTTTGGTGTGGTGAAAAACTGTCGAGGGGAGAAACACCTGTGCCAGGGCCTTCCCTGAATATCAAATCTCGTGCCAATCTGGAAGCTCACATTGCCTCTCTCCTCCCAGCTCGCTGGCGGGACCCTCCTGGGAGTTGGCATCTGGGTCAAAGTGGATGGAGAGTCATTCCTGGATATATTTGGGGCGCTCTCCTCCAGCGTCCTGCAGGTTGTGAATGTGAGCTATCTTCTCATCGTCATCGGCGCCATCCTGCTGGTGATCGGCTTCCTTGGGTGCTACGGTGCCCAGAGGGAGAGCAAATGTCTCCTGATGATGGTATGGACCCGACTGACCTCCTTATCAAGCCTCGTTTGAGCTGTCTGGGGTGGGGGAGACCTGATGGGTGGATTTCTCTGTGGAAATGTGCTCTGTGGATGTTTCCATGAGGATGTAGTGGAGTCTGGGTGGACTTTGGAAAGGCAGCGCTGGACTCAAAGGCTGCCCCATGAAAGGGTCCAGAAGAGGCAGGAGGGGGTGCTGAGCTGAGGTCTCTCTTGCAGTGTGTCCAGAGAGCTCAGTGCCCGTGCAGGTGGAGGGCTGGAGGACCCCAAGGTTGTGCTGCTCCTGCCTTGGAGCAGAGCTGAAGGCAGTGAGGCAGGAGGGCTCGAGCCCTGGGGAAGCAGACGATTTCCTGGGGCCCCTGAGGATTCTGGCTGTCGGTTTGACCTCCCTCCCCTTGCTGTGTCCTAGTTCTTCTCAGTGGTGCTGATCATCTTCATCGCTGAAGTTGCTGCTGCCGTGGTGGCTCTGGTCTTCACAGGTCTTGTGAGTGGAATACCTGAATCTTGGATTGGGCTGATGTGGGACCTGTCCTACCCCTTGGGAAAACAGGAGACACAGGCTGGCAGCGCTGCCCAGAGGTGGTGAAGCTGCGCAGTGATCAGTGCTGCAGGAAGAAGGGGTGTTGGTCACTGCTGGCACCAGCTACGTGGGCAGGCTGGAGAAGCTTGGCTGGGCTGAGGATGGTGGGAACAGGTGTTCGTTCCTGTTATATCATAATCCAAATTACTTTAGGACAAGTCTTTTCCTGCTTTTTTCTGTCCAGCCCCTCAGTCCCTAACCAGCGTAGGCTTGACACCTCCCCATCTCTGAGGGCAGGAGCCTCTGGGGGAGGAAGTCCCTATTGCCTCATGCTGAGCAAATCCACCCCCTTATTAGACACCTGCGAAACCACCTGCGGAGAAAGGTGACTGCCTCCTTAGGCACTGGAGAAGTCAACCGCAGGGCAAACGTCATTCCTGGCTCCCTCACTTAACGCCGCTTATCAGATGATTCACTGGTCATAAGTGACCTTGGTGCACTGGTTAGTGGGGCAGGGGACAAGTTCTCTGTGGGTCAAACAGACTTCTGGCCATGCAGGGTCTTTTTGGTCTCCTCTCCATGGGCTGAGACCAGTATGGGGGTGCTCAGCTCTATGGTGCTTCCCAGGACCTTCTCTGATGGTGTTTTTCTGCCCTTTCTTCCAGGCAGAGACGTTGCTGACAGGTCTGGTGACCCCACTCCTGAAGGAGAAGTATGGGGTGGATGCCACATTCACGCACATCTGGAATGTCACCATGACAGAGGTGTGCTGAGACCTGGGACCCTCGCCTGCGGGCTGGGATCCTCCCAATATGGGCTAGGTGGTGCACATCTGGGTGGGACAGTGAGATGGGAATGGGAACACATCACAATTGTGGATGTGCTGAATTGTCACCACCTCCTCGACTTCCCAGGTGCCTGGGAGCTACCTGCTTGGGATCTAGTGGGGTGAGAGGTGTATGTGATGGTGTTTGGGGCAAAATCCTGGTCACAGGGTGACTATGAGCAGCCCACCAAAGCAGGGTTGAGCTGGGTGACACCCTTCATGAGCCAGTGGGGTCCAGATGGTGTCGGAGTGCAGAGGGAGACCTGAAGGATGCTCTTCCCATCCCTTCCTCTCTCTCCCTCTTAGGTCCACTGCTGTGGCCTGAATAACTACACAGACTTCAACAACTCCTACTGGTTTGAGACACACGGCAGCTACCCCAAGCAGTGCTGTGAAATGAAGGAGCCCTGTAACAGCACGGCAGCTGCACTGTACCACGTCGAGGTATGGACATGCTGGTGGCTCTTGCTTGACTTGGGGTGTGCCTGGGCATGGGGAGGGAGGCATTAAATCAACATTCAAACATGATCTTAACATAGAACAACAAAATCCAACTAAACTAAACAGATAGAAAAGTAAAAAGCTTCCCATGCACCAAATCTACAAATAACATCTCCTGTAGCTCCAGCCCCAGCTCTTGACATGGTGGTCCCATGGGCTTTAAATTCTGGGTGGATGCTGTGGTGGCCTTGGCTTGTCCCTGGTAGAGAAAAGTAAAGCTGTTATATTGCTCTGGTCCTAAAGGGAATAGAGCAGCATGCCTGGTGCTGCGCATGAACCCAGGCATCATTCTGTGTTTTTGGGTGATTTCCCTGCTTTGTCCATTCCTTTCCTCGCTCCCCACCCAATATTTGATCTGAAAAGTGGCTGCGTTGCCCCCTGGAGCCCCCAGACCTTCTCCATGGCTGTATGCTCTGGGCTGGAGAAGCGGTACCTCCCTTTGTAGGGGATGCTGTGCCCTGGCAGTTGGGGTATCACCACCTCTTGCTCATCCTCACCTGCGTGGTTGCCTCCTGCAGGGCTGTTTCCCACAGATCTTGGAAGAAATCAGGACCAATGCAGGAGTGGCGGGTGGCGTGGCAGCCGGCATCGCTGCCTTGGAGGTGAGTGCCTGAGCACTGCTGTGCTGCCTCCTCCTTGTGCCTGGAGGTGGGGCTGGGGCCAGCCTGGGGGCCCAGGGGCTGGTGCAGCTCCATGGACCACCTGCAGCTCCAGGCTACTGAGCCTTCTTCCCTGGGCACATGCAGCCCTTTCCCCCTTGGCATAATGGGGGTGGGGGGCTGTGACCCAAACCCATTTTGGGAAGGGGAGGAGGGTGCACATTGAAGGGGGCTGACTTGTACCTTGCTGTCTCCAGATTGCGGCCATGGCAGTTTCCATGTACCTCTACTGTCGGCTGGATGAGAAGTGACCCCCCCGAGGCACGAGGATGATCTGCCACCCCCCCAAGCTGGGGTGCACCCGTGGCATGCTGTGCTCTCGAGGGGACCCCATCCCTCCCTGGGTCTGATGCTGTCCTGTGCACTGTGATTTATAGCTGTACTTTGATCTACTGAGCTGGGATCTGTAGAGTTTGTGTATATTTTTGTACTGATAGAGCATATGGAGTCTGTACATAGAGATTTGGGGTGTTTTTTGATGGAGGGTGGGGTTGGGAGAAGCTGCTTTGTCCGTTTGGCTGATGCCAACAGGAGATAAAGCAGCACAGGGCAGTTCAGAGCTGCTGATCAGGCAGTGGCACAATGATGCCTTGATAAATTCCTGCAGGTGAGTGAGGTACCTCTCTCACAGTGTCCCCACCATGTCCCCCTGCATCAGTTTGAGGTGGTACCTACATCCTCACAGGGGGATGTATCTATTCCTGCACCCATTTTCGGCCAGCCGTGTTGCCATGTTGGCCCCTGAAAGAAGGTCTGGCTGGGTGCTGGCTGTTCTCTGCCCTTCCTTCCCTGGCATGAAGACAGCCCTGCTGCTCCCTGCCTGCCCCATACCCCTGTCATTTTGTGCCTAAGCCCCCTCCATGCTGCAAAAGAAATGCAATAAATTTTTCACCTTGGATACAAATTATTTTCTGGAATTGATCTTGGTTCTGCCTTTACTAAATACCCTCTGCTGGTGGGGTGCAGGGCTGGGGGTACCTTGCCTCCCCTCCACCTTCCCTTCCACATCCTTGTGGGTAGCACAGCCCTGCCCACTGCCTGCCTGCCCTCTGTGCCTGTGGCTCCTCAGCTGTTCAGGTGCTTGGAAACAGACAGGGTTCAGGGGGGCCACAGCCTTACACCCCCTGCACTGCAACAGCCACTGCTTGCTCACAACACCCAGTCAGGGACTGAGCAAGAGCTTGGCTTGAATGGTGTGGCTGGCTGGGGGGGTTCCTGTGTCCCCATCAGCCACAGGAACCTGCAGTGGGGAGGTGAGGGGGGATGGATCCTGTAAACCCCCCAACACGTACCTCTGCACATCTCCACCCCAGCATTGTCCCACACAGCCTGTGTGTGACGTACCTGCTGTCCCTCAATGTGTGGGGAGGCAGGAGGTCATGGGTGGGCTTGGGGGGTTTCTGGACACCCTCTTTTCCCATCACTATTCCCTCTCTGCCCTTCAGGCTACACTTGCTCTGCCTCAGTTTCTCCATTGGAAGAGCACAGCCAGTGTGGGTGCTCTATTGGGCTCCTTCCCCCTGTTTTTGCCATGAGGCTACCTCCCTCCATGGCTGTGGGGCAGGGGCAGTGAAGGACAGGGGCAATGGCTGGAGGCCAGTGTGTAAACAGCCTGCCCATGTGCTGCCTGGCTCCGTGCACACCCTGGCAACTTCTTATCAGCTCCTGCCTGGGTATGGGGTTGTGCCGAGGCACTGCTGTGGTCTGGCATATCCCCAGTGCCATCCAGTACCTGTCCCACTGGCAGGAGCCGGCAAGGGACAGTGAGACAGGCATGGGCACCCACTCCCCACCCTGGGGTACTCAGCCCTGGGGACATGGGATTTGGCCATGCCCCATGGCAAGGTGTGGGGGGAAGCTGCCAGAAAATAGCTTTGTCCTTCCTGGATAGATGAATAGGTCCCAGTTGCACCATAAACTGGTGTCACCTCATGAGTGACGTCAGGGCTTTTATGCCTCTTTTCCCTCTCCAAGTAGGCAGGAACTGCCAGGAAGCCTTTCCTAGAGGTGTTGTGGTGCCCAGGAACCATTTGGCACAGAGCTGGGCACACCTGGCCGTGTCCTCTTCTGCTCCCTGTTTTTGGGATGCCTTGCAGAGCTGGCTCCTAGCACACAGTCTCTCACCATCACCCTGTGGGGTGGAGTGGTCTCAGGGGTGATGCCTCGCCAGCTGGTGGCTTCCACCTTTGCAACTCCTCCTGGCCATGGAGTTTCCATGGGACAGAACAGGCTGTTTCTGTGGCACTGAGTTTTGTAAATAACCCTGCAACCACTGGCTTGGTTCCTCCCCTCCACCTGCTGGGAAAACTTGAAGGACCAGTTTCTCTTTGCGGATATGATTCCTCCCCATTGCCCTTCGCAGCTCTTGGCTGCCATGGCAGCCAAAAGCAGAGCAGTGGGGGGTCAGCTGGGCTGGCACAGCCTCCCTGTGCTCCCACTGTGTCCCTGCCCTCCACTTTCACTGCCCAAGCACTGCCACAGCCTTTGAGCTCTCCAAGGAGATGCCATTCCAGCTGGTTCCCCATCAGCCCCGCGGCATATCCCAGCCCTCCACACATCCCCACCAGGTGGTGCCGCCAGGCACCTTGTACCCCTTAGACTTGCCCAGTTATCCCAGACTGGCAGTCTGGGGCAATCAGAAGCTGGCAGCACAAGGCCGAAAGATCACTGAGGGCTTGTGGTAGCAAACAGAAACTTCCTTATTGCCCCCGAGAAGATGGCAGGAAATGGCCTGAGCATCTGGCACGTCTGGGTGTGTTGCCAGAATGGGGGTTTTTCTTTTCCACCTGGGATATAGGGTAAGGAAGGGCAGGAGGGCAAAGTCTCCTTGCAGGGACGTTGGGCAAGCAGCCAGCGCCATGATGGGAACCACACACAGACCAATATTCCTGGAGATTTGTAGGGTGCACTCTCCACCAGCATCACTTTGCCATGAGGCACAGCAGGCAAAACCCTGAGTGCTGCAGGCGTCTGTGCTGGCAGGGAGTGGGCAGTAATCAGCAATTTAGGAAAGGAACCACCCCCTCCTTCCTGGGAATTAGCACTGATGGGAACAGGTACACGAAAGGAGGGAGGAACTGCACCTCTTTGGGTTTGTGCTGATAAAGGGGGTAAATACAAAGCAAAAGCAAACTCGTCCAGCATCAGCTGCCCAAGGAGCGCCCGCTGTGGGGAATTTCCCCTGCCTGTCGTAACAACGCGGCCAGGATGTTCCTGGCTCGGGGAGGAGGGGATATCCTTGAAGGGCACAGGCTGGTGCAGGGGAAGAAGGGAGGCAGTGCACAAGTTCCCTGGCACAAACTTCCTGCCTTCCTCCCCTTCTCCTCTTCCTCTGAGGTAAACCATCCTAAGTGCTGGCCTAACCCCAATGGTGCTTTCTAGGCAGCTCCCCACCCTGATAATTTGTCGGGATATCAGAAGAGGCGATGCAAGGGCTATTCAAAAGACAGCAGGTAGGAGCTGACCTTGAACCTGCAGTGTTAATCATTAATGCTGCACTGGGCAGGAATGGCACAATAACCGTCACAGCAACAATTCTGGATGCCCAGTTGAAGATTAATTCACTGCCAGCCTTAGGTATGGGCACAGGAGGTGGCAGCCCTGTGTCCATAGGCACAGCCAGGAGCAGGGAACAGAGATGGGCTGGGTGCAGGGGAAGGACCCCCCTCACAGCTGGGATCAAGGGGAAAAGCCAAGTAGAGCCTTTCCCTGGGAGCAGTTTGGGCACCTTGGCATTGATGAATTTTTATTCATAAATGCACTTGGCATTTATGACTTTTTATGAAGCAGAGGGTGCTGAAAATTTAAGATGAGTTGCCTGGGCTGGGATGCAAGTGGCTGGACACAGCACCATTGACTCCCTGCCATGCAGGGAAGGAGATGGGGCCAGCACACCCAGCATCCCTCTCATGCTGAGGTCTCTCCATTCAAGAGGACCGGGTGTGTTATCTCAGAGGACTCTGGCTGGAAGGTGCTTCCCTCCATTTGGGGGGCACAGAGGAACCGATGTACCATGGGAATGGTCAGCCTGGACCTTGTCTCCCACATACCAGCTGTCATCAGAGCACAGGGACTTCCTTCTTCCCTAGCACAGAGATCTCCAACAAAAAACCATAATGCATAAAAATAAACACCACCAGAAATTATGCAAAATTCCCCACCCCCCACAAGCTCTGGAAAGGTCAAGTTTCATGCCAACGCTATTTTGCTTTTGTTTAATTATCAGCCAGCTCCTGGGAGGTAGAGCAGCCCGGACAGGTTCTCCTTTGCAGGGCTGCACAAAGCCAGGGAGGCCGGGCTGTGGGGGCTGCATGAGAACTGCAGCTCGGGCAGCACGTGCTACAGCTGCTGCCACATGGGGCTGAGCTGTGGGAGGCCCTGCATCGCACTTCCAGGGAAGGCAGGAGAGAGCCCAGTTGCCTGGCCAGCTCCCGGACAGCTGGGAACACTCCAGCACCTGCAGGCTGTGCCAGGAAGTGAACGACACCCCAAAAGAAAGGCAGGACGAAGAGCGACCCGGCTCATCTAACAAGCTACCCTGGGTAATGAACCTGGGCAGCACCAGCACCTGGGGGTGATGAGCTCCGTGAGCCTGGCACAGGTGCTCCCGTTCAAGAGGTTTAACCTGCTTTACCCTCATCCGTTTCAGGAGGGGAGGCTGCTACAAACGCAGCACTTTGCACATGCTGGCTCCCTGAGGCGGGCACTACACGAGGGTGTCAGAGCTGAGCACACATCACTCTGCAGGGCTCTGCCCACGGGCACTCAGACCCAGCAGGTGGATGGATCCTCCCCTCACCCACAGCGCCCTGGCGGAGGCTCAGCACTGTGGGGTTTGGCCTCGGCAGGAGGCGGTTGTGGAGGCTGCCAGGAGGCAAGAGCCCCTCCGGCATTGCCAAGCCCAGCCCCCTGGGATATGCAAAAACCTCTAGAAGGTTGCCCGGCCAGAAAGCTGTGCTTGGTCCTGGGGAGGGGCTGGCAGCACAGCCTGGCTGCAGGGATCAGGCACGGGAGCAGGGGGCAACAGGTCTGGGGTGCAGGGTGCAGCTGGTCCATGCTGGTGGCTGACACTCTCCCACTGCCACTTTATTTCAGTCCTGTGGTCTTTGCTCCAAAAATAGGTGTATCCCCAGCTCTCTCAGGGCTCCCTGCCCCACGGGGGCAGAAATCGGGAATGGTCAAGAGGGTGACAAGGCTGTAGTTCTCAGGGTACAGCAGCTGGAGGTGGCAGGAGGAAGACAGGGCGAGGCACCAGGCAGCTCGTCAGAGTTTCCATCAGTTGCTGAACTGAAGATAAAAGTGATAAAGTGATAAAGTTCAAGGAGGAAACAGCTTGCAAACCTGTGCCAGCCCTGCTGGCACTGCATGGCACCACACAGAGGACCTCTGCTGGCACAGGCCTGGGGCCACTCTTAGCCCACAGCCAGGCCTGTGCTGGCAGAGCGAGACACCAGAGGTCAGGGGTCTGTCCTTTCCAGGCAGGACCCCAGAGCCAGGGAGCCCAGCCCTGGACCCTGCATAAGGCCAGCTATGAAACACAGGAGGCTCAACAGCTTTGCAATGTTTACTCTTGAAAAAATAATTCAATTCAGAAAGCATCAAACCCTGGTGATGCCACACACCCAGCCCTGCCATGGCTGCCACCCCGTAGCCTTGTTGGGAGTATGGGGAGGGACGAAGAACAGCACCCCACGGGCTATGGTGTGTGGAGGAGGGGGGGAGCCTGAAGCCCACCAGTCAAGTCCTGCTGTCACTGAGAGCAGGGAGCCACAGACACTTGGTCACTGCAGCGCTGGCAGGAGAGGAGAGGGAACTCAGGTTTAGCCATCTCCTATCTCTGGGACCACGTTCCCCAGCCCCAAGAGGAGCTGGGAGGAAGCCAAGCCTGGGGCCTACTCGAGAAGGGAAAGAGAATGCATTTAGTTTCAAGGGGAAGAGAAACTGAGCCTTGGGAATGGAAGTGCCAAGGAAAGGGCAGTGGAAACCCATGGAAGTTTTTCCAAAGCAGGGCATGGGGAGCGAGCTACTTTTTCTCAGAAAGAAGCCAAGTACCTTTTCCATCCTCTTGGAAGACCTGCTTTACCCTGAGGGCCAGCACAGAGGCCACCTGCCCACTGGCTGCCAGAGCGAAGTCCCACTGCGGGGCAGCGCTGGGGGTGGCTGGGGAGGGCAGGGCAGGACCCCAGATTGGTGCTGCAGCCTCAAGGGTGTCAGCCTGCATGCTCTTGTTCCCCTCCTGCATCCATCCCATCCCATCTCTGCTGCTGGGGCAGGCATGCAACGGACCGTGAGTGACAGAGTCCCTGCAGTCATGCTAGAGCTGCGCTGCATCCACACTGGGATCATCTTGGCCAAAGGGGAGAGCTCACAAGTTTTCACTCCTATTCTGGGCAAGGGAGGAAAGCAGGGAATAGAGGGTGGAGCCAGGTGGACATGAGACAAACCTCCCATGACTGCCCCTGCATAGGCTGGGGGCTGCCAGCTCTCCATGCTACTTCCTGTTATCCACCCCTTCCCAGAAGCAATAAATAAATAAATTAGTGTAGTGTAGACCCCGATGCTCAGTTCACAGTGAGAAAATGAAGGGGAAGAGTCCCTGTGACCTCAGGGAAAGGGCTGAGCAGCATGTACTCTTCCCAAAGGCAAGCCAGAGCACTGCATCCCTGCCCCAGGCTGGGGGACAGGTAGAGAATGGATCTCTTGCTGCTTGGACGAGGGGGAGCTGTACTGAGCAGGGTGCAGGGACATTAGTACCGAAAGGCTGGGGATGGGAGGGGGCCCTGGAGTGCTTCCTAAGGCACAGAACTCCCTCCCTCTCCCTCTGCACGAGGGGTATACCACAGCAGGAGGGCCAGGCTGCCCATCCCAGACCAGCTCACAGCTTCCCTGCCAGCAACTTACCGCAGTAAGGATGGGTATTCAGGAGAAGAAATTCCCTCTGCCTTCAGCAAAAGCAGAGGATACCTGGGCAGGGACACGTACCACAGGCAAGGACCATAGTGCAGCATCTCTTGCTCCAGGAGACCCCGGCTCAGCCTGCCCCTGCAGCCAGGGGATGCCTGCTGACTGCTCCAATCTCACTCTGCAAGGCACTTTCACCCCCTCTCCCATGACTCAGGAGCAGAGCTGCTCCCCACAGAGAAGGTGGGTGAGGACAGTCTGAGCCAGAGCACACAGCCTGGTCCACTTCCATCTACAATCACCTCCAGCTTCCAGAACTGACTGCCCTTGTGCTGGGTGTGGGGTGTCCCCTACATGTCCGCAGCAAGTCCAGCTCCTCTTCAGTATTCCCTTTTCTGTGCAGTAGTACCTGCAGCCCACAAAGCAAAGCCGGTGTGCAAGAAGATGCCCAGTCCAGCACAGTCTTCAAGGTGCATCCATCGTGCAGGTAACAGGAGAGACACTGGAATAGCCCCTCTTCAGCACTGTGCTCACCATGGGGCACAAAGCCAGCCAGGCAAGAGTTAATAAATAACACCCAGCTGGCAGGCTGCAGCACTTGCACCATGCTGCCTTCTTGGGACTTCAGGGCCAAAAAGGAGAGCAGAGGTGTTTTTGAGGCCCCCTCTAGGCTCCAGTTGAGCATCTCCTTCCTCCAGCCTTGCCCAGCCAGGGGGCAAAGGAGCAGCGTTAGTACAGTATCTGTGTTAAAAAATCAAGTTCCTGGGATGAGGGTGGCATTATCTACAGGGAAGGACCCTGCCCTGTGCAAGGGAGAGGGAAACCACAACAGGGGGCTGCAGGGAGCCCAACATCTCCTTTTGCAGCCCAAAACAGGAGTCTGTATCCAGTCACCAGCCTCCAGAGCTGCTGCCAACTCTGTCTCTGCACCATGGGAGTCTCTGTGCTCCCCCGGTCCCCTTTGCTTCCAACTGCCAGCCTCACGTCTGCTCTGCTGCTGCAACCGCTGGCACTGCCGCGGCCCCCTCCTCCTTGGCAGGGGGCTCCATGTAGATTGGTGTCACCGACGAGGGCTTCTTGGACCTGCAGGGGAGGGGGCTGGATGGGAACAGGCAGGGGTGGTGGTCCTTCAGGACCCCAACTCCCTGGCATGATCTCCTTCCCACCATGCATCTCCAGCCCTGGGAATGTATCCTGTCCCTTCTCCCAGCACACTGATTAAGAAGTGAGGGTGGTGTCCCCTCAGGGTTGGGCTGGGACTGAAGTGGATGATGGAGTGTGCCAGGCAGGGGACAGTGCTGTAAGGATTGGGCATTACTCAGACATTCGTGTCCCTCATACTCACGAGTAGGGGGAGGCAGGGACCCCCACCACAAGGAAGTGGTTCTTCTTACGGAACAGTCGCCACAGCCCCTTGTGGTTCCCACGGACGTCCAGGTCCCAGATGTGGAGGCACTAGGATGGTGGGGAGGCAGGAAAAGGCATCAGAGCCTGGGCACAGACGTCCCCTGGCATGGGAAGAGCCACAACCCCTGCCCTCACTGAGACACAGCAGAGAGTGCTGCACCCCAAGACTGGGGTGGCCCAGGGCTGCACCCCTCCTGCCACACCAAGAGCTTCAACATCACCCAGGGACAGCAAGAATCCATTTGCTGAGCTGTGTCAATGCCACGGGCAAACCCAAGAACAACAGCCAGGTGTTTCCCAGTGATGCAGAGACCAGTGAAGGGCTGAGGACAGTCCACATCAGGGGCCTCACCTTGGCAAGTTGAGTCCAGGTGGTGAAATCTGCTTCCTGCTCCATCCTGATGAACATGACATAGACCCTGCCCTCAGTGTCGGGCACAAAGGAGTCCTCACAGGGGTTCTTGCTGTGGTCCAAGACCTCAGCCTCACTGTGGAAACAGAACACAGAGTGAGAGGGGACCCCACCTTCTCCCTATTCCCACTGCAGAGAACTTCAGACATGTAAGACGTGGCTGGGGCCACCAGGGCCACCTCTACCCTTCCTTCTATTCTGGTTGGCTCACCCAATGTGCCCTGTGGTCTCCCCACCTTCCAGCAGGCACTCACCCCAGGAGCCGATGAATTTCGGTCTCATAGTTATCCTTCCTCAAGCTGTTGGAGGAGAACACAGAGATCAGGGCAAAGTCAGTTTGGTAAGCAGGGAACATCTAAAACGATCCGAATTTGTAACACTAAAGGCAGCTGGAACCAATAAATGGAGAGCAGGGACTGCCACAGATTCTTGAGATGTGGCAGCAAAAACATGACCCTTCAACATGTCCACCTGGAGCACAGGGTAGCCAAACCCAACCTTGCACAAACCACTGCCAGGATTCCCCAGCAGAGGCCAGTGTGCTGATGCAAGAGGTTATGGCTACTCCAGATGGGAGATGACTCCAGCACAAGGAGACAAGGGCGAGGCCAAGCAACTGTTTAATCAAGATCTCACAGCGACCAGCACTCACCTCTCCACGTTTTTAAGCTGGACATTTGGAACTGTGTTGAACTTGTGCTTCTTGAAGTAGGCTTCCTGGGAAGAAGAGAGAGGGAAGGGAAGGAAAACCATGTGAGATCACATGTCAGCAATACCTGGAGATGACCTCAAGCACCCCCACCACCTGGGGAGGTGTCTGAGTCAGAGCTCAGCACCAGGATGGGGCCTGGGGGCTGCGGGAGGTCACTCACGTGGAAGTAGCCGTTCATGTTGAGCCCCACGATGCCAAAGTGGTAGGAGCGCGAGATGTCCGGGATGATGCACTCCCGGCCCTTCCGCTGCTCAGGCATCCGCATCCACATGTCCCAGTCCCAGAGCTGGGGAGGGGAAACTACTACTCACACAAGTCTGGGGACAGGGTTTGGTAGTGTGGCCATCCAGGGACCTTTCTGGGTGCCCACACCAGGTCCAGCCCCTTTGGCCCCAGCTCTGTGGCTGGTTATGTGCCTCATCAAGTTACTGCCTGTCCCAAATCCATTCTGCTTGGATCCATCCTTCCCAGTGTAAGCACAGGGATAGCCCCTGCAAGAGCTGTACACCCAGGGACTGGGTGAAGATCAGGGATTGCTGATGGGCAGAGATGGGGGTGCAGAAGACAGGGTCCCTCTAGGGTACTCACCTTCTCAGGGGTTGGCCACTTTGGCTCCAGCTCATCCTTGTACAGGCTCTTCCGGAGCACCCATCCCAGGCCTGGCATGGTTTCCACACGGTACAGGAGCGAGGGGTCCTCAGCTGTGTGCTCATAGCCCTGCAATGTTATGGGGAGTGTTCAGCACCCCTACCCCACCAAAAAAGGGAGGCATCATGCTCAATCAAGTTTCTCATGATGGGAAGAAAGGAACAGCCACTGGGAAGCAAATGGCAGGGACAGGATGGTGATTTGCAGGGGCACGTCTGAAGAGTCCAGGGCTGGGGAGACAACCCCACTTAGGATAACAGTGGGGACACACACCCTACTCTAAAGATGGAACCTGGACCCCAGCCTGACATGTGAGCAACACAGGGCAGAGGTGACCGTACTCCACCATCCTTCCCTGACCCACCTGGTCATTCCAAGCAGAGATGCAGTACAGGCTCTCATCCTCCTCCAGAAGGTGGATTGACTGGCTCAGAAAGCTGAGGAAAGAGCAGACCAGTCAACACCCTTCTACCATGCAAACCAAGGCAAACCCTCCACCAAGAGATGAGCCACCCCCAACTGCTGGAGCTGCTTATTCTGATTTTTGGACTGAGATAGCTGATGCTGGTGTGAGACCAGGGGAGGAGCACCCAAACAAGCTAAGCTGCATCTCACCATGGGGAAAGGACAGCATTGTCTCCTGCCCATCAGTCTCTTCTCCTCAAGAAGAAACAGGAGCACCATTAGATGCTGTCCCTGTCCTCTGGCTATGGGACAGCCTCAACCATGTGTGCATAGAATGGATCACTGCCCCAAAGAGCAAACCAGGAAGAGATCCCCAACCCTGAAGTCACCCTGCACTGAGTGCCAGGACTCTGGCCTCAACACTCTGAATGCAGAGCTCAGTTATGGCTGTTACGTGGGGACTGCTCAGCCTCAGATAAATGAGCTACAGCTGGCAAGGGATATGGCCTCTCCTGAGCATCCAGAGAGATTCAAGAAAATGGCCCCACACAGGAATCCCCAACTTTACCTGAAGAAGTCAACAGAAATGTCAAGATCTTCCTCCAGAACCACAGCAAATTTAGCATCCTATAGGGCAAGGAGAACATCAAAAGGATGGAGACGAACAGGACAAAGCAGAGCCACAAGCAGTGTCCTCTGCCTGTGTGGCTCCTTGCCCCAGAGGACTGATCCCAGTTCCTGTGGGACAGGGATCACAAATGCTAGGGAAAGACTGTGCTGTAGCAGTCTCACTCACCGGGAAAAGGTTGAAGGTTGCAGTCAGACTGGCTTTGTAGTGCTGTAAGAAAAGACAATTGTTGCCTGTGTTAGCATCAATCTGGCACAGATCTGGGGCTAAGCTTGCCTCCCCCTCAAATGCTATCCCAGGTCCCTGGAAATAACTGTCCCAGGATTTAGGGAAGTTCTCTCACCTGGGAAACTCTGGCATTTTTAATGCTGATGGGAGTGTGCTGTATTCCTGAGAGGCCAAACAGCTCTACGACATCCATAGGCTCCTGCAATGGAAGAGTACAAACCTCATCAAATGTATGGGCCATTCTCCCCTCCCCTGTCCGTGTCAGCTCCCCAGGACAACAGGAACATCTCCTGCATGTGGCTGTCTTCTGGGGGATTAGTGAGGCTCATAGTGATGCTGTGCTATAGACCCTGCAGCACAGAACTTGCCAGACCCTCATGGCCTTTCAGCATCACCATAACTTTGTTAGCCCTTTTTTGCAGACTCAGAGTTGTATCCAAACATATCTGAGAGGTCCCAAATTCCCAGTCCTGCAAACACAGTGCAGAAAGAAAGCAGGTATAGCCAGGACCACCTAGTAGGTGCTTAACAGCAAGACCACAATCAACTCAATTCTCTGTCACACTTGCCAAGAAAAGGATCTTTCTGACCAAGCACTTCTGCTCTGGGGTCAGAAGTGATCCAAATTTGGGATAACATATCTCTGCCCCAAAAAGGAGCCACCAAGGCCTTCTCCATCCCCTTACTGTGTATCCCACCTCCTAGCCACAAAAGAGAGAAGGAGCTCCCATTGTACCAACCCTTCCCCCTTTCCCTGGTATCCACCATGGCAGCTCGAGCATCCAGGCTGCCCCCTCATAGCTAAGGGATGCTGCTCCAGTTGCCATGGCAATGGATGCTGCTATCTTTAACTGCTCTGATGTGGTGCAGCAAGAGCCTGCATAAACAAGCCAGCTTCCCCAAGCCCCACAACGTGGCAGTGGTGGGAGAGGCCTGCAAGGGAACAGCTTTCTTCATCCCAGGGCAACCAGGCAGTGCCTCCCTGGATGCTGCAGAGATGAGGCCTAGCAAGCTCCTGAGACCTACTAAGATCCCACATGCCTGCCCCAAAGTACACTCTACTGCCAGAGACACAGGGTCTTCAGTGGGTCTGTCCAGGGTTGAGTGAGAGGAAGGTCTTTTCCTCTAAAGGGCCCGTTCTCCTCCACCTGGCCCCAGGTTCCATGAGCCCCAAGCTTTGAGCCTTGGGAAAACACAGTTTTGGGTCTCTTCACCTCTTAGTGAGAATGAAGCTGGACAGGCATGGCTGGACTGGTTTGTTCCTTTCCATATAAGGGGGATGGACAGGTGGTGTTACACCCAGAGCCTGCTCAAAGGGCTGGTGATACTCATCAAGTGAAAAAAGCGGATGCGGAGAGCCCAGCATCATCACCATAGGTCATTCCTGCACACCAAACCCTTTCTGACATGAGGATGTCAGTGCTGGGCTTTGGGAAAGGCCAAGGCAGCTTTATCCACACCCATGGCTTGGCTAAGCTGACTGACTTTGCACGGGAGCAGGTGAGGAGCAGTGTGACACACAGCAGAAGGAAGGTGACGAGGCTCTTAACTTGCCACACTCCAAGGTTTGGGCCAGCACTGGGCTGGGGGACTACAGAGCTGGCTTCAGGCATCTCTGGAAACGCTCTCACCTCATAGTACCCATCTATGAAGACTGTGATCATCTGTGGATTGACGCCCTGAGCCGACAGCAAGGAACGCAGCATCCTAAGGAGAGATGGAGGGGCCTGAGCGCAGCACAGCCCCAGTGGGCACAGGCCCTTCAGCACAGGGGTATGGATCCCTTGGCATGGGGGAAAGTGTGCATGATTAGGGAACAGGACCTACCTACACCTTCCCTTCCCCTCCCCCAAGGTCTGCCCTTGGTGCTCATGCAACCCCAGGAGGAGGCTGGATCCTGCCAGCAGGAAAAAGGGAAGGGCCTGGGCCATGCCTGGTCTTGTGGCACAGAGCAGAGGAACCGTGCCCTCTGGGAGTGCTTACCTGTACAGGTAATTGGGGCGGTTCCCTGCAATGACAGCTACAGGCACATCAAAGACTTTATTGTCTTTGAGCTGGAAGAGAACAATGTGTGTGAGTGGGGGTGGGAGAGGCCATGCCAACCAAAATGATGCTGTGATTCTATGCCACTGAGAGCAGGATCCAAGGGATAGGGACCTGCTGCTAAGACAGCAGAGCTGCATAGTCCTGCCTCTTGGCTCAAGGCCACACCAACCAACTAGGATGGTCTCAGCACTACTGGAGACCCTGTCAGCTTCCCTCCTTCACCCCACCTCTGTCCCAGCTCCAAATTCCCAGTCTGGATCCACTCAGAGACTGTGTCTGAATCCTTCATCACTGTCCCAAGGACAGACCAAAAGTCACAATAGCTGCTCTGTCTCTAAATGTCCAGGCTCTGCTGCTTACACTCATATCCCTAGAACAGAGTAACCTGGCAGCTCAGGGCAAAGGAATTCCCCTTCCCAAGCAAGACCTGCCCCCAGGTATTCACCTCACCTTTGCTGGGGCTAAGGCCTTGCCCAGGGGCAGTTTGCAACATTCGGCTGGTGTTTAAGGACAGTTCTCTGCATCTGAGCTGCAAAACACACCTGGTCCAGCCCAGCCCTCCCTCCTGGAGCCTACCCTGAACGCTCTGCCCCTGCACTCACGGGATCAGGGTTGAACTCGATGGGTGTGGGGTCCTTGCAGCTGCAGACACTGCCGTAACCTTCCACTTTGCTGCAGAATCTCTTGCGGCGCCGGTTCAGCTCCGTGTCAGGCCAATGGCACTCAGCATCTGGAGGCACCGAGGATTAAAAACAGATCTGTCATCCCCATAGACTCACCTTGTGTGCTCTGGGCTGGGATACCACACACACAGCTCTCCCTGGGCTCAGCACCAAGCCAGTCCTTGGTACTGTGAACAAGCAACGCTTCTGGATGCCAGATCCAACCCCAGGAGCCATTCAGAGCCCAGCCCCACCTCTGGCCTCTCTGAGCAGCAATGGGTTGTTCAAGGGCAACAGTCAGAAAAGACCAGACCAGGTCCGGTTTGGAGAGGTGACAATTGGCCAGATCATGTTCTCACTTCTCCATCCTCACCCTTTTCAACAACCATGCCTGGAATTGCCATGGAAGCAGGAAGAAAGGGAGCTAAGCCTATATTAAAAGTTACCATGATCATATCAAAAAGCCTTAAATACAGATGCATGGCTTTGACTTAAAACCAGGCAGCAGGGCGACATTTCCCAGAGACACCACAGAGCAGACTGTACTTCCTACCTTCCACAGATGTCAGGTGAACTTCTGTCTTCAGCAGAACGGGGTCACCCCACGTGGAGAGGGCAGGTGACTTGGCGTGCTTCTCCCCATATACTTCCCCTGGAGCAGAACACAGGGTCAGGACTGTCTGGAAGGGCTCAGCCCCACTATGTCAAGGCATGACCAGGGGCTGTCAGCCTGGGGGCCAGTTTAGCACCTTTTACCACTGGCCTCTGGCAGGCTGCTGAAGGAACACGCTCTGCCTCCACACCCTCCCTCACCCCCAAGAATTGAGCTGCCACTCTCTGTGACTTGTCCCCTGCTCATAGAGTCTGTTGGGGATGGGCTGGGTTTGTCTTCACCTGGCTTCTCCAAAAGAAAGGAGCCACAAACCCACTCCCAGGCTGTGCAAGACTCACCTCCCTTCTTCCCCACAAATGTCCACATGTCTCTCCAGCTCAAGAATGGTGCAACTTGGCTTCCCAGGCTTTTCAGGACGTTCTTAGCTGTCTCCTTGAGGTGAAAGGAGCCTTCATCCTGGAACAAAACACAACCCTGCAGCTGAGGTCTGACTCCTGACAGGGAAAATCTCCCATCAATACCAAAGGGGTACAGGCCCCACTCCTACCCTTCAATCAGTTGAGCCAAAAATCTTCAAGGTCTCTGTGCCACTAAAGCTGCTGGTGGCTTGATCATGACCCACTGAGAGGTCAAAGGAGTCAGGATTTCCTGTTTTCTTAAGACCAAATTGTTGTCTAGCGGGGCCATGTGTTAAGCAACACTTCACACAGCTAAACTTGAAAGCTTGAAGCAGAGCTGCTTGCACAGCAGCCCAGACCCAGCATAGTCCACAGGGCCCCTATAAAGTCTGGAACTAGGAGCCAGAAGGATCCCACCACATCCTTATGTCCATTCTCCCCTAACCCCTTGTCTATTGCTGTGGGCTCTGACACATCTGCTTTTTGCTCTCCTGCTTTGCTGGGCACAGCAGTACCTGCAGCAACAGAGGAGAGCAAGAGGACAAGGGAGGTGATCCAGACAGGGAGTCACAGCCCCATGGGGATGTGACATTTAGTCCTGGGAATGCCTGATGACATTCAGGAGGCTACTGCCCACATGAGCTTCAGGACATCCTGACTCAAGATGACCTTTTTTTTTTTTTGACACTAGGATCACATACCTTAATAGTGAAGATCAGGATCCGGCCCCGGGCAACCATGTTGAGGAAAAGTACCATGGCTTCATCTTCATGGGGAGAATAGGTGTCAAAGACCCTCTTGGCCATCACATGACCCTGTTGGTATTCACACGTCAGATGGATCTTAAATACTATGTGGTATGGACACACAGAATTATGGAAATCTGCCTTGGAAGCCTCATTCCCTGAGCAACACAGGGAGTGGCTTTTCTGGTATGCCAGGGAGTTAGTCCCCAGGCAAGCTCAGCCCTCAGGCCTTCCTGCATGGAAGTCCATGGGAAGCATCACCCAACCTCACAATTCCTCCCCTGCCTGCCCCCCACGGACAGCAGGCAGCACCAGGAAACCCTGCAGGGACTCTCTGGGTGACCAAGTCATGCTCTGCAAACTGCACACAAAAAGCACTCAGGGACTTCCATCCTGGCTGCCCATGGCCTCAGGCACCCAACAGCTCAAGAGCAAGGACAAACTGCCCAGTAAGAAAGACATGGTGATGTTTTACCGTGGCCTGATTTAAGACGATGACATGGATCCCTCTTCCCTGCTCCCGAGCCTCATCTTCCAGGACCTGCAAGTGGATAAATGATGAGAATCCTATGCCAAGACCTCTTCTTATTCCCTACCCACTCAGCACAGCAGAGCCCCCAAACAAGAGGCAAGTCTCTTTGGCTTTGCTCATGGCAGTGATGGGAGGCAGAACAGAAGTCCTGAAAGCAGAACTTCTTGCCAGCCACTGAAGTGCTCTCACCACTGCTGTTTGTGGCTTCACCCGTTCAGCTCTGCCCATCCTCTGCTCACAGGGACAGCCAGCACCTGTCACTCACCGTTGTCCCATCCACAGCCACGTAGACCTTCGACCGGCTGGAGTACACCTCAACATCCAGGACCTTCTTGTTGTTCACAGGGTGCCTGGGGACCTCCACATTCAGCATCTCATCATCTACAGCAGAGAAATTCCCAGTTTCAAACAGTCAAGGCACCTCTAGCTTGTCCCTGCTCTGTGCTAGTCCAGCCAAACCTCCAGAAGGCCATGCCCACCAGGAATCCCAGCCCAAGGAGTCATGGGTCAGAATTTACAGGGATGGCAACAAGTCTGGCCCAGCTGAGCCCACATAGATCTCTGCAGTCAAATGTGCCTAAGCCTTTAACAGACAGACCAGGAAGGGAGCAGCACTTTCTATTAATTTTTGTTAAACCCGTATGCACAGACCTGTCTTTTGAGATGTAGCTGGTCACAAGTTAGCCCTGACTTAAGGAGACCCTCTGGTTTCCTTGCTTTCAGTGCACAACAGAATACTGCCCCTCACCATAGTCCTGTGCAGACTCCTCTTGCTCCTCATAGGCAGCTCTCCTGGTGTCCAAGATCAGCTTGATGTTCACAATTACAGTCACAAGCAGGAAGAGGACAGCACCTGTCTGCAATGCAGGATTTTTTGTGTTAGGAATTTGTAACTACCAACCCCAAAACCAGTCTACCTTGGCACAGGCTCAGGGCACCCTAGGACGATCTTGCATGGGATCACAAGCATCTGTCATTTTCCCTGTTTTTCTCTGAGTAAAGCAAAGAGAAAGAAATACAGGTGACCGAGTTTCATGGTGAAATGCATTCATCAGCTGGAGAGCACTGACTCCTTGACATGTGAGAATTAACCCAATTCCAATGTATCCCTGCTTCCAGATCTGTGAGCAGATTCCTGCTAGATTATTGCATCAAGGTTGAGGGTCCCTGCAGGCAAAGAGTTTGGTAATTCAGAGTTACAGCTCCCAGGGTAACCTTAGCTTCTGCCTCTGCTGCAGCATCACTACTCTCATCTATCCCTCTGGAACCAGAGGATGCACTCAGGGTATTCAGAGGAGAGGAAATGCTGTGCAGCTGAATCTAACAAAGGGAAGAAGCTGAGGTGATTTCAGTAAACTGTACTGTACCACAGGCTGCAGAGACCAGCCTGCAGCCTTACTGTCTGCAGCAAACTTCAATGCAACCCTTGTAGGTTGCATTGAAGACCAGACCCTTGATTCTCTGAGGTCTGTAATAGGGCTGGGATCACACACTGGCCTGGCCTTGGTGAGAGGTGCTAAAAGGATTCCTGCCCTGTCTGTCCAGCTACTGCCTCAAAGCTCTGTGTTGCTGCTATCTCTGCCAAGCAGCCAAACAGGTTCAAGGAGTAAGTGAGGAAAATGGAAAACCAGCAACAAGACAACACGATGGTATAAATGTCACTATGGCATTTTGGCTTGTTAATTTGCTGTTGACTCAGGAGTATGAGCACCTTTTGGCATCTGTGCACAGAAAGCTTTTAATTAGGCACGAACAGAGCTGTGGGCTCACGGAGCGGCAGCAAGGCCACCTCACCAACCTGCCCAGACCTTCTGCCCTGGTCAGCACTGGGGACATGACGGAAAAGCCCTGGTGACCAGAGTGAATAAGGCAATAAGGAATAAGAACTAAGCAATACCAGCAGCCAGGTCTAGCAAAGCTGGCTCAGTCAGAGCTCCTGATGGATGCTTGGCTGCTGTAGACCTGGCTACTCCATACCTGCAGCTCTGGTCTACCTATTTTAAGTCAAATTTTCATTTGTGTTTTAAGCTGCAGCAGTGCCAAAAAGTACAGAGATGACAGTGTGCAGGTTCTAGCCCACTGCCCCAGCACGGTGAGCAATGCCTGCCTCAATGACCAGACTCATTCCCAAGCCTTGAACACCCCATCAGATACAGAACTGAGCAGTCTCCTTGCCCAGGGACGTCCCAGGCACATGCAAAACCTCCCCTGCTCCCTCTGCAGCAGCCAACTGTCAGATCTCATGAGCTCCTCTCAGGAAAGGCCCCTTTTCTGCATTTTGCTGCCATGGGGCCAAACTTTTCTGTCCTTACAGCCACAGACACCCCCCAGGATGCCGTCTCCACCAAGGATTAGCTGTTTTACAGCACAAGCAACCAAGCCTGAGGCTTTCCCAGACGCCAGCTGCCTCTGGGGCACAAGATCCTGTTACCAAGCCCTATTTTCTCTGTCCACCTGTCATGCCTTATACCAGGCTTGGTTTGCAAATCAAACAGCTCAAAGCTGAGCCCTGCAGCACTCAGCATGAGTCCAGAGCCAGGATGGGAGGAATTAGTTGGTTTCTAGCTGAAAGCCTCCCAAGGCCACCTGCATAATTGTATCTCCTCCCATAGCCACTCAACAGGTCTGCTGGCAGCTGAAAGGAGTTACTATACATGGCAGACCCTTCCACACAAAGGCACTTGGAGGCAGCTTCTTGGGGAACACATTATGCTTCCTCAGCATGTTAGGTCACCCAGACTGCCAGCAGACACACTTCCACCCATGCAGCTGCTCCATAAACCCGTAAATCCTGTAGATTATCTTTCCTAATCTACTGCAGGGTGGCGGGTGACTCACCTGACACAGTTTCCGCAGTGCACGCTGGTTCATCAGCTTGTACTTCCAGGCAAGGTACCAGCTCCGCTTCTTGTGGGGCTTCACAGCAGGGTTGGGCTTCCACTCATCCATCGTCCCAGGGGCTGGCACGGGGGCAGCTGTGTGGGGTGGGGGTCAGGATGTGTGCTGCTCCAGTCTCATGTCCATCAGGGCTCCCTGCTAGGATGGGATGGGTGCAGGGTGAGGGAGGTGCCTTCAAACCCTCTCCCCAGTAATGACAGAGCCTGGCACAAGCAGTGGCCATGGACAGCACTGATGTGCCACGAACAAAAGTCCTTTGGAGCCTCCCTGCCTGCCAGAACTCCTGCTGGGAGCGATGCAGGAGGCCAGGCTTTGCTGCGGGGCTGTGAGAAGGGTGAGGGGAAGCCCCGTAACTCATGGGTCAGTGACGGCCACTGTTCCAGGCCAACCCCTTAGCGAGGCTGCTGCAGTGCCATGGGCCTGCTCCCACGCTCTAGGAAAGAAAAGAAGCCCAAAGACACAAGCAGACAATAGACCCTGGACCAGCAGGTGTTACGGAATGGGCCATCACTGGCCATATATGCCAGACGGGTGCCTGGTGGAGTTACACCCTCTGCACTCACAGCCCTAACCTCGCTATCGGGGTGCAGGCAGCCCGGACACGGGGAGCAGCACCGGGCCATCGTCCTGCTGGAACTCCCAGCACCCCTGGGCAGAGGAGCTGTGCCAACGGGAGGCCATGGCGCCCTGCGGGGAGCAAACCGTTGGGCCTGGGCGGGAGGTGGAGTTCCGGCAAAGCCAGGGACCTGTCTGGAGCGCAGCGTGCCCCAGCAAGGCCAAGCACGGCAGGGAGACGAGCGCTGAGGGGCCCAGAGGCACTCGAGGGGTGGAGGTGGCGAAGGGCACCCAGGCGCTCCGGGTGGGGCGAGAGAGCCGGGTGTCCGAGGGCGGCAATGAGCGGCGGCGGGGAGAGGGGGACCCGGGCGCTTCGGGACCGCGGGGAGTGCGGGGGGGAGCCGGACGGCGTGTAGCAGCCGCGCTACTCACGAGGAGGCTGAGGCGGGGCTGGGAAGGGCCTGACTGGGCCAGGCAGGGCAGGGCCGGTCCCGGCTCGGCGGTGCCACCGCCGCCCCGCGCACCCTCCGCGCCGCTTCCGGCGCCGCAGCGACACCGCGGGGGCGTGGGCAGCGTTAG
>VZRN01001083.1:7440801-7466731 GCA_013397935.1 Dasyornis broadbenti | reverse complement strand
CCCCGCGCCGCCTGCACCGCCTGCGCCTCCCGCGACACCCGCACCGGCCCGCGGTGCCCACCCGCCGCTCGCCGAACGCCTCCGGACGCTCCGCCTCGAGCTGGTGAGTGCCGCGGTACCGACAGCGCTGCCGGCCGCCCCCCGCTAACTGACCGTCCCACCCCGCAGTCACCGCATCCTCCCCGGATAGCCGCTTGCCGCCCGCGGTGACAGTCCCGAATAGTGCCCGCGCTCTATCTGCATTTTGGGGAACCCCCGCCTTGTTCCTCCGCGTACGGGTTAAACTCCCCATCTCATACCCCTTCCCCGGCTTCTCTCTGCCCCCGGCGTACTCAGCATCCGCCCCGCGGCGTCCCGGGAACCCCTCTGCCACCTCCGTCCTGCCCCCTCGCCCCGCGCTCCCCCAGACGCCGGCCCCGGCTGGGATCGCGGTGTCCCGGGATCAGAATTTAGGACAGGGACCTTCGCCAAGGGCATGGTGGTGGATCTTCTCTCCCCCGGGTGTGACCCCCAGGGTGACAAGGCACAAGCATCGCTGGGAGCTTTCCCGGGGTTCGGCTCCCGTTGGGGCTTCTCGGGTGGCTCGTAAAGGGCTGCGCTGCGGTGTCAGCCTTTCCCGGGGACCGTGGGAGTGCCGATGGCAGCCTTCTCGCCTCCCTCTTTCGTGGAGGGAGCAAATACCGGCGATGCCTGCGCCTCCGGGAAACGTGGCGAGATTGGGCAATGGGTTCAAGTGCAGCTGGGGGGAAGGGACTCTCCCACGCATGAACATGCCGAGCGGGTGGGAATGAGCATTGTTTCCATAGGGAAACCGGCTAAATACGCCCGCATCCCCGCATGCCCCCGGGGGGCTGGAGCACCACCCAGCCTGAGCCCTTCACTTTGGCTGATTCAATATTCCCATCGGTGCAAGAGCTTTCATCCTCCCTCTGCTTTCATCCTCCCTCTGCGCCAGCTTCCAGGCTGCACCCTGACCGGAGGAGAAAGGTCTCTGGGGCAGTGTGGTGTTTGCCCTGCCCAGGTGCAAGCAGGCTCAGCCTATGGCCAGCAAGGCCTGGCTTGGCCCGGGCATTATTCGCCTTGGCTCAGAAAGGCATTTCCTTGCCCTGCCCTGGCTCTTATTGCTGGCCAGTGAAGAAGTGGGGACACTTCACACTCAGATCAGCAGCTTGGGATTGGGACCCAGGTGCCAAAACCCAGCACGGGGCTCCCCTCACCTCCCCATCCCCATGAACATGAACCAGAATTCCCCCCACCCCGAGCAGCAGGAAACCAGCAAACCCCATGCTCAGAGGATAAGCTGGCCTGGGAGTGGGCGGTGGGAGGAGAATTTAGCAAATTCCCACTCTCGCCTCCTGATCGGAGGAGGAAGATTTATCCCCAGAGCTAGATATCTTGCAAGGAGAAGGCGTCTGAGGTTTCTTGCATGCTGGGGAGGGGATCAGGGCTGTATCTGCCCCTGGAGAGCATGAGGAGGAGTGTGACAGTCCCCTTGTACAGCTGTCCTTGTTGTGAGGTCATGCAGTGAACTTCAGTGCATCTGGAGGAGTATAGAGAGCAGCCTGTGCTGGGTCTCCTCCCACAATAACCTTGACTTGCTGAAGAGGGGGTTTCTTGGAGTGCAACGGGGAGGTCAGGCTGGCCTGAACTAGCACCAAATTGATGGCCAACTCCTTCCAGCAAACAGTATGGAAAGCAGGGAGTATTATCCCACCCTCTGCTTTTCGGGGTGGCTCCCCTGGCATCTCTGACAGCTGCAGGAGGCAGAGAAAAATGGGGAACCCCCCACGAGGGGTTTCCAGCCCTCCTCCTCCTTCGTCGTCTCCCTGCCAAGGCCAGATGCTTTAGCAGTGCGTGCAGAAAAGTCCATTGTAGGCAGTTTTTAAAATAACTTGCCTAGAAAGGAAATTTCTGCACTTGGAAGCTGGCTCCTGCCCCAATCCGGGCACATCACTGCTATTTTTTATTTAAATCCAGCTTGAGGANGTGGGGGGGGTGGAGTTGGTGTTGGAGCTTTACAAATCTTTGACCCTTTTTTTGGTGTCATCTGGAGTGAGAGGTGTCACGTGCCGAAATCCTGGCTGGAGTTTTCCCAGGCTCCTTCCTCGGATGCTTCTGTTGCTGCGCTGGCTGTGGGACCGGAGACAGGGGTCTCAGGAGACTGTGGGGTCACCCGTGGGCGGGCGAGTGACTCCCAGGGTACCGGATGCCGAGGACTGGGCGCTGTGCTTAAAAATGATCCCAGGGGATCGCATGGATTTTTGTCACAGCTTGCTGATGCCGGGCACAGGATGTGTTTGTGAAGGAGGCCATGGGCATCTGCAGCCCCCAGGCTGCCTGTACCTGCCCCACAGTGGGTTTTCTCCCTTTCCCCCATCGTGGCCTTATTTCCTTTCCTGGCAAAATATTTGCGTCCTGTGTAGGGGAAATCCAGTGGCTTTTGGCGGCCAATATCACGCAGACAGGAATGTCTTGGCACATAGGGCTTTCCATTAGGAAAACAGATGTTTCTGCAGCAACTGAGGTTTGTAAAGAGCTTCCCCAGGCTTGGAGGGGCAGGAGTCGGTGAGGTGAGTGGTGTGATCAGCAATGCCTGTCCTTCTTGTCCTCCCATTTTGGGAGTGATTTCAGTCTCCAAATCTTGCCATCTTACATTTTCACCAGGCTTGGTTCAGACCCAAGAAAGAGAGAAGTAAAGGCATGAAGGGACCAGCCTGGGGAGGTCCCTGAGCAATGTCTGATCCTCTTCCCCTGCCAGCAGCCTCCTAAGTCTTGGAGGATGCTCTGGGAACAGATCTGCATCCAGTACCTCCAGTTCCTTGCTTACTCATTGTTCCCATAGAAGACAGCAACATAAATGCCCTGGATTTATTTCCCTAAGGGGGTTGGTGGCTGGTGGGAACCATAAGTTGTTGGTCACCGATGGCCATGTCCCCAGGACTTGGACAGGGCCCCTTGGAATGGTTCCCTGCAGGGTGTTCCTCTGTACTGTGCTCTTCATCAAGCAGGAGATCTGTGGCCACCATGGTGACACCCAGCCAGGCTGGGCTGGGACATAGGGCCCTTGGGTCACCTCAACCCCCCGTGCTCTCTGTTTCCCCTCCAGGCTTACCTGCGAGCGGTCGATGTGAAGATCCTGCAGCAGCTGGTGGTGGTGAACGAGGGCATCGAGGCGGTGAAGTGGCTGCTGGAGGAGCGGAGCACCCTGACCAGCCGCTGCAGCAGCCTGGCCAGCAGCCAGTACAGCCTGGTGGAGAGTCAGGAGGCCTCGCGGCGGGGCAGCTGGGACAGCCTGCAGGACCCCAACGACAGGCTGGACAGCATCTCCGTTGGCAGCTACCTGGACACCTTGGCTGATGACATGGATGAGTATTCCCAGAATGCTGCCGAAACTGCTGCTGCATCCGCATCGGGCAGAGCCCTGGCCAGGGCGGAGCAGGATTGGGCCAGGATCGACCCTGAGAGGGGTCTTGCAAAGCAAGAGAAGGACAAAGAGGAGCATGAGTGGCCCCATGTGGACCTCTCCCCGCCTGGGTTGCCCCAGGAGCACCGGTTTGCTAAGGAGCCCCAGGTGGCCAATGGGTTTTTGGGCCAGCAGTCCCCCTCTCTGGAACCAGACAGAGACACCAAATCACCACCGGTGACTGGGGAGAGGCTGGGGAAGGGTAATCCGGATGGGAAGGCTTGGAAAGCTGAGGCTGACCTTGAGAACTGCAAACTCAACAGCAAACTGCACCTGGAGTACGATGCCCACTGGCGCTGGCTCCAGTCACAAGATGATGTGACATTCTTATAGCCCGTGGCTTCACCTTCCCAGTCCAGCTCTCCCAACTGCCCACTCTGCTTCACTTGTCTGTGCTTGGGAGAGTTGGGGTGGCTGAGAGGCGGGGCCAGGCTGGCTTGGTGGTGTTGCACAGTTCCTCTGATCGCCCCAATGGCATTTGGGGATGCAGCCATAAGGGACTGGGTGCCTGCCCTGCAGCACATTTCTGGGAGAGGTGGGATGAGGTGGGTCCTGGTGGATTTAATCCTTTTCTCTAGGGTGGTGCTTGCAGGTGGCTGGACACTCCTCATTGTCCTTGATATTGGTGGTGGGGAAACCTGGGACAGTGGGATTCCTGGGATCTCTCCCTCTAATCCTCAGCTTCCTGTATGCAAAAACTGGGGACCCTTCCCCCAAAATGGCTACCCAGAGAGGACAGGAGACACTGCTATGCATCCACAGCTCAGTGGCACCAGCATGCTCAGTGTGGGGCAGGACCATCAGCAGGGCATCCCTGTCGGATCTGCTCATTTCCATCATTGTCTTCAAGGCCAGTGTCCATCCAGGACATGATTGACCTGGAGTTTGGCTCCAGCACATGGTGGATGCTAAAAACCCCTTCCCTGTGGGTGCAGCCCTGCCTGGTTTAAATGTGAAGCCAGTCTGAGGCGGGGCTGGGGAGTCTTTGTCCGTGCCCTTTGGAGGAAGGATGATGGTGCAGACTTCCCGACATGATGACATGAGAATGACAAAGCACTGGGTGGGAAATGGAAATCCAGTTCTCCCAGTTTGTTCCTGGACTGTCTTCCACCTTGGGAGCAGTCCTGCAGAATCCTTGGGATGTGGCAGTGCACGGGCAGCCTGGCAGAGCCTGCAGGGCTCAGACTCGGAGAGGCTCCTGCTCTCCCCTGACACAGTGTGATGGTGCTGAAGGCTGGGTTTCTCGGTCTGTGTGATGAATGGTGCCAGGTCTCTGCCTCCTACCAGCAACCAGAAACACGAGGCTGCTCTGTTGAGGTGGATTTGCAGTGACTCTGCTCTGGAGACATCATCTCTGTCTTTTTAGCCTTGGCTTCTGCCTGTGCCTTTTGCTGTCCCCAGCATGCCCCTCACTGGCTTGAGGAGCATAGCTTGCAGCTGGAGCCATGTGAGAGCTTGGGCAGGACCTGCTGCCTTCCCCAGATGATGCAGAGAAGGACCTGAGCATCATTCAAGGAGCCAGGCTCTTCTGCATTTGTGGATAAGCCTGGAGTGTCCTGACTTCAGAACCCATGGGTACATCTGTCCCCAGCTGAGTGCTGTGACGGCTTTGCTCTCACCATCGTGCCATTTTTCCCTGGCCTGCCTGGGTCACAGCTTGGATCTTTCCTTGCTGGGCTAGTAGGAGTGAGGACATCGCTTCGTGACGTCAGTGGGAAGCTGAGAGAGAGGGAAGTGACTGGCTGTGACTTTCCAGATGTGAGATGTGAGCTGGTTAGCAAGGTGGTTGGGGGCACAGCAGGTTCAGCTTGATGCCTCTGAAGCAGCACCTTCAGTGGAAATTACCCTCTGTTCTGAGAGCCCCGAGCACCCTCCCTTCCCCTGCAAATCCTCAGGACTTTCCTGGATGGATGCAGGGAGCAGGACAATACCCAAAATTCTCAGAGACAGTACCTGTTGAGGACTAGGGGAAATCCCACCAAACTGGGACTGGGTTGCCCTATGCAAGCATCCATCTGCTGTGCTTGGTTTGCCATTGCCTGTGAGCAGCTTGTGGCTCCCTGCGTAGCTGTGCCGCTGGCACTGAGCCACCATGTCCCCAAGGCTGGCTATCCCCTGCTTTCCTGCTAACCCTGCATGCAATGAATCAGCTGAGGGTCCCTGGGGGAGACAGGGTAAGTCCTTCAGCGCTGTTAAAATCTTTCTCAACAGAAAATAGCTGGCTTAATAAATGTTTGTGTTTCTCCCAGGCCCCACTGTTGGTGCTTTGCTGAGCTTACCAGTGTTTTGAGGGCAAGGGGAGAGGCTCTGGGATGGAATGCCCTGGAGCCTCTGGCAGCTCTGCAGAAGGGCAGGTTTAGCCCCAGCCCTGAAACAGGCACAGACCAAGTATCTGGGGCTCTGTCCCTTCTCACATCAGTGTGGTGGCACAAAAAAATCACTTTTCCTGAAGCAGCTGGATACCAGTGCACATCTGCTGGGAGCAAGGGTGACTGTATTGATCTCGGCTGAACTATGTGTCAAACAGCGGCTTCACCCTTCCTGCCCCAAATTTCCAAGGAAGACCCTTTTAGGTGTTTGCCAGCCCTGTTAGCCGTGCTGGAGTCTTTGCTTCCCATGTTCTGCAGTGGCAGCTTTGGCTCCCATGGCTTCCTCCACCCAGGAGGTGCAGCATGGATCTGGGTGTAGAGCAGAGACCTCTCCAGCCCAGCCGGGGTGGGAGCAGCACAGCTCTGATATCAGGCTGTTGGGATTTGCTCCTGGGTGGATCCCTTTAAAGCCACTAGAGCCGGTGCTCATGCAAACATCAGCTTTTCCAAAGCAAACGCAATCGGCTTATCCAGCCCTGCCATCCCAGCCTCAGCATCCCTTCCGGCTCACAGCTTTGACACCGTGAGCTTTTGCAAATGGGGAATTGGATGCTGGAGCCAGCAGGACTCAGCAGGATTTCCCCAGTTTCAGATGGGCTGAGGTGAAAAATAGAACCATGAAGAAAACCTTAGAAATAAAATGCCCCACTTGGTTTCTCTTCCAAATCTAGACCTCAGCAATTGGACAGCCCTGTATTGCTGCAGAAGGACTTTTGCTGGGGCTCCCTTGGGCATGGATTCTTCAGCCTGGCTTACATCAGCCCAAGGTGCCCATAGCCCCAAAATCTGTGTATCCCCCAAATCCCATCCCTTGGAGCTGGAGGGGTGGATGGGACCTCATGGTTTTCTCCTTGCTCTGTCTCTGGGTTGCGTGGTTGAGGGATCATCCGCCTATGGGCTTTCCTCAGGCATGTGCAGAGCCAACACGTCCCAAACCTCCCCTGGGGAAACACCTTGGGAACCTGTGTCTTGCTGAAAGGTGGGTGCAGCAATGAGGTGCAGAGCACCCACGGGTGGGAAGCAGCCCAGAGCACAGATCCACGGCCTCCCTCCTGGTCTGCCTGGCCCTGACCCTGCCTGCTGCTGCCCTTGAGCTGCTCTTGGGCTGTTCAATGCTGGTATCAGGTAAGAAAACAAGCAGATAAAGCAGGCGGGATCCCAGCCGTGCCAGAAAACACCCACCTCTGTTACAACAAAAACATCAGCAAGCCAATTATTTTTTTCCAGATATACACAGAGATTAGACTGCCTTAACGAGGCAGTAAAAGACTTCAATAGCTCTCCTTGCTTGTTATTAAAATGTCCCCTGGGCTTTCCCTTCCCTGCGTGCAGCTAAGCTCCAAAAGGGCCTGTCCCCAGAGCAATGCAGCCATTTAAGCGATTTCTGCTAGTTCCTGCGGGGAGGAAGCATGAAAATATCCTTCTCCCAGGGGAAAAAGAGCATGGTCCCCACGGTCAGAGGTGGCCAAACTCCGTGGCCTTTGGCCTGGCAGCTCTGTGGCCCCACACCAGCGCGTGGGCTCAGTGCCCTGGGGAGCAGCACTGTGGGGAGGGTGCAGGGAGTGTGTGGGTGCAAGCACAGCCTGTGGGGCTGGATCAGTGCACCCCCACCCTCCTCTTATCTGCAGATGGATGCTCCCTGGTGACCCTTGTACTGTTCCCAGCGCAGCTCCCGTGCACCCCGGTTATCTGTAACCCTTTCTGGGGAGCAGCGCTGGGAGCAGAGCTGTGGTTTTGTGCTGCCTGACTCATTGCAGACAGCATAGGGCAGGAGAGGCCAATAAGTGGGGCAGGAAGGGCTCGTGTAGTCCCCAGCCCCTGCTCTCAGCCCACCCTGTTGTGGTAGTGGGGATGTTCTGATAGTCCCCTGGGCAAGGCTGAAGTGTTGGTGCTGGTTGCAGCAAAGTGGTGATCCCCAGATCCCCAGGAAGAGCCTCGTGATGCCAAAGCTGCCTCCAATTTAGGACAATTGAATTCAGTCCACTCTTTTGGGACATGGCAGCCAGGCTGGCTCCATTGCCCAGCTCTCCTCCAGGCAGCACTCCTCACCCAGCCTGCTCCCCACGCTGTGCCCAGGATCCCCCAGTGCTGGATTAAATCAGCCCAGTGTAGGATTCCTGTGTCCTGAGCTTCCAAATAGTTTCCATCTTGTCCTTCCCACTGGTCCCAGGTCACAGGTGTCCAAAAATGGGAACCTCCCACACGTTTTGTGCAAAGAGGAGAGGGGAGAGACATCCCCCTCCCTGTGCCTGTTTTCTGCTGAACCTCTACTACACTCTGGAGAAGCCCCACTGGACAGAGGATACTCTGCCCAGGGAAGCTCAGACACCAAGTGGGGTCTCCTGGTAACCTCCTTTCTCCTCCCCACCTTTGGGAAGCCCCTCCTGAAATTCTTGGTGTCTGCAGCTGAGTGGCTGTGAGGTTGCTGAACGGGGGTGCAAAGTCAGAGCGTGAACCAGGAACAAGCCGAGCCTTTGGGAAATGCCTCCCCAGGCTGTTTGTTCCCTGCCAGAGGCTGGCAGCAGGCCAGGCCTTTGCTTTGGAGAATAATCCGCTGGCTTTAGAGCTTCCCAGCACTCCTTGGGAGTGAAGAACAAGTGTGACTGTTCAGGGCCTCATGGGTGTGTGGGCACGGGTGGGTGACAAGGACAGGCTCAGGACTCAGGCCCAGCCATGGGGGCCGGGAAGGAGTGGTGGCAAAGCTCTCCCCTTGCTCTTCCCCAGGTGCTGGGCACCTACCCTGGCCCATCAGCACCCCCGATGTGCCACCTTTTTCCCACTTACATCACCCATCGCTTGGCAAGGATCCTGCTACACCTCCCACACAGGACTTGGATCTGGGGACATCCTGCCCAGTGCCACCCCAGGGGTGACAACCAAAACCCGTGTGTGCCCAGGAGATGAGCGTGCTCCTGCCACAAGCTCTGCCTTGGTCCCCAGTGGGGAGCAGAAGAAAAATCTGAATTGCTCTTCTGAGAAATTAATCTTCTTTCCCGGTCTTAGCTCAGCCTGACCTAGAAGAACCACTCCCTGGGGTTGTTTTTTTTTTCCCCCCTGTAGGGTGTCTAAAGGGAAAATTACAGCAAATGTGTTGCAAAGAAGCTATGGGAGACAGGAGCCAGCCCTACAGCAGGGCAAAGTGGGAAGGCAGGGCTGGGATTGTTTTAGGCAGGATTTCCCAGGCTTCCCTCCCTTGCAAGGCCCTCTGGCCTGGGGTAGGTGCACAGAGAAAATTTCATCTGCCCAACCATGGGCAGTCAAACAGAAACAGTAAAAGGCTGAGAGCTGTGCTGGGCTTCTCCTGGCAGGGTGCAGAGTCAGAGGGACTTTTGGCTGGAGAGAAGTAAAAGTTGAGCAGCTGGAGAGAGAAATGGCAAGGGGAACAAAGCAGCTGCAGTGCTTGTGCCCTTCCTTGGTGGCTGTGGTCCTGGGGTGGTGACAGGGACTGGGGCTGGGTGGAAGGACAGCACCGACCACCAGGACAGGGACAGGAAGTGAAATAAGGCTCTCCCAGGACCTGCTCCTCCCTCACCAAACCTCCCACTGCTCCATTTCACATCCCTTTTTCTCAGTCTGGGGATTAAGCCTGGATGGCCCAAATGCCATCCCTGGCTGGGCAGGCACAGGCTGGGTGAGAGAAACCAGCCACCCCATCACCAAAATCATGCTGATAAAATGCTTAAGCTCATGTCCTGGGGGTTATATCCAAGTAAAGGCTTCAGCTGCCCTGTGAAGGACTCTACTCCTGGGCTGAAGGGCCAGGAGCCCCTTCCCTGCTCCCTCCCTGCCTCAGTTTCCCTTTTATAAAGTTGGGGGAGATAGAAAGAAATCCCCAGTCTCCTCTTGTGCCTGGGGACTTTCTTGTGGCTGTGCTGTGCTGTGGGGTTGGTTCCAGTTCCACAAGTCTTGGAGGAGAGCAGGGAGGCCAAGCAGTTGTTCTGGTGCTCATCCATGTGTCTCTGTAGGTCTGTCTGCCTGTCCCTCCTTGTCAGAGTGCAGCACCTGTGGCCATCCAATGCCTTCTGCAAAGGGGTCTTGAGTCCAGACCCAACCCCAGCTGGGATCTGTGGGCTGGGAGAGATGCTGGGAGCCAAAGGGATTCGAGGCAGTTTTTGGGCAGGAGCCCCCATTTTGGAAGCTCAGCGCTGTGTCTCGGGGCAGGAGGTGCAGGCAGTGTGAGCAGCAGGGATTATGGCTGCTATAAAAAGCACCAGGATCTCTCGTCTCTGCTCCCTAAGGCGCTTAGGAGAGGAAAGAGGGAATTAAAGAGTAACCTCCTGCACTGAAGAGGTGCAGGGACAGGAGCAGTCGGAGCAGCCCGGCACACTCATCAGACCCCTTCCCCCTCAGCATCTCCAAAAACCTCCCCTGGGCAAAAAAGTCCCCCCACGCTCTTCCTAGGTCCCTGCTGTTGGATCACCAGACACTTGTTCCCTGCTCAGAGGTTGTGGGGGGCAAGGAGATGGCTGAGGGGTTCAGCTGAGCCTGGAGATGGGGTCCTTGTGGGTGAGAAGAGCCCATGAGAGTGCTGTACCATTTGCACACCCCAAACAAAAACGTGGAGCTCTCCCTTCTCCATCCTTGCAGCCTCACTCATCTGCCTGGTCCTGTCCTGCCACCCCGCTTCAAAGGTCCTCTGAGGCTACTGGAGATGTCCTCCAAAATGCAGTGAGCTGCATGGGTGCGTGGCTGGATGGAAAAACACTGAATTCTTGGAGGGACAGGCGTTGTTGCAGCCAGAAGCCGTGCTCTGCCTCCAATGTCCTGAGACAAAATATCTCCATGGTCTTGGAACTCGGACAGGCTCACAATCATCATCAGAGCTCAGCACTAGTGCGGGGTCTGAGGACGTGTTTGGGGATAAGATGGGGGAAGGCAGGTGCCAGATGATGGCAATGATGCAGGGGTGCGGGAATGTGAAGGAAGGTGGTGTGGGAGGCTGCTGTCTGGGGTTTTCCCCCGTATGTGGCAGGTTCCAGTGGGGTCAGTTCCAAAGCAGCCACAGCCATGGGATCCTGTGGCTCTGGTGCCAGCCCTGGTTCCTGACACTGATCAGGTGTGACCCTGAAGCTCAGGGAGGTGCTTGGTGTTTCCCCTCACCATGGACGCTGCTGGAACATCACTCAGGGCTCGGCCAGTCCAGGCCATGGACACAGCACCAGGATCCCTCCTGGCACCCCTGCAAATGAGGGGCTTCAAAGAGGCTGAGGGGAGTGGGTTGAGGGCACTTTCTCACCAGCCCCTTCCCAGAACTGAGCAGTCTGTCGGACCCCAGTGCAGGTGGCCACAGGAGGGAGCTGGGCTCCTTCCTTCTGCTCCCGCTCAGAGGACCATGGCCTCGGGTGGGTGACAGCCACGCCGGCCCTGGGTGCGAGTTGCTTCTTGGTGCAGGAGCATGTCCTGGGGTCAAACCACATCATGTGGCACCCCGAATGTCTCAGGAAGGGAGCAAGAGCCCGGCTGGAGTGGAGGTGGCTGCCCCATGCTCAGGGAAGCCTCCACCTTATTTCCAGCAGTTGATGGGGAAAGGTCCACAGTGCAGATGAGCTGCTGGGCCGTTGCTGCAGCCGTGGGGGGACCTGTTGTGCCAGAGAGTGGCATGTCCCCATGGCAGGGACCAGTCCCTCTGCGAGCAGTGCCACTGTGAGACACAGTGCCTCACTGTCCCTGCCGAGCAATGGCCAGAGACACCTGGGTGAGCCCCATGTCCAGCCTCCTGATGTTGAAAGAGCAGGGCAGCATGGAAACCAGCTCCTCCCTGTAAAACCTCCTGTCCCCCAGGGATCTGGACCATTCCAGTTTGCCCAGCCCACAGCCAGCTCTGGTGCTGCAAACCTGTTCCCAGGGGCTGACATTTACTGGTGGGATCATCCCCCAGCATCCCGGCTCGTGCTGCCGGGTCATCGCTGTCCAGCTCCCCTCCACAGCCCCAGCAGCGCAGGAGGAGCCTGGCAGGTGCCACAGCAGCCATGCTATAAACCCAGGGCCAAAAACATGGAGAAAAATGACGGTGGCAGAGCACTGTCTGATCGGAAATGGTTAATTACGGGGGGTAGTTCTGAGGTACTGTCCTCTGCCTTTGCTTGCTGCAAAGCCGACAAAGCCCCAGCGTGGGACTGCTGGTAATGGCTCTCATTAAAGCCACTGGAGCAGGAGTTTGAAACCACATCCATTTTCCTTAACCACTTTCTGGAGGGGAAAATGCTGTTCTGATCCCTGCTATTCGTGGTGTGCTGGGTATGGCAGGCTGGGAGAAGGCAGGGCTTGTCTCCCTTGAATGCAGAGGCAGAAGTCTGGACCATGGCCTTTCCTCAGGACTGGGTCTGTGGCACATCAGTATAACCTTTTTTTAAGTTCAGGAAAGATGTGGAGAGTAAAGGGATCTTCATCAGGGACAGGCACAAGCAATGAGCTTGGTGCCAGTGCCTTCACTCTGCTATACAGAGTAATTATGAATACTGGTTTAAAACCCTGAGTGGGATAAGAGCTGACATTAAAACAGCAATGAAGCCATCAGGATGTTCTTTTCCCCACAAGGTTTGGGAGCTTGTGCCCACATCTTCCCCTGAGCCCCTTAAAAAGTGAGAAGCAGGGACCTGCCTGAGCTAGAAATGGGAAAGAATATCTTTGGGCAGTTTGGGTTGGTGATGCTCTGGCAGGGAAGAGGAAAGCATCCAGGGAGAAGAGGGAGGTCTCTCCACTCCATCGATACTGGAGGCTGACCCCAGTACAGACCCAGCATCCCTCGGGGTGGCAGAATGTTTGGGGCTGATGTAGGAGGTGGTCACACTGGAATGAGTCTGAAGGATGCAGACATATAAGGGCTATTTTCCTCCATGAAGAGTTGGGATTTCATGCAGGTGTGTCCCTGTCCTGCTCTCCAGCAACATTGGTCAGGAAAAGGGGTGGTGCCCAGTCCCGACAGGGCTGGTCCCAGTCAGGGGGTGCTGGGCTCAAGCAGAGATGTGGTGGAGGGAATGTGATGGCCCTGGCGGGGCCACGGGCATGGAGGAACAAGACTCTCTGGGGAGTTTGGGCTGTCACCCTGTAGTCCCAGAGCCACAGGACACACCTGCTGAAATGGGCTGTGAGCTGGAGCTGCAAAACTAAAGGCAGGAGTCGTGGCCCAGACATTTGGTCCCTACTGACCTTTCTGTGCCTTTCTGCAGCTCCCAGCTCCCTGCTGTGCCTTGGGCCAGTCCCCAGAAATGCAGACACCCCCATTTCTCTGCAGTCTCCTTGTCTCTTTGCCCTTTTCCCCACCCCAGTCCCACGCCACTGGACAGCCGCATGCCAAAGGACCGCCCGGCCTCTCTGCAGCTCATTTCTCTTGCAAGCTTTGTTTGGTGGGTGTATTTTGCATTTGCTTTTTCTTTTTTGCTATTCACAGGGAACAAAGAAGGGGTCACAAACCCAAGGGTGGATGTCAGGACAGGGCTGACAAGCCTGGGAGAAGGGGTGATGCCACCCGCCCCGGCAAAGTCCTTAGAGGCTGGTAAACCAGGGGGAGAAGGGCTTTGCTCCGCGGTGCCGGCTCTGCCCATCCCTTCCTCTCCCTGCCCGGTCCTGCAAGGTGGCTGCTGCACTCTTTCACTGCTCCATCTTTCCGTTCCATCCCTCTGCTCCATCCCTCCTCTGCATCCTGCTGCTCCATCCTGCTGCTCCATCCCGCCTGGCCCGGACGTGGCGCCGGTCACGTCTGCTGTGGCAAGTGGCAAGTCTCGCCGATGGCAATGACCACGTCCTGGGGCTGGCGCTCCCGGTGCCGCGACGCCTCGGGCATCTCGCTCATCTCATTGACGCTGTTGCTGATGCAGTTGATGTCGCTCTTGTTGCTGTTGTCATCCGGGTTGGGGCCAAAGATCCAGTCTGGAGGAGGGAAAAGCACAAAACAAGCCCCTGATTACCTCCGGCTCTTCCCAGAGTTCAAGGTGGCTGGAAAATTGCTGCCTCCTGTACATCCTACCCCTAGCTCTGGGTGCCTTGCCCACCCCTGCCCTTTAAGCTCCCTCCGCTCCCCTGGTGCTGAGATCTCTGCTTTTCCCGGCTCTGGGCTGGTTTTCAGGCAGCTGGTTTCTGGAAGCCCTCACGGCTTAGGCAAATGAAATCACTCTGTTAATCCCAAACATGAGAATGAAGTGCCTCCAAAGTGAAGTGTGCATCTGGGGTCTCTAGCAATGTATTTCCTATAATGGGTTTTTACTGTCAGACAGAGTGAACGATTAAATAACTATGTGACATCCAAATGGGGCTGCAAACATGTCTGGGAACATGGCTTTTCTGCCTTGAGAGTGTATTGTAGCCATGCCAGGGCCTCAAACCTCCATGGTAGCTTCAGGGCTGCACTTACTGCTGGTCACCAGAACACCAGGACGTGGGTCTGAGCTGATCCAGCCACTGCCACAACCCTGGGAGTGACTGATGCTACTCCAAAATACAGTGTCACTGCTGGATGACAGCGTGACTGAAATATCCTGTGCAGCACAAGGGGCTGCAGCTGAGCAAAGGCAGGTGCTGCTGCTTCCCAAACAGTTATCTTTAAAAAAAAATTTGGCTTTTTGGGCAGTGAGAGGCCGTGCCCAGCTGAGATGGGAAAGCACCAGCAATGAGGATACCCAAAGCTGGGGAAACCCAGGCGAGGGGAGAGTAGCCCCAGGATCTTGTGGTGGTGGGCAGTGGAGCACCAGCACCCCTCTGCTTTAGCTCTGCTACCAAAATAAAGCAGAGGTGGCTATCAGGAGGCAGACAAAAGGATCAGCCTGGTTTCACTGTTCCTGAGGAACTGTGCTTATTTGCCAGTGGATCTCAAGGAATACCATTTCTCTCTTTTGTGACGTGGGGTATTTTCTGTCCCCACAGGGCATTTCAATTACAGCTCTTCAGTGGAGGGCACAGGCTTCCCGATGGAGCACAGACAGAGAAATGCCATCCCCGTGAGATGATGTCTTTCTCATTGTCTGCAGAAAAAAGTTTTACAGCAAAACCAGGGCTGAATGATGACAAATGCCAGGGTGGGATGCCAGGTGTGAAGGGAATGGAAGATCTAATTTCTCGGCTCACCGGTGGTGTCCAGACATTTCTTCAGGTGTGAGCAGAGAGACAGAAATGACCTGTTGGCCTCCCTGTGCTCAGTGTGTGCACTGTAGGTTAAATTTTGGGGTTTTTTGAAAGCCCCAAAGCCTCCCCTTCTTTTTTTTTTTTTTTTTTTTTTTTTATTTCCCCTTTTTATTCCTCTTTTTTTCTCCCCTCAATGGGGCTGCAAAAGGTCTTCGGCTTGTCTCNTTTTTTTTTAATTAGAAAAGCCAAAAGTTTAATTGTTTTTGCAATGCATTATTTGAATTTCTTCTCCAGCCTGAAGCCATTTGGCCACACCATCTCCAAGAGTGCAGAACATGACTTCCAGGATGATGTTCATGCTGTGGAGCCAGGGTAGGTGACCACGCTGCCAGGGGAACTGGACAGGGAGTGGAGGGGAGTGTGCCCTGCTGCCAGCATGGGCTGGCTGGAGCAGGGTGCTGGCTCCAAGAAGGATAGAGCTCCCACCACACTGAGCACAGGCAATGTGTCCACAAAGTGACTGCTTTTCCTTGCTTTTCCTATTTTCTTCACCTTCATCACTGTGCTAGGAGGGTTTGCTGGTTGCCCAATGGGAAAGGCAGGAGAAGTACCACCACAGTCCCTTCAGCTACCACAGTGCTGGCAAGAGTGATTGGGAAACTCAGCAAAGAAATGGTCCAAAGGTTTTTGGGGAGCCCTGCGTCTGCCCCGGGTCCCAACCAGGACATTTAGCTTTCACTTGCACAACCCACAGCCCCCACAGAGACTGGGGTCCCCATCACATCCTTTCCCCAAGGAAGTCAGCCAAGCCCAGAAGGCTCATTTAGGTCTTTTTTCCTTTATGGCTTTGATTTTGCTTGGCTTTACTGGGTTTAGACCAAAGCCAAACACTCCACCACCTTCTTCCTAGTCTGGCCCTGTCTGGTCCATCCCAGACAGAGCCACTTGCCCCCAAGACCTTGCAGGCTCCTCCAGCCCGTGCACAGCCGCTTGCCGTGAGGAGAATCCAAGGGCAGTAACAAGATTGCCTCCTACAAATACTATTAAAGTTCTCAGCTTGCATTCCTTGACGTCAGCTGTAAAACTCCAGTGGGAGCAGCAGGGAAGAAGGGGAATAACCTGTAGATAAAGGGGTGATAGGTCCTCAGATATCTTGGAAGCCTCTGGATGAGGATTGCTGTGTGCAACAGGAAGCAAAGAGCGTTGCATGGCTGTGAGTAGGGGTAAGTGACATTTGGTGGCCAGATGATGAACCCCTGGTGACATTTGCAGGCAGGAGAAGAAGCAAGAGCTGGATGAGGCACTGTGGTAAAGGCAGAAAGGCAGGAGATGGGTGCTTTGGGAGAGCGCCAAGGGCAGCAGCAAAAGCCATTTGCATGGGAGAAGTGTCATGGTGCATCGTCACCAAAGGGGATGTGGCTGGCCAGGGTGCCCAGGGAAGGTGGCTCCTGTGAGGCTGCCGCAGTCTAATTCCTGGGTAAGAGCAGGCTGGATTGTACGCGCTAATCCGAACCACCGCTTCCCTGGGAATTATTTCTGGAGCCTGCTGGATCTAATTACCCAGTAATCTGCAGGAAGATGTAATTAGGCTGTCATTAGAGGGTATTTACTGCGATGCCTTTATGATTTGACTGTGTAAGTAAGGAGTGAAGTAATTACACAATTACATGTTATTTGTGGCCATTTATGGCCTGTAACTTCAGCGTATTGCCATGTGTGGAAGAGGGGAGCAAGGCCCTGTGGAGCTGGCAGAGGATCTCCTGCCAGCAGGACCCTGGAGAAACAACCATAAAAATGTCAGCTCCCTCATGTCCCCTGCCAGCTGCCGCCAGCTCAGTCCCAGCCATGCACGATCCTCCCCAGTTCTTCCCTCTGGCTCCTCATGGCTTGTGGGTGAGAAACCAAGGTCTCCCAGGGTCACCCATGGCATGTCTGGGGAGGGATGAAGGAGAAGAGAGAGGAGACCTGCACATCTTTGGCGTCAATGGGATTAACGCTCGCTCTGACGCTGAAGGAACTTTGCAGGGGATGGGAGGCACAACCTCACGTCATGCGCAAACACACGCTGGAAACACACGTGGATAATGAACACTTCAGGGGGGTGCAGTCAAATGAATGGGGGGTGGTGAAGGGCTGGGGGCCAAGGGGTGGTGGTGAGCAGCTGAAGGGAGCTGCAGCCCTCAGCATCATGTCAGTTATTTCTCTCTCCAGCCCTTACAGCTGGAAGGGGGGATGCATGAGCAACAAAAATTAGACACAACTGCCATGGAGTGGAAAACAAATCCTCTTTTGGATCGAAGACCACATATGGGTTCACACAAACTTCAGTCAGAAGGTGAGCAAAGTCAGGCTGAACCAGGACACCCAATGGACCTGGGACAGCTGAGGGCAGAGCAGGGGCGAGCAGGGATCACACAGTGTGCTCTTGGGGCAGTGGCACATCCACACCTGGGACAGTCACACTTTGGGGATAAGAAAAAACATTGCCTGCCCCTACCCAGCCACTGGAAGGAGCTCATAACACATGCTGCAAAATCCAGGGCATGCACATGGGCCTGTATGTGAATGTCTTGGATAAAAGAGAGGGACAAAGTGACTTTCTCAGCCAGGCTGGGAGAGCAGCATCTAACCCAGAGACACCTCTTCCCGCTTGTCGGATGCTGCCAAGGCTCAGCATGCCTGCTGGAATCTGCAAGGCCAATGGAGAGGTGGGAAGTGCTGAGGTGGGGTGAGATCGATGTGGAGCGATTGATCCAAAGCAGCTGGAGAGAGGAGATAGAGCAGACTGGGCAAATCAGGAGCTGTGGAATAGCAACTCCATTATTATTATTATTATTATTATTATTATTATTATTATTATTATTATTATTATTATTATTATTATTAACACTAAGTGGCAGGATGATGTGGCTCAAAATGTCCCTGCACTTCCCTGGCTCTGTCTGAGTCTCCAACAGCACCCCTGGAAACAGGACCCTTAGGATATGCTATATTTTTGGGGACAGAAAAACACTGGGGTTGCCCAGATGTCACAGCGTGCCCTTCTTGTACCAGCAGCATGAGGGATGGTCCTTGCTCAGAAATCCCTGGCAGTGCAGGCAGCAGGGAGCAGCCTCCTGCTGTCTGTGTGCAGAGGGGCACAGGGTTGCCCTGTGGCCAGTCTCATCCCACTGGGGTACTCAGGTTCCCTGCATTCATTGGTAGCAGGGTGGGATATCCATGAGGCACTTCATTCTGGAAAAGAGACATCCCAAGCAGAAGAGCAGAAGGAGGTGGGAGAAAGGGCTGAAATTTAAATGCAGCCTGGTGAGTGAGACATTCACAGTCCCTGTAGAGATGGAAACAAGCAAAGGAAGGGGCAACATGTTCGATGAACAATCAAAACTCGTGCTCTAGTTTTGCTTTAAATGGAGCTGGGTGTGAAAGCAGCTGCTAAAAAAGCTCCTTTCCCATCAGCAGGAGGAGAAGAACCTCTTTCTTTGAAACGAGTCCTGACCCAGCAATCACATTGTGCTCTGCAGCAAGGCAGGGCCAGCTCTGGCAGGAGCATTCCTGTTGGACGAGTTCAAGGGTATCCCTCATGTCTTTGACATGACGCAGCAGTCGCAGCTGGACATCATATCTGTCTCATTTGTAGGACAGACTCTTCTTATTCATTAGCAAAATCAGGAGATAACTCCCAGGTTTGTTCTGATAGAAAATCTATGTCTGCCCCTGGCAGCAGCAATTTGTTAGAAATCCCCTCTCCCCCCTCAGATTCACATCTTTCTAAATGAATTTGATGTTAGGATTTGTTCTCCCTTCCCTGTTTGTCAGAAATTTGTCAGCTCTGCCGTGCTGGCTGAGTCAAAATTGTCCTGCCCCCCCAAAGAGCATGAGCACACTGCTTTACTGATGGACAGGTAAGGACACCGTCCCTCTGCAGAGCTGTCACCAGCATGAAGCATCTGGTGGGAAAGGGGTGACACAGAAAAGGCACTCAGTTAATTACGGTATTCTCTTAAAAACACTTTTTCTGCACCAGAGCAACCCTAGACCAAGCCTGCATTCGATTCCTGTCCCATCCGTCAGGCAGCATTGCTGGTCCAGAGAGTGGGTCTCTGAGAAGTGGCGACTCAGGTGTGGTAGGTGGGAGCCAGGCATGCCCCTGGGGGTGGATATTTGCTGTCCCTAGCTTCGAGCCTCAGATCTTCTCCCCAGAGGCAGAGTGAAGGTGACCAGAGATTGAGGAGCAGGGCTTGGTCTCAGCTCAAGGAAGACCAGTGCTTGCAGAGCAGTAGAAAGACACAGTCCTTGCCCCAAGAACCTGACACAGTCTGTCCCTGGACCACAGGACAGCAGGAAAGGGAAAGCTGCTGTGGGATGGTGCGTCCCTGAGGCCTCTGTCAGGGTGTGCTGGAAGCCATCCCTGTGCCCTGGCTCTGAGCGCCAAAGGTTTGGCTGCTAATGCAGCTGTCCTGGAGTGGGCCCTTTTTGCAGGGCCAGACCACTGTGACGGCTTGTTTGGCCGACAGCCCCAGCCTGTGAGAGGGAGTGGGAATTATCCTGGTGAAAGCCATCCTACCGCAGCCACCGCTTCACTGAACAGCAGCTATGGAACCCCTGATGAGCACCCAGGCAGCAGCAGTGAAACAGGCAGGGGATTAGTGTCAGAGGAGGGTTAGCATCAAGATGGGGAAACAGAACAGAACCTGATGTGGTCTCTGCTTTTCCCACAACTTTGGGAGGCAAAGGAATTATTCTCAAAACAGAGCTTGAAAAGAAGATGTTTAAGTCCTCTCTGATAGGCCTAAGATGCTGCCTGCAATCCCTGCCACGGGCTGAATTATCCTCAGAGCCCTGCAGTTCTGTGTGGAGCAATTAAAAGTGGATCCCATGTCCCTGCAGGATCACCCAGCAGCTATTTTCAGCAATGCTACATTCATGCACAGTTTCTTTGTTCAAGGAGACCGTTTCCTAAAGAAGACTGAAATGTGGCAGTTGGAGATAAGGCTAAAAAAATTAAAATATGGCTGGTGGGTCAAAAGGGCAAAGAAAAGAAAGACCCTGCTCCAAGGATGGCATAGGGTTTTGAGCAGTCCCAAAGTCTTCGACCAGCACAGTCCTGCCACTGTCAGTGAACCTGCCCTGCCTTGCCCCAGCTGGGCATCTGCCTTGGGCCTATTCCCAAAGGAAAAGTTTCCTCCAAGGTCTCCTCTGGAGATCAGCAGCTCAGAGGAGACCTTGGCTGAACTGGGTGACACCAGCCAAGGTCTCCCTGCAGAGCACTGCTCCCACGCAGACCGTCAGACCCTTCCCATGTGGTTCCCGTGCAGGAGCGAGATGCTTTCCCCTTTCCCAGGGACCACACGCGTGCAGTCTCCATGGCAACAGCTTTGTTTCTAGTCAAACTTTTTATTTTTTCCCTTTTTCCTCCTTTTTAAAAAAATGTTCAAATAAGAGCGATATTCAGTGAACTGCTGGGGACGGAGGAGGGAGGGCGGGCTGATTCCCAAGGATTGCAGTAATTAGGCGCCTCGTACGTTGGTGACAGGCTTGTCATTTGCCAAGCCAGCTCTTCGCCGCAGCGCCGGCTCTGGCAGCTCTCCAGCGCTTCCGAGTTAAGCAGCTTTCCAAATGCTTCGACCCAATTTGCCTGAACTGGTGGTCGGCTCTGAGCTGTGCTCACGCAGGAGCCTCCCTCCCACCCTCTTTGTGGGGGCTCGCAGCCAACCCCAAGCAGAGACATCTGGTGAGTTTTGGGAAAGTCAGACATGAGACTTTGTCAGCTCAGAGCAAGCAGGGAGGGATTGGAGAGAAATTGAGGTGTTTGGGGCTCTCCTTGGCCAGGTCTTTCCAGGAAGAGCTGTCTACAGCTCTTTCAGTGCCCTCTTATCCATATGCAGGTTCTCTGTGTTCCTTCTCTCCGACAAGGCACCTTGTCTCCTTCTCCAACGCAGCCTCCCATTCTTCACTCCTCCCCAGGCTGCTGGGCATCGCAGCAGTGTTCATCTCCCCCTGGGGATGCCTGGGCAAGCTCTAATTGATTTTTTAAGAAGCATCTGCTAGAGAGGTGTCGGTGTCTCAAACACCCGTTTAGATTTCACAGGGGAAGAGCTTGGCAGCATCCCGAGAACCCCCTTGCCATCCGAAACTGAGTCCAGCACCTGCTTCTCATTGTTCCTGTGAGTGCAGAGGGCTGGGTGATGCTTTGACTCCTCAAGCCGTGTCTGACAAGCTGTTATTGAGGAGTCATAATCATCCCTGATGCCTCCGAGTGACTGTTTAAAGTAGCGATTAACTATTCACACTTTAATCTCCCTGAAACAGGCTCCAGCCCTTTGGCATCTTATTTCCATCTCTCCCTGTATATTTCTAAACGTGATTAGTGCAGAAACACTGATAGCAGAGGCTGGAGCTGCTGCCGAGTATATAAATCCAGGCATTGTGATAAGGTAGCTAATAGAGCAGCTTCTTATTTACTATCCCTTGGTCTCTCTGTCCTGTCCCTAAAGTAATTTTATGCAAACTCATTCAAATGAAACCTTCTCTTTAAAGGCTGTTCCTTGGCAGTGTTCACAAACACGGTCTCGTCCGCTCTCCTCTGAGGACTGGCTCATTTTAAGTGTATAAACTGTGGGAAGATGGGCCTGGGAGGATGAGCTGGAGGCAGCCTTTGGCACTGAGGGGTGCTGCTGGAGTTTGGGAAATGCCTTCTCCTCTCTGCCTGGAGGGGGAAGAAGCTCACACCTGGATTTCTGACCCTAACTCAGAGAGATATTACCTCCACCCTCGGCAGGGAGGATGCTATGCCCTCAGCAAGGGGTGTTAAACTGGGAAAAGGCTTCTTCCAAAGTGGCAGGAAGCAGGCAGTCCCTGTGCTTGTCCCTGTGCTTGTCCAGCCCCTGGCACGGCCATAGTGCTGTGAAAGGCTGTGAAAGTCGCTTTGCAAAGAGCTATGCACGGGAAGGGGCACCCTGCTGACCTCATCCCACGAAGAGGCTAAAGTTAAAGGTCACCAGGGAGGGTCAGTGCCAAGCTGGAAGCAGCACATCAGGGGCACAGGTGCCCCCTGAGCGCAGCTGCAGCCTCCCTCCCTGCCTGCAGGGGCATGGCATTTATGTGGATTTTGGTCCTGCTTTGCAGTACCCACCCAAGGGGTGGTTTTGAGCACCCACATCTGTACTCTCCTGCATCAGGGACCCCAGCAATCGGGGCAGGGTCATCTGCTTCCTGGGGGCTCTGGGACTGGACCAGTACCCACCTCAGGGGAGTTTCTAACCTGACCTGACCTGGTCCTTTGAGCATCTTGGGGCAGGAGCAGGTATATTTTTAGGTGCTGTCCCCACTGCCTACCTTTATGGGGAAGGCGATGCTGAATCAGATGTGTGGCAGAGCCAGGTGATGTTACAGTCCCAGCAAGCTGCTGATTAAGTGTTAAATTTAACACTTAAAGGCAATCTATCCCTTCCCTTCCATCTGGAGTAAAGAAGGACTCCTCAGCAGCAGCTCCCTGCTGTTTTTGTGGCTCAGCCTCATGTGAGACCCCAAGTACTGCTGACTGCCAGCAGGTTTGACCTTTCTTGTCCCAAATAACTCCTCTCTAAATCCCTACGCCCTGGATCTGCCGGCCCTTGCACAGTCATGACCCTCTGCCCAAAGGACTTGGCTTGCCCTCCCATCAGCAAGGCAGGGGTGCTGCCCACCCGCAGGCACTGCTCGGAGTTTTGGCTGGTGTGCATCTCCTGTGTCCCAGGAGCAGGGAGGTAAAGCAGAATCGTGTATGAACACGTGGATTTTGTTCCAGATGAGTGTGATCTCCCTCCCCCTGCAGAGACAGAGCCTGCAGGGCTTCAACCCTGCCTGGGGGTCAGGCTCAGAGCAAAGGTGTGCAAAGGGATTTCAGCCCCACTTCCCTGTGGAGGGCATTGCTCCCCGCAACTTTTGGGGGGTATGCACATCTGCAGGAGCCAGGAGCTTAAATCCCTCTGGGGATCCCTTCTGGCTCCCTATCCAAGCTGGAAAACTGTCACTAGCATGCTGAAGCAAGGCCCTGACCCCCAAAAGGACATGGTGAACCGGCTGTCAGGGTGTGAGGGCCTAAGGTACCGGGACTCAGAAAGGAATTGGGCACGTTCACACTCCCCAGCACGACCAGTCTTACAAATTATGGGGCAAAGAGCAAGACTATCACTGAGGGCTTGCCATAAGCAGCCAAGCACCTCTGCCTGAACCTCTGCCTGCACCGCTGCCTGACCACAGCAGTCAGCAGAGTGTTTGTGCTCTCGTCCCCAATGACGAGGGACAACGTTCATCAGCAACAGGATGAAACCAAGGAGTCAGCAAGACAAACCTCAAAAACATGCACCTTCTTTGGGCTGTCATTGCATAGATTTGTTGCAGGGGCTGTGATGGCTGTTCTAAGGGAACAAGGGAACCAGACTGCTGAGCTGTGTTTCCTAGGAGTTTGTGGATTCACTGGTGTCTAATAAGGGGTTTAGCTCATATGGCAGCTTTTCTTTCACAATGCACTAGTGGGTTCTTATCCTGTGCTCAGGTATCTGTTGCCATGAAACTTTTCATGTTGGAGACCTCTAATCCAAGCTCAGCTGAAACTGGCCAAGGGATTTTATGGTCATCTGGCAGCACAGCCTCACGCACGCACATTTATACACACGCACACAGGCATGAGATCTATTCCTTTAGGAGGCGGGCTAAACCCAAGGATTTTCTCTGGGAAGATGGTCAACATGGAGCTCGGTTTGCAGAACCCAGCACATTAAATAATCTGACACTCTTGCAAATGTGAAAGGGTCAAGGCTTGGTCTAAACCCCACCCAAATCAAAGGAGAGACACAAGCCAGCACGTCCAGGCTTAGCACCAGGCTCTTTTTGGCCACAAGCACACAACGCGTGAAGCCCACACTCACCTACAAAGTCGTAAATGAGGTCCTTGATGAGATGCCCAACGATGGCGTACGCCACTGCCACCACCACCAGAGCTGCCATGAGAAGGTAGAGAACAGCCTTGGGCAGAGGAATGGCATCTCGAGGAGGGGGTTTGTACTCCTTGTAGAGCTGGTCATTGTCCGAGTATGAGTACTGAAACAAGTGGTCCAGGCCAGCTGTGAAATTGCTGGAGTTCATGGACTGGCTATTGGACAGGTAGTTGTCCTGTTCGGGGTCCTGGAGGACACTTACCACTGAGCTAGTGGTGGCTTCCACTTGCTGTACCAAGTTCAGAGTCTTGTTAACGCTGGGGAGGATTTGGGAAAGGAAAGTGCTCCAATCTTTGATGGCACTGATGTTGCAAATAATCATAATTGCAATGAGGAAAGAGGTCTCCAAGCTCAAGAGACTTAAAAAGGAGAGAAAGAGGTGAGAATTGCTGTGCTTACACCAAACCATGTACTGCAAAGCGGGCAGAGGAGGTCCAGATGGGGTAGGTTTCTCATTTGCAAATTCTTACATGATCCGGTAGGGATGCATCTGTGGTACCTCGGTCTCACTCCTGGAAATGCCCGCAGAAAAGCCCTATGGGCATGAAGTTCCTTAGGAAAAAGTAGGTGCTGGAATGATTTTGACCGATATCATTTTTGTTCCTCAGCCGTCTCTCCCTTATGCTACTCACTGATGAAAACTGGAGAGACAGGATCTTGTAGGTATTTTCAGTCATCTGGAAAAGAAGATAAATTGCTCTTCTCCAGCTTTTTTTTTCAGAGGCGATGGTCCTTGGCGAGACAGAAATCCCCCCTTGGCTCTGCCCCAGGCTCGGTCAGGTGCAAGGTGTGCGGTGCCGTCCTGACTCTCCCGTTAGCGCTGCCCAGAGCGTTCGCAGAGGAGAAAAATGTTGAGACCCCACAAAGTTCAGCTGCTCCCGGTGTCTGACGGGGCCGGCGGCGCGCAACTCCTCGCCATTCCAGCTTGGCTTTCAGCAACTTCTTTTACCGGCATCTCCCGATCGATTCCTTTAAAAACAGAACCAAGTCAGAGAGAACGAGCACGCCGGCAGAGCCCAGCACCCGGTCCCCAGCCCATCCCAGACGCGGCCGGTCTCGGGTTTTACCTTAAAGACTTTTCCAAGCGAACAGATCCTCTCGCCTGATGCTCCAGCTTGTTTTTTCAGGGCTGGGCTCCCTGCGGAGCTCCCCGCAAGCAGCCGCCGAGCCGGTGCCGCTGCCCGATGCCGTGTGCGGGCTGTTGGTGCTCGCGTGTGCGCGTGTGTGCGGACACTCCTCCCGTCCTCTTGCCTCCTGTCCCTTCACCCTGCAGCCCTGCTGGCTCTTCCCAGCCTCCCCGGCCCCAGCAGCGAGGGGGATTAGCAGCCGGGAGGTGGGCTCCACAACTCCTGAGCGTGCTGTGAAGCAGGCGATGCGTGGCGGGAGCGTAGGCTCAGCCTCCGCCGCTGCTCCCCGGGGAGTTAATCCTTTCGATGACAAAAGATGAGCTTTGATCCGTTTGCTGGATGTTCCCGGGGAGGTGGAGGGGAAGGTGGGGAGCAGCCGGAGCGCTCGCGTGGGTGAGCGTGGGTAGCCCAGGTCCAGCCGCCCGCGGGCGCTGAGCTCAGCCTTTGTCTGGGAGCGGTGCCGCCGGCAGGGAGAAATCACATCGCAGGCGCTGCCGGGAGCGGGGAGGACATCATCGATCCCACCGCCAGCATCCCGGAGCGATGCGTCCCACAGCCCCGCTCCCTCCCCGGCAGCCTCCGCCTGGCAAAGTTTTGGCATGGGAAGGATGCCTGGTTTGCAGAAAGCATGGAGGGTTTGAGGCTGAGCTCCTTCACCATCTCCCCTCCCTGGTAAGCTGCCTGTGCCTACTGGTGAGAGCCAGCCCGTCCTTGGTCACCTTGATAGTAGTCTTAAACTGGTTCTTGTTCCCTACAAATACATCTCATCTGCCTTGGTGGTGGGATCTCCGGGATCACTGGGCTGCTGGCTTGGTTCGAAGGCAGTGGGACATATTTAAAGAGGAGGAAGAGGAAATCTGAGAGAGGGGGAAATTGTCTTTCTATATTTGGAGGTGAAAATAAATCACAGCTCCATTTTTCACATCTACTTTTTTT
>VZRN01001083.1:7391244-7440772 GCA_013397935.1 Dasyornis broadbenti | reverse complement strand
TTTTTTTTTTTTTTTTTTTTTAATCCCCTCGTGCTGCTTCCCCGTGTAAGAAACAGCTGTCATGAGGGCAAGGAAATCACCACATTAGGCCTGAAAGCAGTCAAATGGAGCTTCTGAGAAATAGTAGCAAAAGATTAACTTTGTGTGTGTGTGTGTGTGTGTTACCAGCCAGCAGCAATCCTGCCAGCTGCCTGGGGGTTGGAAGAGTATAGAATAAAATGGCAACATTTCTCCTGTACAATAATATCACCAGGGTCTGGGGTGGTGATGGACAGATTGTACAGCCTAGGAGCAAAGAAAATGTGAAGGAAAATCCTTTTCTGCCCTCCCTGAATGTGCAAGGACCATGTCACAGTCACTTGTGGTGCCCAGGACCATTTAACAGCATCCTAAAATTTCTTCTCACAAGTGACAGAGCAGTGACTGGTTACAGAAGGATATTTGGGCAGCTACATGGATACACATCCTGCAATGGGATTGGTCCCGATGTCCCCCTGCCCCAGCATCTTGATGTCTGGAGTTGGAGCTGCTACTCAGCCTCCAGAGCATGAAGATGCAGAGATGCGTTGAGGGCCAAGGCAGGAGTAAGGAGCTAAGGGCAAATGGCTTCTCTGTCAGATTCTCAGTCCTCCCACACCAGATTTTATCCATCCAAGACGGAAAACATGGCAAGATTACTTTTTTGTAAGAACTTTGCAATGTGAAGTGAGTTTTGGGCTCTGTGCAGGGGTACCACAGTGCAGTCTGGCTTTGCCCTGCTCAGAAGCACATCCTTTGGCTGGGGCTTTTAGGAGGAAAAGACACTCCCCAGGACATGCCCACTGGTCGTTGGGGACAGAAGCTGCTCTGAAGCTGTACTTTCACCACAGCTGTTTGGTTATAGCAGTTGCCATGGCACCAGTGCACCAACTAGGGGGAACAGGAGAGAATCTGGTCCAGGCTGACCCATCCCTGTGCCTGGCTCTGGCTGCAGCTGTACCAAGCAGACTCTGACCATGCTGTGCCCCTTTATTCCCAGGAGGTGACAGAGCTGAGTGATTTGGGGCATAGAATTTGCAAAGATTTTTGTACTTGGGGAGATGAATCAGTGCTGAGGGGAACAGGGGCAGCTCTCTGTGTGCCTGGGGACAGCTGGTGACAACAGTCCAGACCTCGCTCCAGTGGGACACAGGGAAAACCCTCTCCTAGTTTCCTAGACCTCTGTTGAATACTTCTGGGAAGAGGCTCGAGAAGCACTCAGGGGAAGCTCTGAGCTCTGCTGCAGACACTGACTCCACTAAAGGGGCTTAGGGCAATACCAAAAAAAGACACCCTTCATTTGTATTTCCCTGCAGCGGAAATAAAGTTGGCTCCTTTCATTTTCATTAACACCCTTATCAATTCAAAGTGACTAAATAGATGCTTAACTGTTCATTATACACTCGCTGCATCTCCGGTCTGAAGGGGAGCCTTTATTTCCACAATTATGGTTTCCAACCCATTACAGAGGGAGAGAGCATGGAGAAAGATGCAAGTGTGGATTTTAATAACCTTATATTTCAAACTCTCTGTTATTAAAAAAAATGTTTGCATTTACTCTGATGGGGGGAAGATTAAAAGGATTGCCATGGATTCCACTTAGGGAACATTGCTAATGATTTCAATAAATCACTTTAAATAAAAATCACAATCTCCACAATTCCACCCAAATGCCATTTGGCAGAGGGGTTGATTATGGGAACAAAATGAATTTCAGAATTAGCTGCTTGTCCTAATGCAATTGGACAAATTAAATTTAAGGATACACACATATTCAATGACACACATATCTCATACAGAAGAGCAGTGTTTTGGCCCCTGGGAAAAAGAACAAATAATGTTTTAGTGGGTCAAGACAGCTCTTGTCCCTCATGATGGATGTCAAGTGCTTGTTTCAGCTATTTCCTTAGTATTTTTATTTTATGATTTACCCTCTATTGAGGCTACAGTCAGAGCACTGGTGTTTTATTTCCACCAAGGCGACTCACTACTGGGACATGACTTTGATCATGTGGTGTCCATGCACAGCTGAAAACCACTCTGACACATCACTAGCAGTGCCCAGAGCTCACAGTCTGGATTCCTGTCTGTGACTGGGACCAGATCCCAGGATCTCCACAGAGGGTGAAGCCAGGTTCTACACCATATCTGGAAGTCTGATGCTGCTCCCAGCTCTACTGCTGGCTGCGTGTGACGTGCGAGGGACACGGAGGCCACAGGCTGTGCATGTGGCAGCACCTGCCAGGTGCAGAGCTGGAAGGGTGGAGAGCTGAGTAGGAGTTTATTGCTGTGCTCTGTGCTGTGGCTTGGGAAGGCTTTGTGCCTCTCCCTGGCTCAGAGCTATCCAGAAGTTGGCCAAAAATGTAGCCAGGAGGTGCAGATCTAGCAGCAATAACTCCATCTGCACTTTTGAGTGAGACATTTGTCTGCTCAAGAGTCATTTTTATAGCCTGAAGGGGTTTTTTGCATCTCTTTTCTGTGCTGGCTGCCTACTTCAAGCCCTGATCCCCACCAGAGAAACCTCTGCACCTGGTCAGTGGAACAGGAACTAAGATTTACACCCTCATATGGCACAAACAGTCATCACAGGAGTTCTTCAAACCATTCAAATTTTATCTATGCAGGGTGACATCCACATTCCTATCCAGATGCTGGCTCTTGGGGGCTGCACAGCTCCTGTTCCAGCCCCTGCAGCCTTCCCATGGACGAGGCATGCTGACCTTCATTCATCCCTGGATGGGCCAGATGCTCTTCCCTGCCTCCCTGCCTGGCTGTGCTCAGCTGCTGCACTACACCCTGGAGCAGAGACTCCATTTCTAAGCAAATTCCAGACCTGTACCAAAGTTTTGACAGCAACCTTCCTGCATGACAAGAAGTTGTGAAATATAGGCTTATCCTGTATTCCCATTCCTAGCATTCATCTTGCCCAGCGATTTCTGCTTGAACAAAACAAACAAACAAGGAACGACAGCAATTTTTAGCAGATGAATCAGAGCGAGCTATCTTTATCTATCTATATATAAAAACACCTTTTTAATTTTTTTTTGATGCTGTATTATTCATGTTCCCAAAGCTGAAGAAGTCCAGATTATAATAATAATAATAGACGTAATAAATATGCCATATTAAGTGCAGTGCCTAGGAAGTCTGTTCCCTATCTGCTGTCTCTGGTAAGCAAAGTAGGGTTTTAACTCTGCATGTGGCACCATCTCATGGACAGCTTGGCTTATTCAAAGGACTTGAGAGGCTGAAGGCAAGCACAAAATTATCCAGCATGAAAAGCTTGCTTCATGAAAGAAAGGGGAACATTTCCCAAATAAACAAACCCAGGGCAACAGGAGTAGTTGCAGTGGAGGTGACGTGGGAAGAATGAATTACATGTTTTGTTTGCATTTCTAGAAAGTGCTGCTTGGCCAGAGAGTAGATTAAAATAGCTGAAAAGCATTTGTAGGGGTTAGCTGTGGGTAAATCTGACACAAAGCAGAACAGGAAGGCCTTATCCCAACAGGTGGGAAAGTACTGTTTTTCCACGTCTCTTTCCACTCACAGCTTTTCTATCCTGAAATCCAGTGAGAAAGTGAGCCAGGCTGTGTGCATCCAACACCTCCCAAAGCCTCTCAAAGGAGGGAGAAGCTGGCAGTCTCTACATTTTATATCTTCTCTGCCATCTAAGCTGGATATGTAGATCCAAAAGAAACCTCTCACCTGCTGTTTCTTTCAAGAAAATGGAGAAAAAACTGTATGGATGCAAACCTGTTGGAGTTTTCAGAGTGCTTGAAAGGGCAGGACTGAAGTGCCCATACACCTGCTGACATCTGGGCTTCAGGAGGAAACTTTGAGTGTCAACAACGGTAGAGGAAGGGAAGAAATGAAGAACTTGAGCAAGGCAAATAGGAAAACTTACCTCCTTCCCTGAAATATCCCCCTCATTGCAGGCAGAGGCACAGGAGCAGAGACCTCCCCAGATCCTCATTCCCTACAGACACACCCAGGAGTGGCTCTGCTGCCTGTCCTTGCTCCAGTGTTTTCTCCTCCCAGAGCAGGACCCGCTTCTAACGAGGGACCTGTAAAGTTATGCTGGTGTTTCAGGTGTGGAGGGAGAGCTGTGTAGGGTTGAGAAATGCTGCTGGGTTGCCAGGCAGGTTACAAATGCACTCTGTGAGTCCTGATTAATCTGCCACCTCACACGAGAGGTGATGCAGTGCTCTCTTCTGCATTGCAGATTGTGCTCCCGCCGTGCCCTTTCCCCACCACCTTTCAGAACCCTCACCTACCATTTCCCAGGCACTCATTCAGAGTCTCACAGTGCGTTCACTGCATGCCTGAGCCGCATGTTGTTGCCTGCCCAGGCTGTAACTGTGTCTGCAGACTGATTCCAACCTCATAGGTAAGAAAGCAGCTCCCGAGGCCACGTTCTGGCCATCCCTGCCACACCAGGCACGCTCACATTAAAGGAAGTGATGGCGGAGGGGGACTGTAGCATTTACCTGTGTCCTGAATGGGAGTGGATAACGCTCCCTTTCCTGTACTCCAAGGCAGTGTGTGCAGATAGTGGATCCTGGATGGGAACATCCAGCTCATGTGGGTGCTGGAACAGAGCAAAGAGGTGGGCACAGCCCTCCTGGACTGAAGGCTGACAATGCGTGAGAGCATCCTTTTTTCCCGTTCAGGTCTGGCAAGGTCAGCCAACTCCCAGTGAACTGTAGGAGCCCCAGACTGAGTGACAGGAGCATGAAACAGCTCCAGTCTGGACTGAGCTCGGCTGCATCCCAGCAGGGGCATTGCCTCGAGCATCCCGTGGTGCTCCAGCTCTAGTGCCAGCGCTTCTCTTGTCAGCAGCAGGCAGCTGTGATTGGCAGTGGCAGCAAAATGCTTGATTACTTTGGGATAGGATAAACTCAGGAGCAAAACCAGAAGAAGAAAAAGATGTTTTCAACAAGTATGGAAACCACTTTTAACCCATGCGCAACCAGAGGTGGGATTGCATCCTTTCCACCCTTTCATTCTGTGATGGAAGTGCTGCATGTTGTTTTTTTTTACCAATCTGCCTGCCTACTGCTACCAAGGAGTAATTTAGCCAGGGAAATGTTCACTTGAAGTTTGACTTGAAGCCCCAGGAGGAGTCTGAAATTAAGAGTGAAGGTGACATTCCTAACGAGCAGGGCAGGATTTTTTTGGCAAAGGCTGTTAACCACACAGTAACAGAATCCTTTGACTCCTGCGCTTTACTGCTATGAAGGTATTAAATATCTACTAGTTTTACATCAAATTGTCCACAGCTCACCAAAGGTCTTGGTGTTTAAAATGTTGGTTGTATTGTGTGTTCTTCTGGCTGAACCTGCTGTTCCCCAGATGAAGGAGGTCTCCCACCAGTGAGGAGCTTTGTAGTCGGCTCCTGTCCTTCAGTGTTGACTTTTGGCTTTTCCTGGTGAATACAGCTTGAGTCTTCTTACCTGCAATTGGAATCCACATCATCTCTGTCCCATCAAGCACAGGGAGCTTGGTATGTCCTTTTTCTCTGGCGCACCCTTTGATGCTTTTGATGGACAGAGCACTCTAAAGATGAGAGTAAAACTGACCTTACATGCTTTATTTCTTTTATCAGAAAAGAGCAAAAAACTAAGCCACATCCACTAAGTCCAGATTCAGACAACTGAGCAAGAGCAGGTGAGTGATGGAATAGCAGCCCCTCTGCTCATGGTGGTGCTGAGCTTCAATGACATTGCACACAGACCTTTTCTCCAGAATGGGACTCTGCTGAAGGTGACCCTGGGATCTGAGCAGTGAGAGAGCCCAAAAGCTGAGATTTCTGTCTCAGAACCAGTTCTGTCTGTGGAGTTGTGCTTCAAGGAAAGGAAGCCTGACCCCAGCAGACAGACATCCCATAGTTCCCATCCTAAGCTATGTCTGCTTTCACTTACCCCGTGCAACTATTGCTTGCTCAAGCCAACGAAGCAGAAGCCTCCGCTTCCAACAGCTGAATGCACTCTGCTCCTCTGCACATCTCCTCCTATTCCCTGACCTGCCTTCCCTGCCCTGAGGCATCCTGCACACCGACTTTCTGTCCTCAGATTTGTTTTGCTGTTGTTTTTTGTCTGTGCCAGCCTCTCGGCAGAGAGCAGACAAGCGGCCCTTCATCCACCCCTCGCATGATTTATAACCCTGCCAACACCTCTAGGGCTTCCAGTCACCGCATGGGTTAATGGCTGCCACCAGAAGACTTTGCAGTTTTAGGCTTTCTTTAACAAGTGTCCAACATGCACCTGAAATGTAAGTGCTTTGTTTGATTATTCTTTGGTTCAGCTCAGTCCAAGGTCAAAGCCAAGAACAATACAAGAAGCAATAGTAAAACACACAAAAGCCCTCTGCAAACTTCTCTGCAGGGCTCCAAAGCACAAGTGTATTTTTATTCTCCCCGTGGCTTTCAGAGGGAAGCTGGGAACAGCGTCCCTGTGTCACAGATGGGGAAGCTGAGGCACACAGCAGCTGAGCACCAGATCCCAAACTCATTCAAAACAGGGATTAGAGTCTCCTTGGTTTCAGTTGACTTCAGTTCCCAGAAATTTAGGTGAGATGCCCAGTTTGTTCATGATAAACAAGCATTCCTAGGCTTGTTTCTTTGATGCAGGAAAGTACTGGGAGGGAAGGAAGCATGGCAGTGGAACTGAGCTGCTGAGCCTGTGCGAGGAGGGAGGGGCAAATAGAGAGATCTCATATCTGAGACCCCAGCATTAATTCATATGTTGATGAATGCCATAAATTAGATTGCAATCAGTCTGCATTCTCCAGGGACCTATTCCATGTAATGAGGCAGAGCCAAGTCTGTTCCATATCCAGAGAACTTCTGGAGACTCCGAGCATGGTTCCTTCCTTCCCCACCCTCAATAAATAAATGATGTTGGAAAAGAGGAAGGTATTAGCTGTGAATGGATTTTAATCGACGCAATGGTAAATTCATTTCATAATCTTTAATTAGCAGAGATGCTTGCCGGAAATGTAATTTACAGGAAACTTGCTCCATTGCTTGGAAATCACTAGAATATCCTGGTGATGGTACTGAAAAGGGGCTGTGGTCTCTGTAAATGATGCAGGAAGGCCCAGGATGAAGGAGTTTGTCTCTGAAGCAGATAGAGCAGGCAGATTCTGATCCTGGCTCCAGTCAAACCTCAGTCCAGCTTCCAGCTGCAGCTGAGAATCAAGCAGGAAAAGATGATTAATGTCAGATGATGGCTGGGTTTGATGGTCCAACTCTGTGGTTATCCAACCTTCACACATACAGCCCCTCTCCAGCTCCTGACCTTATCCTGAACCTCACTGCTTTCTGCAAGCTGTATCCCCTGTCCTTTTGTTTTTCTCAGTCTCCTGAGATCCTATGGATCCCCTCCTCCTGCTGTCTTCCATGAACCCCGACACACACAGGTCCCAGAGTCCATCTCCTGGCACAGCTGACTTGGTGAAGGGGGCTGGGGACTTTTCCAGAGCAGCCAAGAGAGCAGGCAACTGTTGAAACTACTCTTCTTCCTCCAACATGTTCTCTGCTGCAGGAAGCTTTCTCACCTGAGGACACATTCAAAGCTCATCATTTGGGAACAGGACAGGTCATGGGCGAACCCAAGCAAAATCCAAGAGCAAATTATGAGTGGTTGAATGGGAGACATCCAGAGGTCCCTTGCAGCCAATGTGCCTCTGAGCCTCTGAAACCAAATTACCCTGTCTGGAGCTCCCAGTGAAAGAAATAGCTATGAGTCATGAGTGGTGATTAAGGACAGCTTTAGGTGCAGAGACTCAGAATGAAATCACAGTGCTCGCTTCTCTGCTTGTCTTCTCTCTGTTCATGCTCCACTTCTTGCCTGCTTATGCTGGGATGAAAGCAAGCTTCCTTTTATCTCAATTCCTAGCAGAGCTAGAGTTGTCCCAGCAAAGGGAATGTGAGCCGGTTCTACTCCTGAAGTCTGTTGACACGTTGCTATAAAAAACCCCAATTATTAGGAGAGGAGGAAGAGAAAGAAAAGATATTCTGCTTTTCCATGCGGAAAACTTTGTGGGGTGTAATTGAGAGATCAAAACTACCTTGGCAAATAATTGTTGCCAGCTGGGAAGAGTTAGCTTGACATGTGAATCCCATGTTGGGTTTGTTAAGCCAGTCATGAGAAACCAAGCCCTTCCCTGGCAATCTGAAGGCACTTTGCAAGGGAGCCATGGACAGAGCATTCCCTGTGACTTTTAATTGAGCATGGTCTTCATACATGTGTGTAACACATTCCCCGTGCCTCAGTTTCTCCTTGATGGATTGAATTTCTGCCTGTAGAGCTCCTGGGGTGTGTGGGTGTGGTTGGAGGGGGGCAAGATCCTGGTATCCCTTATTTGCACCCATGGCCAGCAGCCTCTGCCCATCGGAGTGGGGGCACGGGGAGTTATCCCTAAGCTGGGAAGGCCAGCAGGGACTGTGCTTGTGGGTCTCTGTCTGCAGGGAGAGCTTCATTTGGGGTGGCCTTGGAGCATCCCTCATGAGACCCAGGGATGGGCTGCTGCAGGGATGGATAGGTCCAGCCTCCCTCATTCCCGTAAATAAAGGGAAAGAAGCAAAGCTGAAAAGAGACGGCTTTCTGGAAGCAGCAGGGAGCTCCTGTTTTCTTTCCCCTTCATTAAATACTGTGTTTTCCTCTAATGAAGGGGCCATCCAGAGCAATAATGAAACCCTTCTCACATCTCAGTGCTTCAAATGCCACTTCCTCTTCCCGCACCGAGAAGAACCCAGGCTTCAGCAGCTCCGAGGGTGGGCTCCTTGCTGCTGCCTCACTGTTTCTCGAGCAAAATAAAAGCAAAATTAGTTCCCCTCCAAGAACTGCAAAGCACCCATGCAGGGGGTTGTTTCATTCATCCTTTTTCCTCCTACATCAATAATGCCTTAATCTCCTTCCCGCTGGGCCCTGCCACGTGCTGCCTCAATGGAGAAGGGCAGCATGGTGCTCCTGCAGGGCTTCAGGGCTGCCTTTTCCACACACACACTGCTCTGCCACTATCCATGTTACCCACTGGGACACAGATAAATCTGACTGGGCTGTGCTTCGCCTAAGGTCTTGGTTTTGGGTGTGTTTCTATAGGGCATATCATCCCCAGGTATAGGGAAATCTTACATTTCCCAGGTTACCCAGCAACCCTGGGGACATCTGAGCAGCCCAGCTCTCCACAGCATTAACGAGTGTCCCCTCTTCATGTTAGGGGTGATTATGTCCCCTCAAAGCTGTGAGCACCCTCTCTTCTGTTAGAGTTTCAGCAGCTAGTGCCTGCCTCCTGAGAGTGCCTGGGAGCTGCAGAAAATGTGAACAAAAGCAATGTGATGAGCCAGAGGGCGGTTCAGGAAGCAAATGTGCCAGGTATCTCATCAGATCCAGGCATCCCATTAGCTCCAGGCGTTTGCCCCTCAGATATTCTTGATTTTGCTCAGGATGGGGCAGCCCCTCTGCTGTGAGGATGGGTAGGGATGGAGGCAGTTCCAGGAGTGACTGTGCAGACACAGCGGATGGCCTGTAAGTGTCTCCTCATCTATCATCAACACGAAGTTCAATTACAGCCTATTGGGGTTTTCTCGATTTGCCAGTTAATTAATAAAATCTGCATCGCAGATGAGTTCTATTTACATAAGAGCTGAAGGAGGCAAGTCTTCATCTTAATAGCAGTGAATATTCAGATATCAGATTAACTCATTGCTCTCTGTTCCAAATTGTTATTTACTTGGTTGTGTTTTAAAGATATTCTGAATTTCCACTTTCTTATTGTGAAAGAGGCAGTAATGGGATGTTTGTTTTCTTGAGCTCTGGTTGTTTTATTGAAACAACTCTCAATAAGCTGCAAAATTGGTTCTGTGTGAAGGTAGGACAAGAGGTGCCTAAAGGGACAACAACAGAGACCTCTGATATCATGGACAGTAGGGAGCTGTGAGGGAAGGATTGCTGCCCTTTCCTCATAACTAGGTGTTTCTGAAAGCAGGCAAGCAGCAGATTTGATATAGACAAAAGCAAGTCCCTTTTGAATTCCCATGGAGTGCGATTGCATTGCCCATCCTGTTGCCACGAGTCCACATCGGATTTGACAAAACAGGAGTGGATGTTAAACCCCATAAGCTGAGTATGAGTTTGAACTGACGAAGACCCTTGAACCACAGACCACCAAAGATGGGAAAAGTGAGCCAAGACCACTTTGCACCTGCCCTGTTTCCCTTGATTTCTTTGCATCTGCTACAGCCACTGAACAAGCTGCGCGGGCCATCGGTCTAAATCATAAAGCCGTTTCTACAGCAATTTAGCTGATAATTTGACGAAAAGGCACTGCGGGGCCCTTTGCTTCTGTAGTTGCTGGGAATCAAGCAGATGTGTCTGAGGCTGGTATGTAGGAACATCCTGAGTGGTGATGGGTTTTTATCTGCCTCCAGAGCTGTCACGAGCAACATTTTAAGGTGAGAACACCACTAGCCAGTCTATTATAGAGTAACAGAGCCCAGGAGAGAGCTTCCCTTTGGATATAATCCACATCTGACCTTTGTCTGTTAGTGCCTCAGCATTGTCCTTGTTTGATGAGCTTCTTGAAGGACTGAAGAATTAAGAGGTTGTGGCAGTGCCAAAAGAAATTAGGGAATGTGATTGGGAAGGAAACCTGGGAAATGAACCTTGCTTTTTAATCAACGTACAAAGCAAAGCAGGGCTAATCAGCATTAATCAAGTAGAGCTCTGATGTTAGATGGAGGCCCTGCTTTAGAATAGGGGGCTCTACTAATGACCCAGAAAAAGCAGGAGAGTCTTTCTAGCTAGAATTCCCTTGCCCAAGACAGTGATTGATCTGCTGATCATGTATTGGTCTGCTTTCCCCAGTGCACAGCAGCTCGGGCTCTGCATCATTTCTTCTTTTTGCAACAGAAGTGCCTTGTGGCCTCCCCTGGAAGTGACTCACATGGCAGCAACCACCAGTCAGGCAATAAAACAGCATCCAGTGGGAGCGAGGCATTTTTGTTTTCATTATTCAGACAGCATGTGGGTGTGCGGCTCTGCCCCAGCAGCAGCTGTCATCTCATAGGCAGTACCCGCACTCTGCTAGAGCAGGAATTCCCTTGGAGAGCAGCCACCACCCCACAGAGATGCCCAGGTGGTGTGGGAGAGGCAGAACACAGAAATGCTGAAACCATTTCCCTCAGAGATGCTTTCAACTCAGTTCCTTGTAAGCCCAAGCTGGACACCTACAACCTGAGCTGCAGTTGAACAGTGGGGACAGAAAGGAATCTCCTTTTACCCCCAGGGTGTAGAGATTGCCCCAGAGGGGCCATGGTGGCCATTTCTACACTAGGCCTGAGAGAGCCAGGGCACTGTCCCACAGTGGTCTGCCCTCTTCCATCATTAGCACGCTCCCAGTTAACATCCTAGGGCCAGTGACTCGGCACAGCTAGAGGGACAGGCAGGCCAGGACCCGTTCCCATGTGACAATATGGATGAAGTCACCTGGCTCTGAGGTGACCAGAGCTTGGCTTGACCCTTGGATGTGGGCTGTACCATGGCCACTGGCGAGCGACCAGAACCAGGCCTGTTTTATTTGGGTAGCTACAGATCAAGAGCCGTTGTGCTGGACACTCTCCTTCTGCATCGTGGGAGCCATTCCCAGATGGAACAGTGGAGAAACTGAGGCATGAACCACTTAAAGGACTTGCCTGAAGTCAGTGGCAGAGGTAGCAGCTCAGGCTTCTTAGGATGTGTCTTATCCCTCTCCACACCTAACAGGAACCTGTAAGAGTGGATTTCACCTTCTGAGGTCATGTTCCATGCTGCCTTTCAGCGAGTGATGTGGGTGCTATCTCTTCCACTTTCACGATTAATTGTTTACAAATGATCACTGTCAGTGCTGTTGAGCCTGGGCGTGTGGGTGATACCCTGGAGGCTGAGCACAGTGGGGAGCCTGAGACATGCTCTGCTTTCCAGATGAGGCAGCTATAATTTTTGGAGCCCTTATTTCATACCATTAGGAAAATACTCCCCCTGCCTCACTGTCCCCGATGTTTGAAGTCCTAGGCATGAAAGCAAAGGCAAGTCAATCAGATGTGCAGAGGCCTACTGGAGATAATTGCTAGGCTCTCTCCCAGACAGCTGAGTCAGCTGGGGAGAGGAACATCATAGAAGTGATGTCACCGATTCCTCTGTGATCTCTTCTTCTTCCTGAACAGAAATGGTCTGAAAAACAGCTTCTGAAGGAGCCATGGGAAAAAAAAAAAAAAGGCTGGTCTTAAGGGAGTTGGGCAGATGGGCCCATCATCTGCCAGAGAGGAAGGGAGGGCTGTCTGGGCAGTGTGGGCAGTCACAGATGTTCTCAGGAGGCTTTTGGAAGCAATTGCGGGGAAGTCAAAGTCAGGCTCTTTGCAGTGGGACACAGCAAATGGACATTCTGTGGAGCAAGAGAGGTTCAGGCTGGTTATATATATATCCTCCTTTGATTATATATATATATCCTCCTTGTACAACACAAATGATTCGTGTGAGGGCAGTCAAGCAATGGGACAGGTATCCAGAAGGGCTGTGCAGTCTTGGCCCTTGGAAGATTTTAAGCCCTGAGCAGACAAAACCCTGAACATCCTGGTCTCACCTCAGAGCTGACCTTTCTTTGGGCAGGAAGTTGGACATGAAGACCTCCTAAGCTCCCTTTCCACTCAAAGTGTCCTAGGAACACATCCTTCTCAGTGCCTGAGGGGACAGGGAAAGAGTGTCCGAGGCTGAGGCTGTACACCAAAGAAAGCCCTTCCAGAAATATGGGAAGGTAAATACAGAGATGCCTTGACATGGAAATGGGAGTTTATTCATCACTGGAAATTTCTAGGAACAGATGCATGTGGGATCAGATGCATGTAGGCAGACTTAATGTGACCTTGTGTGCCTTGCTGTGCGAGCCTTGGTCTCTGAGGTGACATTCCTGGTCTCCTGCCATCCCAGCACTGAGCTGGACCTTCCTGAGGTTGAGTGCAGCTCCTCTGCCTTTCACCTTCAGCATTCTTGGGATCTTGAGGGTATCCTGCCTTTCTCAACCTCTCCTGACCTTCTCTCCAGGTCTGCTGTCACCCTCCCTTGTTCTTCCCCTTCAAAACCAGCATTGCCAGTGCTTTGTAGGAATCTCCATTTCCTTTCTTGATATTATCCTGGGTTCTTTCCAGGAATTTTCCTCATTTCTTTTCAGGAATTTCAACATTACTTTCTAGAAATGTCCCAGCACATTTTCCAGTAGCGCCTCATTGATTTCTATCAACTTCGAAGCAATTTTGAAAGCAATTTTTACTTTCTAGGAATTTCTACTTTGTTTTCTTTGAATGTTCTGCAGTGCTTTTTGGGAACACATCATAAGTTTACTCTGAATTTTCCAGAGTTCTTTCCAGGAAGCCCCATGTAGCTTTCTGGAAATTTCTCTGGTTGTTTTCCAGGAATTTTCCCCTGGCCTTCTAGGATTGTCCCCAGACACTTTCCAGGAATTTCACATTTGATTTCTGGAAACTTCCCGATATTTTCTAGACATTTTACCACTGGTGTTACTTTCCAGAAATATCTTCTCTGCTTTCTAGAAATGTCCCAGGATGTTTTCCAATAATCTTCATTTTCCTGGAACTTCTCCTTTGATTTCTTTTGAATTTTATCTGGATGCCTCCAAGGAAGGAAGCATCCAAAGGAATTTTTTGGGTTCCTTTCAAGGAATATCTCTGTATGATTTCTGAAATTCTCATATTGCTTTTCAGTACTTCTTAAATTTCTTCCTAAAAATTTCCACACTGCTTGCTAGAAAGCTCCCCTTTACTTTTCCAGGATATTCATGTTGTTTTCAAGCCATTTCTCATTTTGCTTTCTAGAAACGTCCTAGAGTGCTTATCAGGAAATATTTTCTCAGTTTCTTCTAGGATTCTTTGTAGAAAAAAAATCCGTGTTCTAGGAAATTCTTTTCTTTCTAGGAATTTTATGTCACTTTGCAGGATTTTGGATACTTTCTAGGAATTCTAGAATCCCTTTTTGTTGTTTTACTATCTCCCTTCCTCCTTCACATGTCTTTTTGAGGCTGTTTTCCCAATATTGGCATGGGGAAGTGGCTGAGGTGGTTCCATGGAGCCAACTTTCATTTTTTTCCCTCCTCTGCTAACTTTTGTGTAGAAGTGTTCTTGTTATAACACACTGGGAACTATTTCCTGGCTGTGTTCTTGTCATCACTGGCTCTGCGGAATCCTCAGAGCTGCATGTTTCTTTCTGCCACTGCTACCTTCGAGCCTTTCTCCTGTTCCTAAGTGAACATGGATCTGCTGCTTGCCCAGGAGTCCGACAATGCCTGAAGTCACCGGTAATAACTCAGGTGACAAAGCATCATTTGTTGACGTGGTTTTTGGGGTTCCAAGCTGATGTTGTGAAGAGCAACAGCGTCTTCTGCTCTGCCTCAGCAATAGAACCAGTGCTGATGAGGTCTCTCTTCCTGCACACGAAGCAGAGGTGGTTATTTATCACTTCAGTCGTGTCCAAGCTGCCCAGGCAGAGTGGTCATAAAACATGCTGGGTCAGCAGAGTGGATGAGGAGGGAACCACCAGTTCCTGTGCAATATGCTCCCATTAATCTCCTAAGCAGGTAATGTGGTTTCCATGTAATGCCTGGGGATGAAAGATGGGCTGGAAATTTCAAGTCATTAGTGAAATTCTGGTGTTATGAAAGGCGATCCAGAACTCATCCTATAGTATCAAACCTTTGATGTGATGGTGATTTAGTGAGTGACCTTGGTTATGACCTTGGTTTCCAACCAGATTTGGGCTTTAGCTTTCTCGTTCCTCATCTGTGTGTCAAAAGGGTAGCAGATCTAATAAAGTGGAACCTTTTTTTCTTTTTTTTTTTTTTGGGGTGAAAAAAGAACAGCTTTGACAAATGTCTGAGTTTTAAAAAGACCCCTCAAATTCTTGAAAATTCCCCACCTTTGACAACCAAGATTTTTAGTTTTCTAATTTGAAACACCCTTGTTCTGCAATTTAAGCTGATTATTAACAGCATGTTGAGAAGCTACTGAAACAAAACATTTTAATTGGCCCAAACCAGGTGGCCTTATTTTTGTTTAGCTTCACAAGAGCTTGGGATTTTGATCTTCAGCTGGAACAGGAGAGGAAAAAATAAATCTCCAGAAGCTTTGAGAAGTAAACCTTTTTCCCAGCCTGCTCTTAGCACTAGGAGGTAGAAGAAAGGCTCAAGTCTTTGCATCTTTGCCTGTTGCTGGGCTCACTAAAGCTCCCTCTCTTCCAGCTAAGTAAGAACAGCAGCCCTCAGCTGGCTGTTGTCTTGCAAGCAAAGACGCTCAGAGGTGACCTGAATGAAGCCTGGGCACACATCTCTTTCAGCTGCTCTGTTGGCAGCTGACATCTCCCAGTGCAGCAGGCAGGTATGCAGAAGAAGTCGTGTTTTCCCCTGAAAGGCTCCTAACCTGGATTTCTAGGGTTGCTGTTGCTGTTTCCTCTGTGGGAAAAAGAGATGAAAGCCTGTCTTACACCCCCTGAAGGTGAGTGTCCAGCTCCCTGCCAGGCTCACGCATGAGGGAGAGCAGAGTCCCCGTGCAGCGGGACCAGATGACCTTTTGTCGTACTCATCCAAGTGTGTGCAGCGCAGCTCTCGGGGCGAGCGTGGCAGATGTAAACACGCAGCTCATCTGAATGCTGAGCCTTCCCTGATGAGGGAGAGTGCTCAGGCATGCTAAGGGGCACATATTTGTTTTCCACAGCCCCCCTCTGAGCTTTCCAATTAGCCAGGGAGACGGAGGTGGAGAGATCTTCCCTAGAAGCTGTCACACGAGCTCTGTGCTGCCCTGTGCTCCTCTGCCATGGGGTGGTACAAGATGCAGCTCTTTCCAGGGAGGGATGCTGCCTAATTGTCTGGAGGGAAACCCACAAGCTCCAGCATGTGGACAGACACCTGATTGATGAAAGTCAGGTCTGTAGAGCAGTGCCTGGTGCAGATGTCCTACGCTGGAGTGTCAGGAGAGCTGGGTAACTGCAGCAGGGAGGTTTCTGGTTCTTTTGAGCAGCTGATCTTAGCAGCGCACTGGGATATTCACTGGGGAATATCAGATGGGACCTTTCCTTGAGCTGGTGGGATTCCATGTGGCACTCACGGAGGAGATTCAAGCAGGACTTTGACTTGATATTGGACACAATGGGTGGTGTAGCAGGTCTGTCAATGTGCCAGCTTTCTGCTAAGGCCATCCAGAATCTATTTAGCATAATTTGGCATTTCATAACTCTTAAAATTCTTTCCTGTGGTTCTCTAAATGGCATGTAGAAACAAAGACTTTGGAAGGAGGAAATAATAATAATAATAAAAAGGGCAACTTAATAACCTTTTAACAAAAATTATTCACGGGGCTGCATGGCAAAGGGAGATATTCATCCCCCAACTGTTTCACTTAATAAGGAAATAAAGGGCAATTGATCAGAGCCAGTCACCCCCACAGCGCCGAGCAAGGAAAGGCCGGGCTGACAGCGTGGGGGAAGACACAACAGAAAGAAGCAGCTCTAAATGTTGCATTTTAATGTTCTCCCCCTGTAGCCCTTTTTGTCTTTTATGCAGTGCCTCTTCTCTTCCAGGTCTGCTCAGGGAACAGGCACTGGCCTGGGCATGTGCAGCCGGCTGGGGAGGGGCTGTGGGCCTGCAGCTTGAGAGCCAGGAGCTCACAGCCACAAACCTGGCACACGACCCCTGCCCCAGTTAAAAACAGTGATCCTCATGGATCTGCGCTTCACCTGAGACCAAACTGCCCTGACCCCAGAGGGTTTTCTCTTTGAAGCAGAGCTTTGTGTTTCATCGGTTGCTTTCAGACAATTTCTTTCAAATTTTTGGGATCTCCCTGTGAGGTGACAACTCAAGGTCATGCTTTCAAACCCTCATGGCCCCAGAGGGAAGCTTCCAAGCCAAACGATTGACTCCAACAATGCCCATGCCAGTATGACCATCCTCTTGAGTGTGTCCATGCTTGGGGCAGCTTTGTAGCCCAGCCAAGGGCAGAGGTGACAGTGCTTAGCAGAAGCTTGACAGCAGCTTAAGTAATGGGATTATCTAGGGATGAAGAGGGAGAGGGAAGATGAATGGGAACGGTGAAGATCAGAGCAGGGATGAAGGGGGAGAGGGAGGGCTGTGTGCTCCCTGAGGGGAAACCTGTCCCCAGTGACTGGCTACCCCTTGGGACACTGAACCAGTCCTGCTGTCACTCAGCTTCCCGGTGCTGCTGTGGGTCCATCTCTCAGAGTCACTCCCTGAGAACTGAGCTGCTGGCAGGCAAATACTTTGTAAGAGGGCCAGAGAAATATGTTATGCTCTAAGTCTGTCTCTAGAGGCTGTGAGATACAGCCAAGGTGTTAGAAGGACACAGTCTCATGGTCCCTTTCCTCTCTGCCACTGTCAGTCGCTGTAACCTCTGGAAATTCACTTTCTGTTTTCTAAGCCTTGATTTCCTTGGCCTGAAAAACAGTGCTGATTATTCCACTTCCCTCTGCTTTCCTGGCTGATTTCTACCAGTTTTCAAAAAGGCAAATTTGACAGAGGAAATAAAAACTTTTTGACTGCACAGCAGTAGCAAGGCAAAGTTTATCGAACTCAGGAGGTCAGGAGACGATGACAGACAGACAGCTGAGGAGAAGCAGCTCAGAGTATCAAACTGTGAATGATCTTGTTTGTTTTTTTTTTCCTGCCTGTTCCTTAATCCTGGCTATTAGCTCTTCTCTCTGGAGCACAGATGATAATTTCCAGAAATCCCAGTCATTTGGAAAGGTGCAAAATATTTTCATCAAACAGGGAATTATTGCTCATGAGAAGAGAAATCAACCAACAGCACAGAAAACAGTGGAACCAACTTGTCAGGTTCAAGCAGGTTGAGAGTACCGGGGAGTGATGTGACACAGAGCAAGTTCAGGGGACTCGCTGCTGTGCTTCATGCCTGGATGCCCAGCTCACATCCAACTTCAAAACCTCCCACTGCTGCTGCTGGTAGCATTGCTCCCGCAGCTTGTGTGGAGACCAGTGCATCAGCTCTGGGGATGAGGAGATCTTAGTGTCAGGGATGATGTCAAGTGATAGGTTTTATTAAGGTGATGAATGGGCGTGGGCTTGTTTCCATTTTGCCTCGGTTGACAGCAGGCAGATGGTGAGTGAAAAGCAGCTGCTTGTTGGCTGTGACTGCTGTGGAAATGTTCAGCTCGGTTCTTCAAGAAGCTTCAGCTGCAGAGCCGATGTCTGCCTTCATTTACAAACATGCAGCCATTTGGGTCATGGGAGTGAGCAGAATTCAGTGACACCCAAACCAAGAAGAGCCCAGTGTGATCAGCAATATGAACAAAAGAGCCATCGTTTCCACTTGAAAACAGATCACATTTGATCTGAACTCTGGTGGCACACCACAGCATCATTGTGGAAAGGCTTTTCAAATCAGAAGTGCATGTTCATGTAATTTTAAATATATTTTTGCAGAAGTGGCAGCTCAGGGCAGAGTAGAAATCCATCCTGACTCCATTCACAGAGCATGTCCTGTAGCCGGAGCAAATTCCCTTTGAACTGCTCATGAGAGTGTACCTGCAGGGAGACAAATACTCCAGATGCAGATAGGAGGGAAAGTACAAAATAATTCAGGGCTCAGTTGAAGGTGTTCTGTACATGTTTAGTGGGAAAGCTGACACATGTGTGATTCCAGGAGCTGGGCCATGACAGTGGAGGATGCTCACCTGGCAGAGAAGCCACAGTGGGCAGGGATTAAACAGTCAACAGCGCTCAAAGGGGCTTGCAGGGCTCTGACCATGCCCAGGCTTTGCTTTATGCTCATGCTGAAGGACAGATATTATCTCCCAGCAGTTCCTGGGAGGTCTGGCCTGGTTGTTTGGTCTCAGGAAAACTAATGGGGAGGTGTCAGTAAGCAAGAAAATCAATCTTTGGCTCTAACACTCATGCCATGCAAAATATCCTCATTTTTTTTCCTGAAAGAGGGTGAGGTGGATATTGAACTCTCTTTCCAAGTAATAAATGATAGAATGAGAGGAAATGCCTCAAGTTATGCCAGGTACTCCCAGCAAACGGAAGCCTAAGGAAGTGGGAGGTTCAGCTAGTGAAAGGTTTAGGCTGGTTCCCAACCACCAAATGAAAGTATGGATGGAAAATGAACACAAAAGGGGATAATAATTTGGACTCCATCAGCCTGTGGACAGTCCTACAGGTAATCTTTTCGCTCTAATCCCACTGGTTTTCTGAGGGTTGGTGATGAAGGGGGTGCCTTACCCCAGAGTAAGGACAGCCAGGGATGCAGAGGAACTTTTATGAAGCATAATCAGTATTTGTCTCCAAACCTGGTTTGGAGGGGTCCTTAAGCAAAGAACTGGAGGGAGACATGACTTTTGCATGGTTCCTCATGGACGTTTTGGAGATGGTGATGCACTCACCAGGCACAGGGATGGTTGCACACTGCCCTTGATCTAGGGATCTTCTGCTCAGGTGTAAACCCAAGCCAAGCCAGGAAGCAGAGATGTTTCCAGCTGGAATGGCAGACCCGCAGAGACTAACACTTCCCAAATCAATTCTTTGAGCCAAAAAGTGCATTGCCTTAATCAGAACAACGCACTGCATGTCCAGGGAAATCAAGCATCTTATTATTCATCTTACATAATGCAGGGGACAGAGGTGTTTCCTGGAAGAGGGACATCAGGTCTGTGACTGTGCAGGGAGAAGAGCCCAGTCTGACCAAGAGGCATGGAAAACCATGGACATGGGCCATGGCTCAGGCTAAGCACTACCTCAGGGGAGGAACAAGGGGTGCAAAAGGCCAGCAGGGCAGCTGCTCCGAGCCAGTCTGACCACAAAGCCATAATGCAGCTTAGTGGTGCGATCCTAAAATAGCCTGCTTGTCCAGTGAGAAACCCTAAATCGGCCGGCGTCTTTATTTAAGGAGACACTAATTTCCTTCAGCCTGGCTTCCCTGGCTTCAGTGACCGAATAATCACCTGTCAAGTGGCTTACACAGTGACAGACTGGAGGTGGGAGCACAGAGCAATGAGGAATCATCGCTCCAGGTGATTTTTAATATCCAAGAGGTGGTGGCAGACAGAAAAGTGATGGAAAAGTGTGGACACTGGCAACACATCTGTCAGGAGCTGCCTGTCCTGCAGGCTGACAGATGGGCTTTACAGCACGTTTTATCAGGAGAGTAACCTGCAATATGGCATGAAAGGGGAGAGAAGCACCAAAGGGCGAAGACCTGTCCAAGGAGGACAGGACACCACAGTGTCCCTGCAGCCAGCTGGGGCTCAAAGAGGCTGTTTGATCTCTTCTTATGAAGAGATTGGCAGGAATCGGGCTGGATGGGGCCCAAACAATTATAAATTTTAGCTAAGTTTGTGTAAGGAGGGTCTTTGGGCAGTGTTTATGAGCTGGGGTGTGCAGCCTCCCTGCCCTCTTTGGGAACAGGGCTAGCAGGAGGGGGTTTTCAGAGTTTGAAGATCTGCTCATATTGATCTTGGTTTCTTGCTGCTGGGACCTTCATTACATAGCCAGCAAAAGGACTGGGATTAAGTCAGTCCCACGTGGGCACAGTAATACCTTCCTCATCTTCAGGTGCTCCTTTGGGAGCTTTGTTCCAGGCTGCAGGTCTGCCTGGCTTTGATGATCTCGCACCCCAAGCTCCGGTTCTGAGCTGTCCTTGCAGTGCAGTGCAAGGTGCTGTTCCAGGGTCTGTACCTGCTTCCCTAATCCATAGTCTCGGCTGTGAGGTGTAAGCAAGAGGACTGTGAAGGCAAAGTTCCCTGGATACTCCCAGACAGATGCTGTGTTTGCTGCTTGTACCATGCTCCAGCCCAGCAGATAAGCTGCGTGGTTTGTCTATACAGCCTGTCCAAGATACAGCCCACTGGGAGCACCTGGACATTGGCTTTTAATGCAGCTGAGAGAAAGAGTTGCCCTGAATCCCAAAATCCAGTGTTTTGTTTCAAGCAGTGGCTAAATCACAATGAGTCTCTGGTTACTCATTGCCATGGCATGCCCTGGGCTGAATTTGCCTGGCAAATATCAGAATGACCAGTTCTATTGATACATTCTTCCAGAAACATATCCCCTCCATTTTTTTTATTTCTTTTTTTTTTTTTTAACTGAACACCTCAATTTCTGCCATGACTTTGGGAGACCGCAGCTGTAATTTATTTCTTTTTACCTTTCCAACCATCCAGGGAAATATGTTCACATTTCAGGGCTGAATGTACCTTGGAAACAGATTTTCTATTTCATTACCCTACTCAGCACCTCTGAGAAGGTATGATAAGAAGCAAATTCTTCCCTCACTCTTATTTCTGGCAGGCAATAAGATATGGGAAAAAAAAAAAAATCTGGAAACACCCCTTGCTACTTTAGATTTATTTTTACTTGTCTCTCTGGATCTGATTTATCACTTTGCCTTAACTGGGTTGTCAATGGACCTGACATTAGCACTTGCTCTGCTCCTCCTGTGCAGGTGCTGCTCCCTCCACCTCTGCTCCCAGCTCACTTTCCCTCAGGAGCATCCAGGCTCTTGGTGCTCTCTGCCACCCTGCTTTTGTTTCCAACTGAATTGTGACTGGCAAATGCACAAATATAGATGTTAGCGTGAGTATTTATGGGATTAAGTGTTCTTCCACCTCCTCTTTTTTTGGTTGCTTCTATCCCATTACCTGAGATAGCTCTAGTTAAGCCCCTTTCACCAGTCAAATGGGTGCTGTCCTACCCCTCACCTGAGAGCTGGACCTGGACCTTGACCTCCAAAGCTGGTTATTCTCCTTTGGCATCTAAAAGAACAAGTGTGATTTTTTTATTCCTCCTGATATAAACCTAAATTGTCTTTTTCCTCAATTAAAACTTCCCAAACTGTCCCCTGTGTGAAAAGCAAACTGAACTGGTCCCAGCCAAGAGATTCTCCTGTGGACTGGTGTCAATATAACAGAGCTTCTTCCATTTGTGTCCTGCTGGTGCCGATAGCATTGAAAAATATTCTTAATTACTACAGGATCATGCTCCCATGGCCTGCAGATGGATGATCCTAGGGAAGGCTACAGACACCTCACCTTCTCCAAGGGTCCTGACATTGACATCTCCTCTGGAAAAGTTGTATTTTTCCAAATGCAGGACTTGGGAAATTGGAATGCCTTTTTCCCTGAATGTTTGGGGGCTGGATGGGTCCTCCTGGCTCAGAAAGGAATTTTTCCTGAGTTTTGATGTTACTGTGCCAAAGAGCTCCAGTGCTGCTCTGAATGCATGGATGTGTGAATCAGGGAGATGTGGGTAGGCATAAAGGCGTTGAAAGATGAATGAAGGGGTGGATGCATGAGTAGAAAGACGAGTGTGGCGTAGACAGACCAAAGTCTTTCACTGTGTTACAGGGTCTCTTGTTCCACTTAAGGGTCTGTTGGCTGGAAACTTGTCTCAGACTCCTGCAGTAATGGGGGGAAAAGCTCCTGCCTGATTCCAGCAGGATTTGTTCAGTTACCATCTCACTGTATCTCTGTATTTCTCTGCGTGTATCCAAATCCTGCTGCTTGTAACAGGATCTGGCCAAGGGGAGGGTGTTCTGACCCTGAGCAGAGCACAAATTCCTCCCCGAAGCTCCTGCCTTTCTCTCACGTCTATTTCTGTCCTCCAGTGTCCTTTCATCCCCACTTCCAGGGGATGCTCTGACTCTGTTTTCTGCTCTTCTTTTTTTTTTTTTCTTGCTGTTAAGTAAGCATTGTACTTTAAAGTGAGAAGACAGGGGTGAGCAGAAAGGTTAAACCAGTGACTCTGGCACCTAGTGAAAAACCCATTCCCATCCACACTGGGGAGTGTATTATTTTGACAGTTGTTCCAGGTTGCTTCACTTCCTCATTCCCTTTGGGGAGCTGGCAATATTATTAGATTTGCATCTGGTTTGCAGATGATTTTGCATATCTTCCCTCTGGTGCCTGTCTCATAAGGTTCTTCATAGCTCCCAGCTCGCAGCATGACAGGAGGGACTGTGCACTGTGTGGTGCCACATGACAGTCAGGGGGCTCGGGGTCACCAGCTCCAGGCCCTTTCTGCTGCTCAGTGTCTGACACGGGGGAAGAGAGGACTTGATCCTAAGCACCAGTCCCACACACAAACTTAGCTCTAGGCAGTGGATCCAAATGCTTTTGAGGAGACCTAGGCATCTCCTGGAAGTTGTGTTCGAGTTCAGACCCCACTGCCTGCAGGTTTTTGATTTGGGGGCACAAATTCTGGCTTTTTTGGGGGGTGGGGGAGGGGAGATAGGACTTTTGGCAGGGTTTGGGTGAGCCAGCTGTTGGGGAAGGCAAATTCTGGGAAACAGTCCCGGGAAGAGGGGCAAATGACAGCATACAAGAAGTGCCGGGGTGCTCATCTTAGGGGCAGTTGGTGGCATGTTGGTTTCTGTGCATCCTGGGGTCAAGTTCATTCTGAAAGCATCCCCTTAGAGCTGACATTAGAGATCCTCAGGAGGCATGGGCTGCTGACACTACAGCTGAGCCCTTTGACCCGCCAGGAAATGGGGTGGCCACACAGCCTGCGTGGGGACAGAGTCCCCAGGGGACACCTTAGCCTTACCCTGCCTACCCATGAAGGTAAGGAAATGTCACCTCCACCCCGTGCCCATGCCGAGGCTCCAGCCATCCAGGTGTGGGAAGTGCTTCTTGGATCTGCAGCCTTTGTGGTGTGGCTTGTAGGTGCAGAAAGATTCTCTTCCCAATCACCAGACTTTAACAGGGCTGGAGCTTTGCTCCCTTGGGTTCTCAGCTGTTCAGGCTACTCAGGCCACAGTGGAGATCAGACTGTGCTCTCCTGTTCCCAGCTGATCACTTCAGCATAGGCTGGTGCAGCTGTGGAGCAGCAGCTTTTTCAAGGCAGACTCTCCCCCAGTGTCTCTTATTTGCATCCAGTGGAGTTTATTGCTCACAGGCTCTCAGGTCTGAGGATTTGCTCTGATTTTCCTCTCCACAGCCCCCCACTGGCTGCTTTCTGGTCCCTCCCCAGCTGACTCTGTAATCAGATCAGCTCCCCGCAGGGATCCATGGAGGGACACTCATTCTCAGTGTCTCACTGATTGGGTTTGTTTCAACACAGGCTGATTGTGAAGAGGTTTTCTCAGGGCTGTGTGGTAGCTCTGCCTTTGGAAATGAAAATGCCCTGCTACTTCAGCAGTTAATCATGGCCCTTTGCTGATGAGCCCTGGCTGAGCTTCGCACTGAGGTGTTTCTTTGGAAGGTTTTTATTCCAGGTGGTGTGGGTTGGGGTTGTTTCTTCTTTTGTCTGTGTGTGTGTGGTGTGTATTTTTCTGTTCCCACTCCTGTCTGAGGCTGCAAGAGGAAACAAGATAAAGGGCAAGCATCAACCTGCAGCCAAATATCTGAGCTTGACTTCCATGCTCAGATTCCTCCTTTTGGAGGATGTGACCCTGGGGCTGACTCACTATTTTCTTGTTTGTAGCTTGCATTTTGAAATGGCTCTCACCTGGATCAGAGTTGCTTATCTTCTCAATGATTCTGTGGCAGGTTTCTTTGGAGCTCATCTCTTTTAAGAAGTTTCAATTAATCAGCTGCATCTTGACTCTGCATATTCTGTGACCAGTCAGCCCCCTCACAGACCACCAAAGGCACCAGCCCATGTCCCCCAGTGATGACAGCGGTGGTGAGGTATGAGCTCAAGCTCCAGCTGGTTAGAAGTTTTCTGACAGTGTGGTTTAGCTCAAGACCCCACCTCAAGGCTGGAAAATGTCTTGGTGTTCCCTGTGTTGGGCACATTCTTCTTGCACTGGAATCCTTTTGGTCTTCTAGAGGGCTGTAGAAACTCAGTTTCCTGCTTTTCCCAAAAGGAGAATGTGCTCAGTAAAACACACTGTGCTCCCTGCTTAATCTCCAGACAATTGTATTCCCCTCATGGGCTTTCCTGTTGTTTAAGCCAACACAGTCCAGGCCTTCTCCCAGTGAGCTCAGTCTCCTTTCTGCCGTTTCTATAGCAACATCTTATCCTAAAGGAGCCTGAAATCCCTTTGTAAACACAGCTTGAGGGTATGCCCACAAACACACGAGGGAGGGAGGATGGCAGGTGCCCCAGGGCCCAGAGGGGCACCCAAGAGGAAGTCAAGAGTCATCTTGTGCCTCTGGTTTTGCAGGCAGATTGGAGAGATTTATTTCTGCCAGCCCAGCTGGTGCTTTAATAACTCTGCTCCTGTTCTGCCCTCGGAGGAAAAGGGTCAGGAGGAGACCTGTGGTGCCTGTGAGTGGCTGTGGCTCTGGGCTACTGGAGGACCTGCATGGCTCACAGCTCTTGGCCTCCTCCTGGCAGCCCGGCATCCAAGGAAGCCTTGATCCAGCATCTCTGCACAGCAAAGAAGAGATTTCCATGAGTTTGATGGGGATGGCTCACATGTGGTATGAGCAGGGCCCTGCCTGCTTTCTCTGAGACAGTGTGAATCCAAGCACAATGTGTCACTGGAATGGAATCAGGGTTAGTGAACTCAAATACCCCCTATTTGTGATGGACCATAAATCCTTGTTGCTCCCCTGGTTAAATCCAGCATGAAGTACAGTTACTCTGAATACAGCCTCGTTGGTGCTCCCCTGCTCCCCACTGATGCTGAATCTGGCTGAGACACTGCGTGACCAGTGTGTGCTGAATGCACTTGCTCACAGTTACTGGTTTTAATTTGTCTGGTGATGGCACACAAAGGCACCAAGGCTGGTGGCAGCATGAAGAGCAGATCAGACAGGTCTGCCTTCAGGGATACACAGGTTCACCTTGCCTCTGGCCATACTGAGATCTTGAGTTCCTCAATGGCTCTATGGACTTTAAATTACTCAGGGACACTTTTTTACTCTTGCCTGTGGATTTTTATCCTGAAATTTTCTAGAGGAAATCTCATGCCATAGAGACCGTAATGTCCTATCTTCTGCCTGGGATAGATAAAGGGGTGGCATGAATTCCACATGGGTGCTCTGAGAAAAACCTTTCTGATCCCCCATCACCACTAAGACCAGTGAGCAATGGATGGACACCCACGACACATTTCCAGAATGGGTTTCGTGAGGCAGTACAGAGCAACTGATTTTCCCCAGCATGCAGGCATTCTAAGCCATCTGGAAGCTGAAGTACGTGTTTGATGATGAAAATGTCAGGAAAACACATCTACAGAGGTGTCAGATTCTGCTGTCACCCGGCAGGCATGGCTGACCACACATGTGGGTGAGCTGATGGGGTCCTTTCAGAGTCACCCAGCCACGACCTCTTCTCAGCAACTTTGTCCTGGAAGTCCTCAAACACTGACTGTGCTTGACTTTAAGGTGCCAGTGGTACATCCTTCTGAGGATGTGCTTCTGCCTGTGCCCAGCTCTATCACAACACCAGATGTGTAAATAATTCTGAGGATGTAGAAGTTGTGGTTTAGCACTTAATCAATTTCATTAAAAGTAGCAGAGGAGTTGGGTAGCAGAGGAACACAGAATATCTGTGGTGTCAAAACACAAAACAATTGGCATGAAATTATGCTAATTATTCATGTATTAATTGGAAAAAAGACAAGCTCTGGAGGAGGCTCCAATTGCTAACTCCCCTCCTGAGACAGGCACAGAAAGGTCTCTTGGAGCAAAATCCACCCCATGGGAAGCCCTCCCTCAGCTTAGGAGAGGGAACATAAATAACACAAACCCAGAGAACTTGTCCTGGGGTTAGTGTGACTGTTTAGATAAGGTGAGGTGGCAGTGTCTTATCACATGCCTTTGTTCCACTTCCCTTCCCAGGGATAAGTCTGTGTGGAAACAAGAAGCCGTCTTGTTGACACTTGGGCATCAGCCCAGACACTGTCACCATCTGTTCAGCCCTGGATGGAGCTGGGAATCTTTGCAGATGGGGGTTGAGAGCTGATGGTTAGACATAAACCAAGAGCTGTCACCTCTGCAGGTGAAAAGATCGTCCTCGTGCTAGACTGAAGCATCAGCCCTTGCCAGGCAGCCCTCGCTGCGGGGAGCCCTGTTTGTTCGTAAGATCTCTGCCAGCTGTGAGGTGCTGGAAGGGGAGCAAGGTGGAGAAGACACGGTTGTTGCTGGGAGACAGAGAGAATGACAACAGTAAAAGTCATTTCACTGGTTTGTTGGTTTTGTTGTGTTTTTTCCCCCCCTTGCAGACTTGTGACTCTCTGTACCTGTGAAGAACAGACTCTGTGAGCCAAATCACAGGAGAGAGAGTGGTGTGAAAACCCTGACCTTAAAGGTGCAGGGAGTGTGATTGTTTTGGTGACTTCATTTATTTTGCTGCTTTACTCCAAGGGTGTACTGCTGTACCCTGGCCAGAAGTTCAGCTCAGTTTTAAACCCTTGGTGTAGATTGATCTTTAGTTCCCACTCCTTTTTCTTTATAGTTGCTTACTGCCCGTCCAAATAGCCTGGTGCTCAGACCTGCTTCACCCCAGAGGTGATTCAGGCCCTTGGGGCTTCTCACCATAAGGAAGGTGGTCAACCCTTGAACAGTGTTGTTTGTGCACAACACTCAGCAATTTGGTGTGGGTCAGGGATTAAACTGCTGGGCAGGGTGAAATTGTTCCTTTCTGCCACCGCTGAGGGGACAGGAGAACCTCTGTCATGGCAGCAATGACTGAGATTTTACTAGAGAAAGGGCAGTTATGAAGGCCTTCATCTGCCTCACACAGGCTGACATCAAGGCAACCTTGCTTTCAACAAGCAGCATGTAAAGTAGCAATAAAACAGATTATTTGCCTTAGGAATGAAGAAGAAAATATGAGCAAGAACCAACTTCTCTAGACCTGCTGTTCAAGCTGGGCATATGTGTTGCTAAACAGAGTGAGAAGCCTGGTCACAGCTGTGCGGGAGTGGGCTGAAGTGACAGACCAAAACGTGTGAGCTCCAGGTAATGGATGGAGAGCTCTCCCTGCTCCTCAGGGAGTGTGAGGAGCGAGGATGCTTGGCTGAATTGTGTCCATGGCTTGGACTGACTTCAGCTTTCTATGGGAAACCCTCCCTGTGCTTGCCACTCTGGCTGCTTGCCTGGGTTGGTGCCTGGGTGATGGATGGTGGTTTGGATGTCACCCAGGCAATGAAACCTTGGTGTTGTGCTCCTGGACATGCGGCACTGCCTGTGGTTGTGCAAGGAGACTCGTATTCCCTGCTCTTCCCCATGGCTCTTGAAGGACATGGGCAGCTCTGATCTCCCTGGAGAAAAGTTAATGTGCTTCCCTGAGAAGGCCATGGAAAACCAACAGTCCTAGGGACAATTATTTGAAGAGTATGGAGGGATGAAATGGAAAGCCTTTGAGAGCCAGTGCCCAAACAGGTGTGACTGGGAAGCGTGGTGTTAGCAGCGGGGCTGAGTTGTGTGTGTTGGAGGGATGACCATGAAGAGGGATGGCCAACTGCTCAAACCAGCCCTGGATCTCCCTGGAGAGGAGCCCTGTACAGCTGCTGGGCTTGGGTTGCAGTGACCAGTTACCCCTGTTCAGCCAGCCTGGCCTGGAGGGCCTGAGACACCTTTGGGAGTCTGGAACATGGGATGTGTCAGTGCTCACATCAAACCAAGGCTTTGGGAACTGCCTGCTGGCAGTGCTGTGACAGAATAATGGGGACCAAGAGCTCAGGCCCAGCCTCCTCTGGCTCCTGTACGTTGGTGCTGGCTCCATCCTGCACCACAGAACCAATGAGAGCTTTAAAAAGCCCACATCCTGTCTTTCTACGTTTCCCTGGGGTCTAAAAGGTGTGAGGTGGGGATTGGTCTCACAGGGTACTCTCTGTGTCTGGTAAGGGGCTGATCTGTCTGCAGAGGCTGTCCAGCTGGGTGTTCCCTGGGGCTCTGCCTTTCCAGCTGGGTGTTCCCTGGGGCTCTGCCTTTCCAGCTGGGTGTTCACTGGCACTCTGCCCGTCCCTCTGCCTGTTCCAGTGGCATGTGCACAGGCTGAGGTTTCTGGCAGCCTCCACCTTTCAAGCCCTGTGGGTTGAAATTAGCTGACCGATTAAGGAGTTACGAGGGTGGGCTGACACACTGATGGGTACACGTCGTGTTTTGTTGCCTTTCTTCAGAAAACCAGGTTAATAACAGTAATAAAGCCTTCAGCTTTGTTGCTCTGGTGAGGTATCAGCATGCTGTCATGCTCTGATGGTAAAACACTTCAATCCAAGTGAGCAGAAGGTGATGGGCCTGTGGAGAGACATATGTTCCTGCTCTATTATTTTTATTGCTCTTAATAGCAGTGTTTTTAAAAGCCCTCCATTTCCTGATCACACCAAGTGACAAAAGCCGGTCTCCATGGAAGGGGAAGGCAGGAGGAGAGACCTGGAGGAGGCAGGCACAGGCACAGATTCTCAGACAGAGGCTGTTTAAGTTCCGTGACTGTGGAGATCGCAGTGTTCCCAAGAAACCACTTGCTTTGTGCTTTGCCCTCCCTGACTGCTCTGAGCAGGGTGTGCTGAGGGAGCTCTGCCATGCTTGACACCCCATCTGTGTCCAGGCTGCCTGGAAGAGAACTCGGCTCTCAGCAGGTCAGTGAGGGCCCATCTGGGCTGATTCACAGGCAGAAGGAGCACCTGGGCTGGTTTCTTCGCTGTCCTCCCCAGAGCCATCATCGACACCTCTCTCTTGAAGCACCAAGATCTTGGGAGGCATCTTCAGCTCAGCTGGCATCACAGACCACGAGGGGGAGAGTGTGCATTTAACCCCTGCTGCCCCCAGCTCCTAATCAAAGCAGAAACGGAGGGTACAGCCGCCCCAGCAGTCTGATGGAGTCAGATGCCTCTAAAACTGTATCTTTTGCTGAGCGTTGATGAATTCCTGCCTGTCAGGGGTGACTAAATGATTTAGCTGAGCCAGGGGCTGAGGTCCCTCACAGTAGTTTCACACCAATACCGACTGAGACACAGAACGTGGCTTATGGGCTGTCACCTAGGTAGGGTGGAAATCTGCTCTGTGCTCAGAAATCCTCAGAAGCTGCTAAATCAGAGACACTTGGAGAGATCAGAAGGAATCTGTAATGCCAGTGCTGAGACTTTTGGCATGACAATGTCCACTTCTAAGAATTAGAAAAAAATGTCCCCCTGTGACGGCAGTGGGGAGCGCACCTGGCCCTGGGCTGGTGATGAATTACAAATCACTGGTGTTTTGTAACAGGACAGCTTCTTGCTCTTCTCTCCACCTGCAGGAAGAGACATCTCTCCTGCAGATCAAAACAAAATAGATTGAAGTAACAGTTCAGATGAAGGAGCCTGTCCACACAGGGAACCCTGCAAATTGCTCTGCCATCTCCTAGAGAGAACAGAGGGATACACATGTATTTGCTCTCCATTTCCAAAGAAAATGCAGCGCAGTGAGGCTTGGAGGCAGAGAGATGGAGTTCAGAAGAGACCTGCCTGTGTGGGTGGAAGCGCTGACAACCAGGAAACCTCCCGTCTAATAGAAAATGCAACCTGATGGATGCATTTAATGACAAGGAAATCTGGGGTTTCAATGCCTGACAATCAAATGTGCATGTGTGTATGGATGGAGGCTGCTGAGCAGAGTCCTGATCCAGCAGCTCCTATGTGCAGGTGAAAGCAGGATCTGCCAGGGAGTTTAAAGCTAAGCCATACCTAAGTGATGGTTTGAGCAGAACTGACTGTTGTAAGTGGGAAAAATGGTCCGGCCTTCCCCAATAAATTCAGGGTATTTCCTTTCAGATGCATTAGTAGAGGGGTCCCTGCCCATCCCAAGCCCACCCTTATTTGCAGCACAGCCCTGGAACAGCGCCGTGCCTGGGCCAAGCTGTCTGAACCCAAAATACAAAATGAGCTACGTGACCTTTCCAACCTTCATGGCCCACAGCCAGGGCATTTCACTCTATTTTTTTCATGCTGGCCAATGCAAAAATGACCGTCTTTTGCTCTGCAAAATGCTCAGAGCACCAGCAGGAAGAAAGAAACCAGTTTTGTCTGAATGGAGAGAGGAAGAAGGGGAGAAATGAAAGGACATGTCCCTGGCAGTCTGTGAGCTGGGTTGGTTTCAGTGATCAAAGGTGACTTTAGAGCAGTGCTGGGAGAGGAGCTGCTTTAAATAAGTGGGTTTCATCTTAATTGCATCTTTCTAAAGGCAGTGTAGCTGTTGTGCAATGAAACCTTCCTGAGCCAGAGCCTGATTGAGAGGATGGAACAAAGAGAAGGGGGAGAGCACAGCCATGTCCCCAGCCTTTGGTAAGGAGGGCTGAAGGAGGCTGAGGTTTGCCAGAGCACAGTGGTGTGTGTGTGTGTCTGGCACTCTGCTGTGCTGGGGTCTTGGTTTTGAGGTCTCCTTGGGGACAGCTCTCAGGATGACAGACCCAAAAGGAAGAGCAGTAGCTTCCTCAGGAAGTCTCCAGAGACTGCAGGTAGCCTAGGGGGATTTCTGCCCCATGACACAGTTGTGAAGGAGGAGGGATGAGACCATGGTCACTCTTCTGCCTCTCCAGGGCCTGACCCTTGGAGCTGCCGTATCCATAGAAACATGGAAAGGAGTAGCTCCAGCACTGAGGGTCCCTGCTACCTCCATCTGAGGGGTCAGGCCTCTCAGGGTCCAAAATTTCCTGTCTGAGAGCCAGGCACAACTCTGTGGTGATCAATCCACAGTCTGAAAGAGGCTTGTATCTGCTGGGATGAGATTTGCTTGCCAGATCCCAGCTGTGCCCTGGAGAGCCCTTCCCCATCTGTGAGCAAAACCAAGTGGGGACAACAACAGAGCTGAGGATCTTTGACATCCCCAGATGACAGAGTTGGCCATACACCATGGGGCTGGTGTTTTATCAGCTGAAGCCAAGCAACCCTAATGAGCAGCTGATTAGTATAATCACAGCTTCACCTGTTCATCAGGAAAGGAGCACTTCCTAATCAGCTACTGGAGGGGCCCTGAGAGGGGTCCAAGGTCAAAGAATTTGAAAAATAACTCAGCAGGCAAGAAGGGGACACTGGTTTTTGCAGGTGTTGGACACAGCATAATTTCCTTTTCGTTGTTGTTGTTTAAGTACCCTTTAGTTTTAGTAGCAGCCTGAGAGCATTTGGTCAGAGAGCACTTCTGCATCTCTGTAACACATTGGTTGGACAGTCACATCCAGAGCGTGTTGGTCAATGGGTCAGAGCTGTGATGGACACCAGTGACAAGCGGTGTCCCTCAGGGGTCAGTGTTATTTAGTATCTTCATTAATGACATAGATGAAGGGATTGAGTGCACCCTCAGCAAGTTTGCGGGTGACACCAAGCCCCTCTGCCCAACTCTGGTGAGACCCACCTGGAGTGCTGCATCCAGCTCTGGGGTCCCCAGCACAAGAGGGGCATTGATCTGTTGGAGCAAGTCCAGAGGAGGCCACCAGGAGGATTAGAGGGATGGAGCAGCTCTGCTGTGAGGAAAGGATGAGAGAACTGGGATTGTTCAGCCTGGAGAAGAGAAGGTTTCAGGGTGACCGAATTGCAGCCTTCCAGTACCTGAAGGGAGCCTACAAGGAAGATGTAGGGGGACGATTTACAAGGGCCTGGAGTGACAGGACAAGGGGGAATGGCTTCAAACTGACAGAGAGTAGGTTTAGATTAGATATTAAGACGTCCTTTACTGTGAGGGTGGGGAGGCACTGGAACAGGTTGCCCAGAGAAGTTGTGGATTCCCCATCCCTGGAAGTGTTCAGGGCTGGGCTGGATGGGGCTCTGAGCAACCTGGTCTAGTGGAAGGTGTTCCTGTCCATGGCACAGGAGTTTGAACTGGATGGTTTTTAAGGTCCCTTCCAACCCAAACCATTCAATGATTCCATGATTTTTGTTCAAGATGTGTCTGTAGTCAGAAATGGGAAATGTTTTGCCTGCTGCAGGAATGCAGCTGTCCCAGGGAGCAGCACCACATTTCACATCACTGAGAAGTGCTTAAGAATTGCCTTAAGTTTCAAGCCACAGCACAGACTGTGCAGTCTCTCTGTGCCTCAGTTTCCCCACTGGATTTGATTGCTCCTAGAAATTGCCCAGACAGTGCCCCTTCAGTTGAAACCACCAGACCTCCCACCCCTTGTAGCTGCTGCCCTGGGGTCGGGGGTGTTCCTGAACTGTGCTCTGGGTCTTCTGTGCCAAAGCTCAGCTGGGAGGGAAGGGCTGAGCCTTCTTCCCCAAGAGAAGCTTCTGATGCCTTCACCCTCACACAGAGGCACCTGCTTTGCTGTCGTTTTTTACCTGCCTTTGGCTTTCAAGCCCACTTCTCCTGAGCTCCTGCTCCTCAGCCCCACACTGTGCCTCCTGCCAGCCCGGCTGTGCCGCCGCGGGAGGACGGGGACGGTTGCATAAGCCACTCTCTGTCCTCCAGCCCGCTCCTGCATCGGCATTCAAGCTGCACAGCCCCTATTACTGGGCTTGCAAATGACACTAATTTCCCTTCCCAAGCCCTCCCTATAATTTAGCAGCAATGTCCTGTACTCAGATATTATTAGCTGTGTCTTACGTGAACAGTTGCCCTCTTTCTGTTGGTGGGGGGAGATAATGAATTTGATAGGGACGGCAGACCCGCACCAAGCGCCTTTGTCTTTATTTTTTAATTGACCTGGCTGGCTGGGTTGGAATGGCATTACACAGGCTCTGCTTCAGCCTGCCTCATCCCTCCTCAGCTGTCACCGTCAGCTCAGAGGGGATCCCCAGACCTCTGCACTACGGGAGCAGGATGTCTCACAAAGCGGCCAGCGAAGGCAATGGACAGACGGCTTTCTAAGCTCCAGGTAGCTGTGATCTATTTCAAGTCCCTTCACTCCTTGAGAGGCTCAAAGCCACCCAGCTCTTTTGTTATACCCCGTTCCTTTAAGATTTCATTGTGCGGGGCTGAATACAAGGTGACCTTGAACCTTAGGCACAGCACACATACACCTGAGCAGGTTTTGTCAAGAGTAGAGAGAAAAAGGAACTGTGAAAGGATGAGCTCCAGATGCACTGACCTGCCCCAAGCCAGGGCCATCCACGCTGTGAGTAGCTCAGCCCACGCTGTGCTGCCTTCCTGTCCTTTCCTGCTCATGCCTCCTCTCCAGCCAGCGCACCCTTTCCAATCCGGTACAGGATGCTAAACAGGGAATTTCTGGTGGCTCCACCATGTAATAATTCATAGTTTGGCCTCCAGTTCCTCCTGATCCTCCAGTGTAAATCAGACATATGTGAGCAGACAAATGCTGTCAGTGTCCCCACCACTTTCCAAGTGACACTTTGTCCTTGCCTCAGCAAACAATCAGGTGGCCATCAGAGGTTTCTACTCAGCAGAGTGGTCACTAGGATGCTTCTCTGGCTCCCATGAGGAAAAATAACCTCCAGCCTACAGGCAGGAGGAAGCAGGATTGTCTCCAGCAGGCACAGCATGCCCAGGTGAGAGGTCTATATCCCAGGCTCTGCTGTAGTACTCTCTCATCTGCTTCTGAGCACACTTGGAGACCAGAGGATGACAGAATATCCTGAGTTGAAAGGGACCCACAAGGATCATCGAAGTCCAACTACCAGCCCTGCAATGGTTTTGCACTTCATGCCATTCCCATGCTTTGAGGCTTTCCTGCCTTAGTTCACTGGCCATGGGCAAAGTCTGTTGCTGGGAGTGGGCAAGGCCAAGACTCAGCCCGTGGGGCCCAGGGAAGCAGAAGCCCAGGAGCAGATCAGGGAAGGAGAGCAGCCAGGAGAGAGAGGGAAGCAGCGAGGTGCTGGACAGGATTTCTTGGTTACGAATTGAAGATCACTGCTGGAAACTCAGCTTTGTTTCCCTGGACACTGGAAAGAGCACATTTTCCTTCCTCCCACGTAGTCACCAGGAGTCTCACACTGGCGACAGATGAGGAATTGATGCTCCAGCTTTGTTAATTTTCTGTGCGTGCTTGTACTCAGCAGTGCCATGAGTTTGCGAAAAGGATTTGCATCTGGCTAAGTAAACATATTAGAGATTCAGTCTATAGAGGAAGACTTAGAAAATCATCTTCTGTTGACCCCTTTCCTTCTGATTACCAGCCCTCCCTCGAGCAGATGCTCAGCTCTGCAGCAGGGATCACAGATGCTGGCTTTTTCTCAGCTTGGTTTCTGCAAGAATATAATATTCCTGCCAATAATTAAAGATAAAATCCAGAGCTTTGCTACAGGCCATCTCTGCTGGTGACCTGGGAACTTAATCTGAAGCTTAGCAAAGGTATTGCTAATTTTAAACCTGGAAGGGCTATTGGGCTGGGCTCAGTAACAGAGGGAGGGAGAAAGCCCAGACAGACTGAGTCGGATCAGCTTGTGCTGTCATTTCTTCTGGCTTTGATTCAGTTCTCCTGGGAAGACACCCAGCTGGGCCCTGCTCCTTCTCCATGTCACCTGAGGTTGCTCCACCATCTGTCTTCAAAGCTTCAGTGCTGGCAGAGATCTCTTTGAAATATTCTGTGTTTACCCGAGAATATAAAAAAAAAATAAAAGGAAGAGAAGGAAGAAAGCAGGGAGAAGAAAAGCTCCGTGGACTTTTGGAAATGTGTGATGGATATGCCCCCTGCCAGCTGTGTGCTGGATCAGCTGTACAAATCCTGGGGGCTTTGAGAAGATCCACCCACCTGTTCTTTAAGGGGATTCAGGTTGGGAAGAGAGAGCAGAGTGGGTGGAGAGGACAGCACCAAGCACTGGTGTCACCAGAGCCCTTCCAGGACCTGCCAGTCTTTGAGGCTGCTCCTGGCACTCGGCTGACAGGAAGGGACTGAGACGATTTGGTTACAGGGGGTCGTGCAAGGACCAGGACTGCAGGGAGGAGACACTGATGCCAGGAGCCGCTGTTGGGAGTTCCCGTGCAGTATCACAGCTGTTGATCTCTAGTGTCTGACTGGAAGGATGTGGTGGTGATGACAGCTCCTCTTTCCTGGCCAAGATCCCTCCCGGGGCGGGGGTGGATTAGCAGTGGTTTCACTGCCTCCTGGCCTATAAAGAAATCTCCCAAACAAACGAGTGAATGGAGGCGGTGAGCTCATGCTGGTGTTTATCACCACTCCCATCAGAGACACTCCGTAATTGTGTGGTCTTTGTCGGAGATAATGAGGTGATCCTTATCACTGCTGAAATCAGCTGGGTCTACCCCTCGTGGAGGAGAAAAACCGGGCAAATCCTGCTGCCTCCCTCCTGTCTCTCCTGCTGGCCAGCAAAAGCAATTTACACATCGAGTGTGCAGAGTCCAGAGGAGCATCTCTGCTCCTCATCCCTCCCTGGTGCTGCCAGTGGCTGTCCCGCTCCCTTGGCAGCAGGGTTTTATTTTCCCTGTTAATCTGTATTTTCCCACCAGAGTGGAGATTACTGATTCCTCTTATCTCCTTCGGGAAGAGGTGTAAATGCCTTCCCTAAAAGTTTTAGAACTTGGTTTTGGTCAGGTGATCTCTCAGGATGTTTTCCACTCTTGCTTTCTTCAGGGTACTGATACGAAGATCCTTCCCCTGCGCCTCAAATGATCAACCATTAAAAACAATAATCTGATGCCATGAAATTTTTCAGCAGCTATAAACAGATTTTAATGCAATTTCAACTATCTACACCAGTATGACCTTTTATGTCTGGAGTGGGGAAAAAAAGGATTTTAAAAAAGAACGAAGGAAAAAAAAAAAGGAACCAAGATTGCAAACACCACCTTTTCTCTTTCCGTCACTTAGAGGAGAATAACTCCTCTCAAGGCCACCAACCCCTTTCTCTGCCAAAACACTCACAGCTGGTCATGAATCTTGCAGGTTGTCTTCTGATCCTCTGGTCCTAACATTGAAGTAAATATATGGACATTGAACAGGAGAGGCAGCAGCATCAGCCCATAGCAGTGATACGTGTGGAAAGGAACTGTTGTGCTGATTCCCAAGCCCTGACATCCCGTGAGCCTGCCAAAATTCCCTGCAGTCTGGCAGCAGATTGTGCCCAGGAATATTGCTAATGAAACAGCTTTTAGAAGTGGGGAAGGCTCAGAGTTGCTGTACATTCCCTGGGTGGGTGTCTGGGCTTCTGGAGTTTACAGAAGCTGTGGGGAGAAGGTCCTGAAATGTGAGGGTGAGATTTCTTCTGAAGCTTGGTCAAGAGCTTGAAACTGGATCTCTGCCCTGCTTCATGGTCCTGGAGAGTTGCACAGGTTTGCAAAGCACTCGTGTGACCTCTCTTGTTGCTGCACGGAGTTATTAGGAAAGGATAAAAGAATGCACGGAATGTCTCCGAGCCCCTGTAGAAATCCATGAGCGTCAATCTTGAAGATGGGGTTTCATCCCCACACCCAAAGCCCTCAACTCTAGGACTGGGAGAGGCAGCAAGGATGGCTACCAGTGTGTGAAATGTGTGTGCAAATGACAAAGGGGACAGGACTGTTTGGTCTTGGAGCAGAAATATGTTTTAACCTGGGATCTTTTCTCTTTCCTGGTTCTCCTAATATGACATCAAATGTGCCTTGATTGAGCAAAACAAGGAGGAAATGGGAAATGCATAGCACAGGGCTGATGACAGCACATGTCTCTCTTGCTCTCTCTCTGGGGACGGATTTCCCCAACCTTGCCATGCACTGGGCTCTTCCAGGGAACCAGATGTTCTCTGCAGCAGTTGGACCAGGAGCTCTCAATGCCAGGCACACGGGTGCCATGTCCACAGCCTCCGAGGGATCTCTAGGTAGGTTTGTTCCACTTGGGAGGTGGTGTCTGCTCCCCGAGCCTACAGCCAGAGCGTTTCAGGCACTGGAGGCCAATTACCTTTCACGTCGAGCAATTTGCGAGTGATTTCATGCTCCCTGGGCATACCAAAGCCGTGCCCAGAGAACCCGTGCTCTTGGAGCAGGGATGCTAAACATCAAACAGGACTTGAAGTTTCCAGCGTTTAATTTCCCATTTAGCCAAGGCAATTAAAAGCATCACCATGTAAAGTGGTGGATTTTCTCCTGCATTTTTATTTGCCTTAAAGACAGTGCCTCAGAAGCAATGACACCCATCCCAGTGCAGCAGGAACAAGCCCGGCTGTTTGCCCCTGCCAAGGGCATCTGAATGTCTGCTCCATGTTTATATAGCCCTGGAAGCCTGGACTCTAAGAGGATGCCCTAATCCACCTGAAGAACCACCCTGCAGGCACAGCTCCAGCCGAGATGTCTCTTCTACTGCTGGCATAGCCAGCAAGGCAGCAAAGGAAAGAGGATGAAACTTAATTCTGAGAACAGGGCCATTGATTGGGGTGAGAAGGTGGAGCAAGACTCTTCTTGGAGATGCCAAGAGAAAGGAAATGAGCAATGGATGCCAGTTGTGGCCAGTGAAATTCCAATTAGATGTTAGGAGAGAAATTCACCCTTCAGATGGTGACCATTGGCACAGGGGCCCAGGAAGGTGGTGAGTCTCAGTCCTTAGAGATATTCAAGCCTTGACTGGACAAAGCTGGTACCAGAGAGGCACTGGCTGGCCACTTTTGAGCTTTGCTGTCTGCATTATAGGTCTGAAGGCATCAACTTCCCTCTAAAAAAAATAAGAACAGCTTTGCTGTCTGGGTTATAGGTGTGAAGGCATCAGCTTCCCTCTAAGAAAAATAAGAACAGCACTGATGACTGTAAAAGTGGTGAGAGGCACCTGAATGGGATGGTGAAGGTGCTCCTGAAATCACCACAGGAATAACCCAGCCCTCCAGCATTTTGCTGCAAGTGCAGGTCTCCCCTGCAGCTGGCCATTCCCTGCTCACTGGCTGTTCCACTGGGCACATCCAGGTATTTCCTCGCAGTGCCGGCTCTTAGAGGACTTTGAAGTGCATTTCCTTCCATTCAATTATCTCTGGGAGCTCTGAAGTGTTGTGGCAGAGGTGGCTGTATCAGTTCATTTGTTCCCCAGTGGCAGACAGGTTTTTAACCAAGTAATTAAGGGTTGTTTTCACCTGTACCTGAGAATCAACCAGTGAGGCAGAGATAAGGTAATGGCATCACAGCAGGTCCTCCACTATTATTTCTGGCTATGAATTAATCACAGCCACTGAGGCCCTGTGAAAAAGTGCATTGATCATTTGCTACAACAATAAGAATTTCAACCATTATGCTCTTTTCCTCTCTAGAAATACTTTGGAAACTGCTGACTTAATGAGCACAAGTCCAGGTTCTTCCCAGAACACTAATAGCATCCATTAAAAAAAAAAAAAAAAAAAAAAAAAATCCAGCCCTTTACTTTGTGGCTGCTGAAAAGTCTGTCGCTGTTAACTGCCCATGTCTGGGGTCTGCTGAGGGAGACTGAACTCTCCAATTCACAGGAGGATCCAAGCTGTTCCCTCAGAGAGACTGGGAAACATTAAAAGCAGCTGAAAGCAAAGCATGCTGGCTTGATGAATGGCATTGGGATGCTGTCATGTTGTGGCTGCTGGCATTGCCTTCCTTGAGAGCTGTAGCATGAGCCTTGTAAATACCAGTGCTTGGGGTAAAGCCTTGAGGAGCCTCAGGGTGAGCTGAGGATCCCACTTTGCCTTTCTGCTTGGATTTTTAGAGCTTCACAGTGATGGGATGAAATCCCAAATTGAGAAATGTGGTCCGATGGCCACAAAAGGCTCAGAAGAAAAAAAAAAAAAAAAATTGAACAAAGTGGATTATTATCTTTTGAAGCCATGGTGAGGCCATGAAGCCTCATGAACCTTTTGAAGCCAAGGTTCAAAAATGAACCCTTGAAATTCACTGTCAGGGGTGAGGAAGCGGTGTAAACTCAAGACTGGTCATTCCTTTGCCCAGAACAGGACAAGCCTGCACCTTGGGGGCTTTAATACAACACTTTATTTATTTAATCATCCTGCCACTGCCCATGGGGATGGTATCCATGGCACGAGTGCTGTGGGGCTGGGATAACATGGGTGCAGATGAAGCCAGGCTTTGTCATTCCCGCTTCCCAGAAAAGCAGCCCTGGTGGTGCTGAGCAAACAGCCTGATGTGCATCCCAGCAGGAATGACTCCAGTATGTGCTCAGGACCCCACATCACCCCTGCCACACTCTTGGGATGGGTGGCACAGCTCTGAGTGACAACAGGGACAGCCTGGCTGGACCAGAATTGTCTCCAGATGGCTGCTGTCACATGTTTGTATCCTCACGTGGCTTCCAAGGAATAAAAGTGATTAAACACAACTGTGGAAAAGCCACACTTAACAGTGTGTTTCCTTCATGCCTAAGTAGGTACTTGAGAAAAAAAAGTTCATGATGTTAAGGGATGTTTTGGGCAAGTTTTTTCCCTCTTGCAGGAAGGATGATCTACTCAGAATAAGGAACAGATTCAGAAAATCAAACCTAAGTTCTGTGCCGACTCTCTAGCCCTGACTGGAATAATCAAATTCCAGATTTTAAGGCTTTGGCCTTTATTATGGACTTGGTAGGGCTAACGATCTGTGGTTTGTGTATTTACACTGCAAACATTTCCACATCAAGATTACCTCCTAGCTTGTCCAACTGGGAATTGTTGGTTTAATTTTCAGATGGAAACTGGGCACATGCTGTTTTGTAGCAAACAGTGAAGAGAATTCCCATATGTCCCTAATGACTCGAGTAGGCAGAATTATTCACTCAGGTTTCCCACCCAAACAAACAGAGGAAACAGCTGTCATAACACCTTTCAAGAGTTGAAAAAACTTTCCAAGCATGGGCTGGGTTGGAAAGCTGAACACTGACTTTTGCTACACTACCAAACTACTTAACCCTCAGCATGGGTCAAGTAGTATATTTCTTTTACATACTCTGGTATATTTTATTTTCTTTTTTTGATAGTTAAACTTTATTTGAACTATTATAAAGTAAATTTATTAAATTGAAAATATTAATAATTTTTAAAAAGCTGATGTCTGAAAATGGATTTTTGTTTTTATTTCTATAGCCAAATGGAAAAAGAAAGAATGTGGACTGAATCAGAGTGCTTTTTTGGTTTGGTTTAGGTTTTTTTTTTTTGGTTGTTGGATTTTTGGGGTATTTTGTCTGTTTGTTTGGTTTGTTGGTCAGTTTTTTTGGTTGGGTTTTTTTTTTGTGTGTTTGTTTCAGACAAAAGAGCTGCCTTCAGCAGGGTTTGGCTGACATTTGGCAGGGTAACCCATCTTTGGCCCATTTTTCCCACCTGTAGATGGACCCTGATTACAACAGCTCATGGAGTTAAGGAGAAAGAAGATGGGTCCGGTCACAGCAGGATCCACTCACTCGCTGGTGAACACCCATTACTGACAGGGAATTATTTCCTACACTTCACCAGAACTTTTAACTGTGTGCTGAATAATCTGCCTTTTTTGCCAGACCGCACATTCAAGTGGCAAATATTTAAATACTGGTTTCACCAGCAAATAGCCCCTGGGCCAGAAAGGACTTGCTTGGTTTATTTGTTAATAGTTTTCTTTTATTGAACACAGCTGTACAGAGGATAAAAAGGAGAAAACATGGCAATGCTAAAGAAGGAGCTGCTCAGACATGCCAGGAGAATCAAAACTTAGAAACCTTCTCTTATCACCAAACAGGAGGGATTCGGATGAGAAACATAGAAATTAGTGCTTAGAAGTCCTTTTGCTTGAGCTTAGTGTCTGTTCTCCAGAGGTGCCCAGAGATGTTTGAGTTAGAAATAGGTCAAATTAAAATTAAAAAATAAGAGTTTTCCTGGCCAATCCAAGATAAGGCAAATCCAAAATAATCGCATTTTCTCACATACTAGTTGTATATACAAAATGGTGGGAGAGAAGCATCAACAGTCTTGAATAGCACAAAGAAATGGCCTTTAGTAAATATATCATGCTCCTCACACCAAAAAAACAAAGGGTACCAGTGAGGATCAGAGGATTTGAGATGAGAAAAAAAAAAAAAAAAAAAAAAAAAAAACAAAAAAAAAAACAAAAAAAAAAAAAAAAAAAACAAAAAAAAAAACAAAAAAACACCAACAAAAAAAAACTTTTCCCCACATTGAGTTATTAAGTGATGAATGTTATTGCTCCAGGCAAAAACAGCCTGAAGTTTTCATGGGAGAAGCACTAGGGCCTGTTAATAGCTGTGTGTCAACTTCCACTTCAGGAGTCCATCAGTCACAAATTACTTGAAAGAAGGAACAAATTCCAAGGAAAATCACTCCAGACTTGATGTTTTTTTATTTTAAATAACCACAACCCCCCTGCTAGAGATCCCTACCAGTGCCAGACACAGGTGCAGGATCAGATGGACTTCTGGTGATCTTTTTTGGTTTATGTTTTTCATTGGCAATGCCTTAATTCCTACCCACGGCACCTTTTGCTTCCACTAGACTGGAATTTTTCACCAGCACGTGGCCGGTCCATTGCCAGGAGGAACAGGCTCAGCCCACCAAGCCTTTGGAAGCCTAAGCCCCCAGGATTCAGTTTTGACTTAGAAACCATGAACCCTGATCTGAGTTCTTCCTGAGCTGAATTCTTCCTGGTGACTGATCCAGGCTTGACCCAAAGCCTGTGCTCAAACATTTTTCTGTCCTGACAAGACCAAGGAACTTGGATTTTCTTGCAATTAGGAGACAAAGCAGTGTCAGAGGACTTTGTTCATGTACCCGTGTACCACAGGCTTCTAAATGCCACCTTGGAACCAACCCTGCTCCTCTCTGGCTTCAGCATTGTATCCAGCTCCCACTTGAAGGCACCCAGAGACACTGAGGCCATTCTCCTTGAGTTTGCTCTTCCCGTTTATCTCCCCTCTGCTAAAGATATGCTCCCAGTGTCTTATTTGCATTTGTCTGCCTTCATCTCTCAGCCACTGGCTCTTGTTCCAGCTTTCTCTGATAGATTAAAAAGCTCTTTAGAAACTGGTGTTTTCTTCTGCTGACGGCACTTAGGCACTGTAATCAAATCACCTCTTGACCTCCCTTCTGATAAGCTAAATAGACTCTTTCAAGGTCTTGTTGAAATTTTTTCTGTTGCTCTCAGATTATTTGCAAGCTCTCTCGGGCAGCACTCAGCCCATAGGGAGCACTCCCGGCCTCCTCTAGGGTGGGGAGGGGAAAAATGGGTTTTTTAAAGAAATGGGAAAAGTTGTGGCATAGCTGAGGCTTTGGCTTAGGGTCTGACTTTTCTACAAGGGCATCTACCTGCTCACAGCCTACCTGATACCCACGGCATGCTCCCCCTTTATCTGCACGTGCCCAAACACTCCCTCCATAAAATGAATCACACTTTGCCCCCCTATTGACGGCACAAAAAGGTCTCAGCATGAGTCAGCCCCAATTCCCCGGTGGGAATCCTTCTCCTCACTTGGAGCACTGGACACTCACTGAACAGACCTGCCAAAGTGTTTCTTGTGGACGTGAGACAGAGTCGTGCCCCAGCACACCTGGTGCTTGCTGCTCCTCTCTCCAGCTGTCCCTTCCCAGAGCACATCTTCTTCCTCTCTTCTCCTCCACGCTTCACCCCCTTTCTGGGCCTGCAGCCCTCCTTCTCAGGACACAACAGCAGCATCCTCACCCTGCCCATATCCCTTGCAGAGGTGTCTCCCTCCCTCAGTGCCCTTCCCTTGATGCAGGATGACCAAGCATCTTCTCTGCAGTATTGGAAGAACTGCAAAATATGGAAGATCCTGCTTTTTGCAGCCAGATGTTGCCAGCCTTTAGTTCCTAGCGCTGTTTTTATTAGAGATCCTCCAGTGCTCCCACAGCCTCTGCATTTTTTCATCGATGAAGCAGCGAGCCCCTTCAGCCCAGCGAGTCTGAAGCCCTTCCTAAGTGTTTCATACTTGGAATGACTCCACCAGCTTTTCCCACTGCTCAGAGGCATTCAAAAGATATTTAATTAAACCCACATCAGACTGCTGTTAGCAAGCTTTCTCCAATTAGCAAGGTGGAGAGGACTACATGTCATGGGGAGAAATGAGCAGACATGAAATGGTTTTGTTGCCTGTGCCTTCCTCAGTGTCAGATTAATTGGCACTTTTCTTCCAATTTGAGGCAGAGCTCTGGGTGCACACGGGTCACAGCACTGCAGAGCAATCCCATCCCATTTTGTAGTTTCCTCTCTCTCTCAGTATGATTGAAAATTTCCTCAGACACTTGAATCTTGTTGCGCTCTATCTGCCAGAGGAAAAAAAAAACAGATGGAAAATTAGTGGTGCTCAGACTGGTCCTAGGTAGGATTCTTTCAGGATCTCTGCTCTCCTCTTCCTTATCCATTCTATGTGCAAGTGTGCTGGCTTTTTGTGCTGTTCTAACACATGCCGCAGACCACAACTAGCTGAAATCATTCTCAAATGGACTTGCAGTGGCTCAGGCCCTCTCTGTATGGAGCAAGTTGAGTTTGTCAGATGAGGACCCACCCTGATCGAGAATCTGCCTCTGTGTTTGTCACTTTGAACTTGCAGGGATCAGCTGCAAGGAGACCTGCCCCTTCCAAAGCAGTAAAACAAGAGATTTGCCTAGCAGAGGTGCTCTCCCTGTGTCCCTCAAGGACTTGCTGGCTCTCAGGATGTGTGAGTGATACTCACTTAAGTCCTGTCACAGCCTGGTGCCGTGTCCCAATTGGGGCTGAGTTTGCATCCTTGAAACATCCTAGGGGTGCTGACAATCAGCTCCATTTTTCCCTCCCACAGTTACAATTCCAACAACACAACAAATTCTCTTCTATCAAGTCAGGGCACCAGGCTTTGTTTATTATTTGGAAATTGCAAACCAGCCCTACCTAGATGTTGGAGCCCACGATGGGGACATGCTGCTATGACAACAACATGAGGCTGAATCATCCAGACAGACAAGACACACATAATTGTGTGATCACCTGTTCCCACTTGTTCAAAGGAAATTTTATTAGTGCTGCTGAAGGTACATTAGTGAACAAAGCATAAAACATCCACACATCAGTCGGGGCTCAGCTAAACGATGGAAGCACGGCCCAAGCCTGGTGCCTCACTGTTTTGCCACTCAGCATTTCACAGGATTCAGAATAGAATTTACAGAAACATGTGTCTACATGTGAGAGGTCAAGAAAAACTCAGCTTCTACTAATATGAAACATTTATGCCTTTTGGGTCTTGCTGAGAACATTGGAGTTTTGACTGTAGTATATTTGTGGTCAGTGGAGGGACAGTCTGGATCCAGGATGGTGGTTAGAAAATGGACATGACTGATGGAAAACATGACTTTTATAACATTAAAAATCCCAAACCAACAATAATTAAGAATGGTAGGTGGGAGAAAAAAGATGGTCTGTTGTATTGCAGACAAACGGAATATGCAGGGTCATAATTCACTCAGGAATACACATCAATCTAAATGTGTTTGTGCTGTGCAGGTGCATCAACCACAACATTCACCTGCAGCTGCTGAGAGCACAATGCCACTTGTTTCCTTGCTCCCTTGTTTCTCCTAACATGAGGGTGCCAAAACTGCAACTCTAATCATACGATGCTTTGTGTGTCCTTTTTTAGCCATATAACCCCTGGACAGCACAGAAATGGCTTAATGTCAGTTCCAGAATATCCCTCAATGGGGGTGTCTGGTGCTCCTTTTCAATGCTCTGTCTTTTCCAAATCTGTAGGTGGTTTTGCTTCCTGAAATCTTTCATATCTTAATCTTGTTCACCCAGAAGACTCCAGCAGGTATAAAGGGCTGCTCAAGTGGAAAAAAGAAGCCCATTGTGTTTATTAATCACACTCTTTTTGAAAAGGTGGTCAAAACATTCATATGGAACTTTTTTTCCCCCCAGGCTTTTTGTCAAGATTTCAACACACAGTGACAAAAAAAGGCAATTTCAATAGTATATTTACAGCATTTGAACATTTTCTACCAGGAGAATCAATCGCATTTTTACATGACTCGGGGAATTTTCTGCCAGTGTTCCATTCTGATAGTGCCCAAATAAATATCAGTCAAGTTTCCCCAGAAGCTGACAGGGGGCATTGTTGGCAGCAGCAGTAAGACCCAAGATGTGGATATTTCCTCTGCAGATAATGCACATGCATGAGTGTCTCACTGAGAACATTTCCATCTGCTCCATGGTGAGCAGAAAATGTGGGTATCCCACAAGAGCCATGCTGAGACCACTCAATCAAGCACTAATAAAACCAACCCTGGAGTAATCTGAAAACAAGAGGCTCAGATGCACAGACATGAAACATGGCTGGATGAACCTATGCTACAAACCAGGGCCATTCCAGTGACAGCATCTCTCCCACTTGCCCCTGTATGTGACACCAAGGCTTAGCCAGGTGCTAAACAGGGACTGTTTGAAAGTCGGCTTCAAAAGGCATTGAGGAAAAAAAAACGTCCTGGGAGGGAGAATAGTGAAGCATGACACCAGATTTGCAGACAAATAGGAGTCCTGTATGTTGAACAGACAGTGAAGTGCATTGAAAGCTGCCTGAAGGGCCATTCCAGAGGGTGGTGATCATCAGCACGAGGTCTAGTTGGAGTCCAGCAGGTAACACTGTGCCTCAGGGGTCAGCACTGGACCCAATCCTGTTCAACATCTTTCTTAATGGTCTGGATGATGGGGCAAGAGTGTACCCTCAGCAAGTTTGCTGATGATACAAAACTAGGAGGAGTGGCTGATACACCCGAGGGTGGTGCTGCCAGCCAGAGGGACCTTGACATGCTGGAGAAATGGGCTGACAGGAACCTCGTGAAGTTCAGCAGGAGTGAAAAGTCCTGCACCTGAGAAACTACCTCAGGCACCACCAGTACTCTGTGGTGGTTCAGCACTGGTACAGGTTGCCCAGAGAAGTTGTGGAGTCTCCATCCTCGGAGATATTCAGAAGTTGACTGGCCGCAGTCCTGGGGAAACACCTCTAGGTGGCCCTGCTTGAGCCACGCAGACCAGTTGACCTTCAGTCCCTGTAAGCCTCAACCATCCTGCAACTCTGTGATTCTGAGGAGGTTTTAAAGGGGAGGTTGAACAAATACGTGTTCAGAAGACTCTTTTAGGAGGATGGACTAACCTTGTGAAGGCTGCCCCAGTCCTGCCTGGATTCTGGCTGGGGTTGAGAGGAGTATCTTCACACCAGGTCTACACGAGCTGGCAGTGTCTCAGACTGCCACTGGACCAAATCTAGCAACTGTGTTTGCTCGGTGACACTGTGCTGCTAATAGGAATCTTCAAGAACAGATGGTGCCAAAAGATTTCTGCCTAAGAATGGGGGAAATCTTGATTGCTTTGTTAATATTTTAAACTGAAAGCTGTTCACAAAAAACATTCCACACTTTTTCTGATTTTGGGTTTCTTCTGCAACTCCATCTCCAGTCACAAGATCGTAATCTTGCCGCACAGCTGCAGAAGAAGAGGAGCACCTGTGGGCATGGCTGTCACCTCTTTGCATGTTCTTGGTACTACAGGTCTGAGTTTGGAAGACAAATTCTAAAGCAGGAGTCTCAAAAAAAAGGACATCAAGAAGCAATCCTATGACCTTGCACTGCTTGGAAATCTGGGGATGCCTTTTGATGGCATCCTCTTGCCACAGGTGAGGCAACCTTGTGCATTAGCCTGTAAGCTCAGTTTTCTTCCAGAGCTTGGCAGATGGATTTAATGATTTGGAAAGGTCTGACTAAGCTGTAGAGAACGGATGTGCCTCAGATCTCTGCCCTGAACCCTTCTCCTGTCAAACAAAATGCAAGAGATGGACACAGCATGAAGTGTGGGGGTGGCTGTCATTCTGCTACATCATGTCATCAGTCATCTCCTCTCCCCACCAGCTGACTTGGGAAAGATGGGATCCTTCCTACCTGTCTCAGTGAACAGAGCCTGGGGAACACACACACACACAGAGCAGAGAACAGAAATAACCTAACCTGGCAGAAGCAGACAGGCTGTCACACCTCCAAGGGGAAAACTGATACAGCCTCTTGCTTCTGTTTCAAAATCAATTTCAAGCTGGTTCCACGAAAGAAATGGCATAAAGGGCATTAGGTCTGGCAACAGAGGCTGCAGTTCCCAGGATAATGTATGGGAGATGAGTACAATTACCTGCATGCCTAGAGCTGGTACACAGCCTTTTAGGTTCAGCAGACTCTGGCTGTCCTTCCCCATCAGCAGGAAGATCAAAACAAAGTCTGCAGAGCCTCTTCTGGGGCTGGGCTTGTCTCTGCTCCAGCTATCTTGGAGCACAGAACAAGGAGCAGCAGTGGCAGCTACCCAGAAAGGACCATCTGCAACGCGTCCCAAAGATGATCTGCTGCACAGGGATGCAGGGGAACTGCTTGTGCATCAGCACAAGGGCCTCGTGGTAAGGGCCTTGCACTGCCTTCTTCTCTCTGCTTTTGTTTGGACGTCAAATGAAATAGGACATGCCAGAAGGTGGAAATTCTCTCCACCTGATGGCCCTGGTTTTACCCAGGCCGACAAACGCTTGGAGATCTATAGCCGATTTAGGAGAGATGGGGTCGATGGCATCTCATGTTATTTGGTGAAATTAATGAAGTCTAATCTTTATTTTTTCTTCTTGAAAATTGAAATGCCTTGGGAAAACTGTATCCTCTGTCTCGTGGCTACAGGCAGCTCTCCTGAATAAGCTATTGTCAGGCCTCAGAGATGTGAGTCACAGCATCTTTAATCTCTGGGCGGGAGCGTTCTCCATGGCTTTCATGCTTTGGAATAAATCTTGAGAGATGTTCCCAAATTAAGCACGATTCCTTTCTAATCTCCTTGCACTTCTTCCTCTCCCCATTTTATCAGCCAGGCTCAAACACATTTCGCATGGCCTACTTCGAAGCAAACTGATTAATGCGATCGCTTCAGGTTTTAGGAGGGATCAGTGCTTACAGCACGGGAAAGGGCTCCTACTGTTGCCGGCAGCCCCAGCTCCACAGCGGCTTGGGTGGCTTAGAGGGATCTGCCTGCGAGCAGAGCTGACAGCAGAGGGTGGAATCACACACTCTCATGGGCACCTTCCCAAGTCCAGCAGGACCCAGTGTCCAAGCGATTCCCTGAGCCCTCAAGGATCAGAAGCAGCATCACGCTGTACGACGTGGCTGGTGCCTCCTGGGCTTGGAGGAGAAGGAGGGAGGAGCTGCTGGCCTGCCGAAGGGATGTGCTGTGCCTTTGGCAGCAGCTGGCTACCACAACCTCTGCCTGCTCCTTCAGCCAGAGGCAGCTGAGCAGAGGATCGCAGGTCACGCTGCTCTGCTGCAGTTGGCGCACATCTGGCGTAGAACAGAGGGCTTGGATCTGCATCACTGCCATGTGGGATTCAGGCCTAGCTGTGGGCTGTGAAAAGCTTGAGTTGGGAAACAGTCATCTGAATATCAGTCGGGGTAGAAAGGGATGTTGGAACAGGGTGGCGAAATGCTGAGGGAAGAGCACTAACTCAGGATCCATATGTGTGTATTGATGTTGCTCTCAGAGAGAAAACTGCTCCTCTCGGCTTTTGTGAATCAATTTTTCTGAGAAAAGATGCAATCTCTGTCTGCCAACCTGCTTGTGTTCAGCTCGTGCAGGTCATCTTCTGTTGTCTGACAGAGGGGCTGCTCGCCTGCAGTGTCCTTGGACAGCCCCCAAGAGCTCTAAACCTACACAGACAAAAGCTGAGCAGTGATTTGCTGTGTTTTACAGACAAAGAGCTAGAAAAGGAAGAAGAA
>VZRN01001083.1:7309856-7381041 GCA_013397935.1 Dasyornis broadbenti | reverse complement strand
CGCGCGGGCCGTTACCGCGTCCGCGCGCTCCCGTGAGGCGATGGTGGGTGTGTGGGAAGGGGGTGCAGGGGGAAGCGGACCGAGCCGAGCCGAGCCGGGGGAGGCTTGGGGTTTGTGCCGGGAACCTCCCGGCCTATCACTCAACGTGTGTGTGTTGTGCCTCTGTTCCAGAGGAGGAGCCTGGCCCCCAGCCAGCTGGCCAAGAGGAAGGCGGGCGATGAAGATGAGGAAGACGAGGAGGAAGACTGGCGGCCCCCGACGGTGAGCGGGGGGGCCCCGGGAGGTGGCCCCATGTGTTCTCGGCCCCGTGTGACCCCGCAGCCATGGGCAGGGGGATGCGGAGCGGGCGGCGCTGCATTCAAGTCGCTCCCTGGTGCCTGATCCTCCCCCATTCTCTGGTCATCACGACCCCGGTTTATGCTGCGGTGAAACTTTGTGTCTCGCCATGTGGTTGGTGGAAGAACTTCATTGTGTACAGATGGTGCTTCGTGGTTATGGAAAAACTTAACCCTGGGAGAGTTTCCCAGTGCTGTGTGAAAGGAAGGGTAACAGGGTAACTAGGAGCAGGTCAACGTTTTAGACAAAACTGAATGTTACAGTCCTTTGTAACAGGACATGGGAGGATCAATTTCACCGATTATCTGTAAGAGACAGTAAAGACCTCGTTTAGCCATTTATAATAACACTAGTCCCAGCCCTAATCCTAATTTACAATTATGTTCTATGTCCTGCAGGCCAAAGAGTCTCACCTAGTGTTTTCTGTGTCAAATCCATTTTTCTGTGCCAGCAGATGGTTTAAACCATGGCTCACGCTGAAGAGGACTGTGTTAAATCAGGAAACAAATCTTATTTTAAAAATAAGAAACTTACTTATTTTCATGCTTTTCTAAGTGTTTGAAATGTAGGGTTCAGTGCAAGGCCTTTCACCTGCGTAACACCAGGTGCCATGAAGCCTCTGGGGACTTTGATGTAGTTGGTTCCGTGCTGTTGACCCTTCCTTTTCTTAATTCTGCTTTTTTTGAGTTGTAGCACAGGATAAATCTTAGTGTGGACAAGCCTACCCTTTTACAGGTTAGAAAGTGGTAGTTATTTTCTTAACTGGGAGAATATTTTAAGCTTCATGTGAATTAAACTTCAGGGCGTAGTGACCTTGGTGGTGTTGTTGAGTCCTTTGACGGTGGGGGAGAGTGATGGTTGTGTGTGCTCAGAGCTGCTCGGCTGCCTGGGCAATGGTCTGCGTGGTTTGGTGCTTACTGAGTGTGACAGCAGAGCATCTTCTGCTCTCCCCAGCTGCCCCTGAGTTATTTAGTTATGGTTCTATTTTCCAGAGCCGGAAGAGGCAGAAGGCAGCCAGTGAGACGGAGAGTGGAGAATGCTACAGGTCGCCTTTCCGCAAACCCTTGGCGCAGCTGACCAACAGACCCCACTGCCTGGACAGCAGCCAGCATGTGAGAGGGGGGTGCTGCTGGCACACACACAGCTCACTCATCAAAGAACTCCAAGTGCTTCCATGGTCTCATTTAATCAGAGTTGTTATGGAAATGCCACGTAGATATAAAGTCTTTTGGAGAGGCTTTTTGCGAGCTCCAAGCCTTTAATGTTGAAGGAGATGTGGTGGGGGAACTTCCTTTAGTGGAAAACCTGGATGTGGGAGTTCCATGGGGCCCAGGTGAAGGACAGTACCCAGAGGTGTGAGTTGCTTTCCACCCAGGTGGGTCAAGTTCTGTCTGCCTGCCCAGTTCTCTCTGGGCTTCCACTGCTGGAGACCAGATGCTGGACTAGCTGGCTGCTTGCTGGTCCAGTATGGATGTTCCTGCAATGGTAACCCAGCTCCTTTACAGGAAATGAGTTGCCTGACTGAATTACCAAGGAAGGGGGAAGCATATAGCTTTTAAAGAAGTGAATAAAGCCAGTGGATTTAGGAAGATGGGAGCTATGAAAAATCAATTTCATGTATTAGAAAACCCAAAGGAAAATAGTTTTGAAAAGCAGAACTGGTGGAAGAAATTGTGCTGATTTGTTACTTTTTTCCTTTTGGATAGTCTTGAAAATAGTTGGAGTTGAAGCTTGAATAGATTAAATACAGGGACTCTGAGTACTTGGCAAAACTATGTTCTCAAAAAATGTCCTGGACTTGCTTTCTTGAGCAATCTCTGATTTCAGACTTCTGAAACATATTTTCTTTCTGAATTCCTAGGAAGCTTTTATCCGCAGCATTTTGTCCAAACCCTTCAAAGTCCCCATTCCAAATTATAAAGGTAAGATGAGGAGGTTTAAGGATTGTCTGTGTTGGCTGACTCGGGTAAAACAGATGATGCTTAGGCCTGTCAAATATATCTGTGGGGATTATTGTTATTTTTTGCACTGATGCATATGTTCCAGAAATCCTGACTTAATTTTGAAAGAAAAATACTGGCATATTAGCAAAGTCTTCATATTTCTTACTAGTGTTTAGTTTGGATAATCCTACATTTCAGAATTGGATTTTGTAGTCTTACTGCTATGTATTTGATGTAGTGCCAGGAGATTTTACACCATATCACAAATACAAAAGCAAAATGAATTCCAAGCCACAAAGGTTTATCATTTTAATAATGATGCTAACAGACAGAAAGCTGAGGTGAAAAAGATTGTATATGCCAGTTTTATTTCTACTTGGCTTGGTGTGTTGAGCCTCAAGGTGATCTTCAAAAGAAGATCGTTTCGAAGTTCAAAGCCTCAGCTGGTTTGAATCAGTGAAACATAAGATCTCAGAAACAAATGGGCCTGTTCATGTCCTCTGCTTCTCCTTCACCCTCCAGCTGAAAAACTCGAATGCAGATCAACTAGTTTCACTCAAACTTTAGATATAAAAATGTCTGTAAGCATTCACTGAATATGGAATGACAAGCCCCAAAAGCTTCTGGGGAAGGGGATTTGTCAGGAGGCTCAAACAGAATTGTAACTGGGAAAGCTGCATTCTGTGGCTGTTACCTTGCTCTTTTAATTGGGAAAAGCGGCTGTTTTGTGTGCACTTTCTTGCTGTGTGTGCACTGCTGCCTCACCTTGTGATACACTCCTGTTTTGCAAGGAGCTTTAGCAAGCAGTGGACAAATCGACTGATTGAATCTTTTTCAAGCAAAATCAATCCTGGGAGCACAGGTGCCTGAGTTTTGATGGGAAAAGGGATTTCTGTATGTTCTTCTTGTGTTCATCTCCATTCCAAAACTGTGACATCAAAATATAGTACTAGGAAAAAGGTCTCATGCTTGGTTTCTGCTTTTCACAGAAGTTGGCTCCAAGGCCAAACATCTACTAGTGCTCAGCAGAGAGAAAATAATACCTCAGAGCAGGTAGTGACAATATGATGCTGACTGTGATACTGTAGAACTTCATCACTGTTAAAGATCGATTCCTGACCTTGCATCAAAGATACAACTCTGGCTAAGCCTGGGTTAGGTGACCCCCCAAAAAAATTTCACCCAGCATATTCTATACATGGGAGTGTATTTGTTGAGTTGTGGAGATGTACATTCTGGAACCCTCTTTGGCTTTCAAAAATCTTGAACAACCACCTTGGGCGAGCAGTGCCATTGCTCCATCTTTGCCTCTGTTCTTCTCTCGTTCTGTTTTTTCTGCCGCAGAGCTTCCCACTGTGTGCTGCCTGAGTGCTGCCAAACAACAGCCCTGCTTAGGTTTGCTGTCTGCACCAGCTGTGCGTGCACTTCCACTCCAGCACCCAATTAATTCACTGTTCCTAAGTGTTATCAGACTCTGCTGCAAGGCTCTGCTTTCTTCCAGGAAGATGTTGTTGTTTGAGTTGTGCTTTTGTTTGCTTTCAGGGCCCCTGGGCTTGCGCTCACTGGGTGTCAAACGAGCAGGAGTGAGGAGTCCTCTCCATGACCCATTTGAGGAAGGAGCTCTGGTTCTGTATGAGCCCCCAGTGCTGAGTGCCCATGACCAGCTGAAAATAGACAAGTGAGTCATCACCTGGCACAAATGCTGCAGCTCTGACTTCCTTCTGGGTATTAGGTCTATGTGCTTCTCTCCCAAATGTGTTGAACTGGGGTCTGAACATCAAGGGAAGTTTGATTCCAAGTATTCTGCCTGGATTGGTTTAGCTATGGTTACAATCAACTAAGGAATATATCCATACTGGATTGTTTGTGTTCTTCTACAGACTGTTTCATCTCCCATGCATCAAAAATTTAAACCTGTTGCAGGGAATGAGCATGCACCCATGGAGAATTTGCTTAGAAAATCTTATGGCTTAGTCATTAGTAAGGAAACCGCATCTAAGGAGAAGCAAAGAGAGCTTACTGTCAAAAAGGGCTGTCAACTGCATCTTCATGGACAGGGGAGGTGGTTTCTCTCTACAGAAATGCAGTTACAAGATTGTTATAGAAACATGAAAAGTAATTCTGACTTTTTAGCTGTGTCTCTGAACCACGTTGTGCCCTTGTTTTAACCACAGCCCACATACATGGTTTCACTGATGTTTCAGACTGTGGGTAGGTCTCTGTAACTTCATTCTCAAAGCTGAATTAATCAATTTTTCACTTTCTTGTTTGCAGTTGCTTCCCCTGTGCCACTTAGGGGAGTCCTAAGTATAGTAGTGAGATTTAACAAAACCTAAACATGTGCTGAATTCATTAATCCCATTCTCTTGCTTGACTGCCTCCTGCAGGGACAAAGTACCTGTCCACGTTGTGGTGGATCCTGTCCTCAGCCGTGTTTTACGACCCCATCAGAGAGAAGTAAGTTTTCCATTGGGCCCTGAGGGTGTGGCTGGAGGATTTGGTCGATTCCAAAAAGCTGCAGTTCCTCTGCTAGAGTTGTTACAGGCCTGCATAGACCTCATAGATTGACAGTCTAACAGGCTCTAGTCTGTTGCAAATACGACGTGAAACATTTGTTTCAATCATCCTCTTAGAGACCTGAATGCTGCCGATACTCCCTGTACCTTTTCAAGCTAAGAGGGCTGAAAGACCTGCTTCTACTTGCCTTGAAGTCCGGAGATGTAGCTCTGCTGAATGCTATTCACTGTGGAAGGTGATGGGATACAGTTGCAATAAATTATGTTGCAGCCCAGTCTTGAGGCAGGCAGGGCAGACTGTCTACCACTGTTTTTACTGGTCAGCAGAATTGATTGGGTCTGCAATCCCTGAGCCAGGAAACACTGATGCTCCAATTTTTGGTACCATGGTTCCCAAGAAAGTGTAGAGTAGGTTCCTACTTCAGTGTGCTTTGGTTGAAGGCTGCCCTTGGTAGGTGTGAGCTGTCCCTGAGCTACACAGACTTGAAATTTGACAGTGGGGACTGCCAAAAACCATTTTATATTGTAAATATGTGCAGCATCATAATATGGCAGCAGTGGGTACAACTCTCTAAATATCTGATGTAGGCTTCTGGACAGCTCAAAGTTCATCCCAGATGCAGTATATTTTAATTTAAGCCTGGAGGCAGCACAGATGGAAGCTGTGATTGCTGATCTTGCAGGCTAAGCTATATGTGTCCCTGCATGGGAGATCTTCAGATGGCTCTGAGAGCATTGTAGGCTGCTCATAGCTTGTGATTTTTATCTTGGATCTGGTACTGAACCTTTGATCCAGTGTAGTGCTCCTCTCTGGCTACATAGCTGGAGGCACTCTGATTTTGGATGAGCTACTACCTGCTGGTGCTTTTGTCAAGTAATTAAAGTTATCTTGGTGTCCTAGGCACACTGTTTTTTTGCAGGTAACTATCGATAATAAAGCAGTGCCTTTTCTAGGCTGACTTATAAGTCTCTGCCTGCTAAGATTCCAATGCTACTTTTTTCAGCTGATGCTCTTAAATAGTTGTGCAGCTCTGCTCCAGCTTTGTTGTAACTTTTGTGCTGGTTCTGCAGCCTAATGCAATCTTGTAGTCAGTGATGCACTTCATAATTGTTCAATTGGCTTAAATAAATTCCATTAACCTGTTACTAAAGGCCTAAGAAAGAAAGAAAAGAACTTGAAAGTGCAAGTTAAGGTGCTCCATCTTCTAGTCCTAAGTAGAGGAGTAGAGAGGAGAGAATCCTTGCAGGTGTGTTCAGCTTGTGTCCCACACTTCCTGCTCTGTTGGCACAATACAGGTAGTTTGTACATTCCCAGCACAATGCCCTTGTTTTCTCTGACTCCCTTATCATCACATGGTACAGGAACATTTTGCAGTTTGTCTGTTTTTTTTTTCCCTCCCCCCTCCCACCCCACTTTATTTGTCTTAGTGATGTGTCAGAGCCTAATGCAGGGCTGATCTCTTCTCCCACCACGTGACGTAGCTTATAACCTCAACCCCTGTCTTCTCTAAAGCTAAATCTGCTTTGGACCTTGAGCCCCCAGGTGAGTCACTGCTTCTAGGCAGAAGTGATGAGGGCTGCTGATGGTATTCTGAGAATTAATTGGGCAGCTGAACCATCTCTGCTCACTCTGATTCTTTAAAATTACCTGATGGGGTGTTGTTAAGATGATAAAACTCTTTGAAATGATTGATGCATGTTAGTTCATGGCCAGGGCCTGTCTAATGTAGGCAAGGGTAGAAATTTCTGGGAATTCACATCAGGAAGCTAGTTATAATTGTACATGTAAAATGTAACAACATCTTGTGCATGTTATGAGGTACATGTTGGCACCAGTAATGCTGTTCCACTCCAGATGTGGTGGTGTTTTAGCTGTGCCTTGGGTGATTTCCCTCTGTCCCATTAGAACGCTGCATGTCCTCAGGGATGTGTATGCCACACGGATCTACTGTTTGTTGTACCACCAGTCCTATGCATTGTGGTAATGAAGTTGTCATTCTGCTGATGTCCCCATCGTGCTCTGAGAGAACAAATTTTTGGCAGGGGGTGAAATTCCTCTGGGACTGTGTGACGAGCCGGCGGATCCCTGGGAGCCATGGCTGTATCATGGCAGACGAAATGGGGCTGGGCAAAACTCTCCAGTGCATCACGCTCATGTGGACACTTCTCCGGCAAAGCCCGGACTGCAAGCCCGAAATCGAGAAAGCCGTGGTGGTGTCTCCCTCCAGCCTGGTGAGAAACTGGTACAATGAAGTAGAGAAATGGCTGGGGGGAAGGATCCAGCCGCTGGCCATTGATGGAGGCTCCAAAGAAGAGATTGACCGTAAACTAGGTACAGAAATGTTTGCAATCTGTGCGTTTGGCTGGTTTAGATCAAAGTCTTGCATTGGAAGAAGCTTGCAGCAGCTCGTGTGAACATCTCTGAGCTGTCACTGGATCTCTGCAGACTGATGACTGTCTCTCCACTAACATTTTTAGATCAGACCCTTGCATGTTTGGTAATAGTTGATCTTTTGGCATAAACCAAATTGAGTTATGTGTTAAAGTTAGGGTAGTCCCAGTGCTTTTATTTTGCTCCTTCCAGAAGGCAGGAAAGGAGACGGAAGGGACATGGAAATGGGAACAGTTCTGGGGAAAGGAGAATGGCTGTATGTGGGTGGAAGGGTTTTCCTAGATTTTTAAGGCAAAAGTTTTGACTATTTGACTCCTTTTCTATTTCCTCATCCTCCTTTTTTTGTTTTTTTCCTTTTTCCCCTTCTCATCTGCAGTTGGCTTTATGAACCAGCGTGGCCTGCGAGTGCCTTCACCCATCCTGATTATCTCCTATGAGACTTTCCGGCTTCACGCTGAGGTGCTGCAGAAGGGCAGTGTTGGGCTGGTCATATGTGATGAGGTATGGGGGCACCTTTAAGGAGAATCCATTTCTGGTATTTTCTCAAGATCTGGATGAAACTGGATCTGCTTTCTCAAAAGGAGAGTGGACAGTGGGAAACAGGACTTAGCTGTACACAACATCCATTCTGGTGTATCAGAGGCTCTAAGTAGTAAGATCAACCATACTGTGTGAGCCTGAACAGGAGAGGTGTCTTCATGAGCCAAGATATGAAGAAAATCCACTTTTTGGTAACTGTGGCCCCTTTGTAGGCCCCTGATGGGGTAGGGGCACTTACTAGGGTCCTCTCCATTGTGAAATATGTACCTGAAGGGAGGTCAAGGTCTCTGACTCTGTTGGGTTGGTAGTGCCCTGGCTTCCTGGTTTCATTCATTGATGTATGCCTTTGTTAAAGTGAGAAGTACTTTCTGTTTGGCCTGGCCTCATGTTCTGCACAGTAATTTTTAACTTGTCTCTGTTTGGAGCAAGAGCTTGGACTGGAGACTCCTGAGGTCTCTCCCACCCTAAATATTTCTGTGATTCAGCATGCTCTTGTGGGTAATGTTGGCTGCTGTTGGTCATTTTATCTGGCCATCTTATTCTGTGCTTGTGTGGGAGTTTGAAAGGTGCTCCCATGGCAGGGCCTTCTTCTCGCTGTAGTCTCACACCTGGAGCAGAGGTAGGAGAGCTGGGTAAGGAGCTACCTCATTGTTCAAGAGGAGACAGAGCTGGCTTGACTCTTTGCTCACTGGATCAAGCTTTGCCCAGCCTGTGTTGTCAAGCTCTGCATTCACATGGCTTAAATTGAGTTATTTTTTCATTTGTCATTCCCTGTTTGTGGTTATAGGTAGTGAGAGCCAGAGATGCTTTGAAGGACAAAAATAAAACAAGTGTCCTTCGCCTCCTTGAAACGATCGAGCTGGGGCCTGGCAGGGGTTGAGGTGTCCTGTGCTGCTGGGTAGAGGGGATTTGTTAAATAGTGGTGCCACCCAGTGGTTTGGCTTTGTATTTGCCAGAACAGTGCCGAGAGAGGCTTAAAAAGAGCGAATATCCTTAGGAGAGTAATTCCCATAAACCTTTTACCTATGAGTCTATGACTGCCCACACTTCTCAGTTCCCCGCTGGGGTGGGGCCAGCACCTAGGGAGTCTGGGAACCCACATCCTTGACCTTGTGGCTTCTGTACATTTCCAGTAAATACTCACCTCTGCAGCAGTCTGGCACTTGTAAAAAGCATCTTATCACTTGTGCTTTGTCATACACACCCCTCAGATGCTAATAAAGTTGCTTTTCCCAGGCATGAGAAATGGGGCCTGTATTCAGATTACCCCTGTAAGAAGTGCAGAACCTCTTTTTATTAGTGTACAAAGGTTTGGCAATCCTCAATATAGGTGGTCTGAGTGGTTTGTGATCTTGACCTTGGGTAAAGCAATTTTACTGGTCCAGAGTTCAGTGCTTTTGTTGACAGCTGAAAACATTCCCATCTTTGAACAGGAAACAGTTCTTAGAGTTATACCATATGGTGGTTGTTATTTTCATGGTTGACCTTCTTGCCTGGGTGGAGCTCAGGTATTCCTGGTCTGAGAAGCTTGTAATGTCTTGTTTACTCACATAATGGCTTCAGGTTTTTCACTAGATCCTTGCCTTGGAAACAAGTCTGTTGCAACACTTACTCCACTACCAGGAATGGGAAAAGTGGTGAAATGCCTTTTGTCAGTGCTGATGAGGCTCTCCAAGCTGCTTCCTAACAGGGCCACTGGATTTATGAGCCTTACTTCTTTTTTCTATTTCTTAAAGGGCCATAGATTGAAGAACTCTGACAACCAGACTTACCAGGCTCTCAACAGCTTAAACACACCTCGCCGAGTCCTCATCTCAGGCACCCCTATTCAGAACGACCTGCTTGAGTATTTCAGCCTGGTGCACTTCGTCAATTCGGGCATCCTGGGTAAGAGATGAATGTGTTGGAGATGTGAGGGAGGGGAAAGTGCTGGCCATGCTTCCCCCAATGCCAGCAAAAGCAACAGCTGAGACATGAGTGAAAGATCATGTTAGGGGCTTGGAATTAGATCATCTCTGAGCTCTCTTCCGCCTCAAACCATTCTGTGATTCTATGAGACTTAGTCTCTTTCAGTTTGTATCCAGAAAGCCTAGGTCAGGGTGCCCTGTTCTAGAGGCTATGTATTATCTGAGCTCTGTTTCAACAAGATTGCAATGCAAAGTACACCAGTCTGACAGGTATTTTGGAAGGGGAATCAATTAAGATAAAACGAATATGTGAAACTGAGTACTACTGTAAATGATTTCTTTGTTGCTGTAACTCGTCACCCATGTTTGTCTCAGGTTGTTGGGCATCCAGTCCAAGAGAAATCTCATTAATTCTAGTGCACGCACAACTGTAGTTAAACACAATTCATCAGATTCTTACTCTTGCAAGGAGAATTTAGGCTATATCTTTTTCTATTCAGCTGTTCTAGCCCCAGGAGTTCTCAAGGAAAGGATGGAATAGGGTAGATGTTCTACGTCTGCTTTTCCCATGTGCTTTAATTTAGGGTAGTTATTACAGGAAGCTGATGGGATTTCACCTGCTCCCCTTGACCTGTACTTTGGGCAAGATTACTCTCCCTGTACTTGCAGTTCGTTCTTTCTGAGATGAGGTTAATGGTGTAACTACTGCTGCAAAGCTTCATGTACTCAGTAGGCGTTTTTCCCACTTTCGGCCTGTGGCCAGTAATAAGCAACTGATTACAGATAATTTTGGAACAGGCACTGATAATGCCTGTGCTGTTGTTTGCAAGAACAAAATGTGGGAATAAAAGTATAACTGGTATGTGAGCAAAAGCAGTATGTACCTGACTGTTTAAGTAAAATTGTATGACCTTTGGCTGTACACTGTTGTTGGACTACAAAATGATTTTTTGTACTGATTTGCCTGCCTTGTTTGAGTCTTTCCTGGCTAGAAAGAAAAACAAATCTTATGGATGGCGTGAAGGTTTGTTTCATCTGCAGGGCTCTATGCTTAGGGTGTGATAACTGGGGCTGTGGGACACTGATCAAAGGTTCTCTGGTAGTAGTTGTCACCTTTTCACTTCTATTTTATACAGGTACTGCGCAGGAATTTAAAAGACATTTTGAAATGCCCATCTTGAAAGGAAGAGATGCAGATGCAAGTGAAGCTGAGCGACACAAGGGAGAAGAGAGGCTTAAAGAGCTGATCAGTATTGTGAACAGGTGAACTTCATCCCTCTTCTCTTTGCAGAGCTTTTGCATATGCTCTGTGCATAAGCCCTGCTATCTTTCCAAATTATAGTTGTAGCTGTAATGAATTCTCTTGCCTGTTACGTCTATTCAGTAAGTGATTGTGCAAGTATTTATTGCCTAAGAAATCCACATAGCATGGAGCTTTAGTCTAATAAATGGTGCTGACATGGCACAGGCAGCTGCAGTCAACTGCAAGCAGTACTCTCAGGTCCTGAATTATTATTTGACTTCTATATTTCTGTTTTCTCCTGGGATCTGAATAATCAAGCAGCATCCTTTTATTTAAGATAACTACAAATGTAGGCTGGATCAGACTTGAGATCCATCCAGCCCAGATGTTGAGTAGCAGAAGGAGTATAAGGAATGTCACTCAGTTCTGCTGTTGATTGCCCAAGTCACAAAAGAGTCCAGCTCACACTTCCATAATTTTGTTGGCTCTGTAGGGCTGATAGGACAGACTACAAGTGTCAGAGATGGATTTCTGATCCCCAAGAAGCACCTCTGTGATGTGAAGTGCTATCTTACTTATCTTTGGTTGATACTTGGTATTTGTTTAAACTTGTTTTCTCTTCATGAATATGACCAATTTATCCACATCTGCTGGCAATTACTTGGCTCTAAGGATTCTTCCTAGAAAAGACTTGAATTCTCACCATTGCTGGTGTGTTCTGGGTTTTTTTCTTTTTTTATGTGTTTGTGGTTTTTGTTTCTTTGTTGTTTGTGGGTTTTTTTGGTTTTTTTGTTTGTTTTTTTTAATCTGATCTTTTGCAGCCATCACAAATACAATCCTGCAATTCATAGTCATGGTAAATTGCATTTCACACTAAGTAGAGTCACTCCATAGAGACAGTGCTGACCTTGAGTCAAATCAGTTTGCAGATGCCTAAGAAAAAGGAAAGGTTGGAAGGAGAAAAGCTTATTCCTTCTTGAGATGCATTTATTTATTTTTATAGTTGATGGGAAATGGGTGTAAAAGTGTGTTCAGGAATGCCTGTGCCTGGCTCTCTTGGGGTCTGTGTCCTTTCCTTTATTGTGTAACAGTCATGATACACAAATGGGGAAGACAAAGCACAAAACTATAACAGATGAATCTGTTGAATTTGTTAGGAATTGCATATGGGACAGTGATGCAAAGATGTATGGAATCATAGAGGTAAGGCTGGAAGGGCCCTGGAGAAGGCATCTGGTCAGTCTTGCTATCCTAAGGTAGAAGGTATTAGACTTAAGCCATCTCTTAACCCCCACCCCGCACTGAAGACCTTGCAATTTTCCTAGGACACTTTTTCCAGGGCATTGCTGTCTTTGCAGTTAGAAAATGCTCTTAATGTGTAACATAAATCTTCCTTACTGCAGTTTAAGCCTATTACTTTTCATCCTGCTGCTTAGGGGTTCGGAGACCAGATTATTCCTTTATTTACCAGCCTTTGACTGATTTTGGGGTTGTCATATATCCCTGCTGCCTTTCTTCTGTAGGTTTTGTAACATATTTTTGATGTTTCCTGGCAGAACTGGGTTTCTGCACCTCTTATTCTGGTTGCTCAGCTCAGCACTTTTTCTAGTTCACCCCACCTTTTCTGAAGTGTGGCAGAACTGCTCCATGGGGCATTTCCAGAGCCCCAAAGGATATGTCCTTTGCTGGAATGTTGGGCCAGGCAATGAGCCCATCTTGGCTGAGGATGGCTACTGAGTTACTAAATGGGGAGTTGCCTGCTTGTGCTTTGGGTTATACCCACGATTTGTGGTGGATGATTCCTGTCCTTGTTTGTTGTCCATGCTGCTGCTCTGTTGTAGCTCAAATTGCAAGTGCTATTGGTAGTCTGAGGAAGAGAAGAGTTTCTCTTCTGACTGAGCTCTGTGTAGGTGGAATCATGTCTGATCCTTCCAAATCTCATGAACCACATTTGGAAGCCTTGCAAAGACAATGGGTTATATGGGGCTCTGTAACATAGCTTCATGTGGATGGTGAGTGTCTGGCCTTTGCCCTGTGTTGGACTGTCACAGACCTTTGGAGAGAATATATCAAAGGGACTGTGTGTTGACCTCTTGAGGAATAATTGTGATAAAACAGAGTTTTATCACTAAAAGTGTCCAAGAGTCATCCAAGTATCTCATCTTAATTTCTCTCCCGGCAGGTGTTTAATTCGGAGAACTTCAGACATCCTGTCCAAATACCTGCCAGTGAAGATTGAACAGGTGGTCTGCTGCAGGTACCAAAAAGCATCTGCTGGGTCTGGGAAATAGTGGGAGCAACAGGAAGGACTGAAAAACTGCAAAAAGACCTTCAATTCTTGTGGTGACTGCTTTCTTCTAGGAATGATGTTGTAGCCATTAGCAATATGTTTTTTTACCTCCTGAAGCCACAACCCACAAGTGGTGGTTCTGCCAGCTAGCTGGTGAGCTCTGGGCAGCCGTATAGAGCAGAGCCCTGGGCTGTGCAGTCTCTGCAAGCTTGTCTTCCAGCTCTGGAAGATAGCCATGCTCTACCAGCAGCCTTGGGGGCAGTTCTGGGCTGTCTGTGGTGTAGCTATAAGAACTGAGCTGAAAGGATCACTCTATGCAGATGGAGCAGGATGGGTTTTTGTTTGGCTGCAAGCTGGGGCTGCAGAGCTCTTGTTGTTTCAGACTGACACCTCTGCAGACTGAGCTGTACAAGAACTTCCTAAAGCAAGCCAAGCCGGTGGAGGAGCTGAAGGAGGGCAAAATCAGTGTGTCATCTCTCTCTTCCATCACTTCCTTGAAGAAGCTCTGTAATCGTGAGTTGTTCACTTGGGTTTGGTTTTTGCACTGTTGGTGGAGGTTTCTTGGGTCTCCCTTGTGCACTCCATGGTCTCTGAACTCTGTTTATTCTCCAGATCCTGCTCTTATCTATGATAAGTGTGTGGAAGAGGAAGAAGGATTTATGGGTGCCGTGGACTTGTTCCCTGCTGGCTACAGCACCAAATCTGTGGAGCCCCAGCTTTCAGGTACTGTTGAACTCATCAGTACAGATGTGCTGCCTAACACAGGCAACCATGAGACTGTAGCATCTTACCAAGCGCCCTTCCAAGGTCTGGAATTTGGCAATTTCTGCTCTAGCTTTTGCTTTCTTTCCTTTTTATCCAGGAAAGATGCTGGTTTTGGATTACATCCTTGCTGTTACCAAAAGCACCAGTAATGACAAAGTGGTTTTAGTGTCTAACTACACTCAGACACTGGATCTATTTGAAAAGCTCTGCAGGAACAGAAGGTTTGTCTTTGGGTTTTGCTGTTTTAATCCTGCTAGACTGTACTTGTAGCCTGTGCTGTAAAAGAACTGGCTATTTCTACACTTTCTGTCAGCAGGAACTTGTGATCTGTCTTTGACCTCAGGTGTTCCTGAATTGAAACTAATGTGGCTTGTGCTTTGTCTGCTGGGGTCACTCAGCAGAAAATCTCTGGCCCTCTGCTAACGTTTCTAATGCCCATTCCATTGTTACAAGGCTGATGGTGACAGATTTTTCCCTTTTAAGTAGGATGCTCTAAAGATGGCAGCAGTCTGATTGTAGTAAGTACTGTATGTTCCAGGTATTTGTATGTCCGGCTGGATGGCACCATGTCCATTAAAAAGAGAGCAAAGATTGTGGAGCGATTCAACAGCCCCTCAGTGAGTAGAGCGTGCCAGATGTGAGCAGCTTGCCTGCCAGTTTTGAGTGCTGTGAGTAAAAGCATGGCTGCCTCTGTGCTCTAATCCAAACCTGCCTTTTTGCAGAGCCCTGAGTTCATCTTCATGTTAAGCAGCAAAGCAGGTGGCTGTGGTTTGAACCTGATCGGAGCCAACAGGCTGGTGATGTTCGACCCCGACTGGAACCCAGCCAACGACGAGCAGGCCATGGCTCGCGTGTGGCGGGACGGCCAGAAGAAGATGTGCTACATCTACCGACTGCTTTCGGTGAGGAAAACTCCTCTCCCCTCCTCAGCATGGAGCTCTGGGTGCCAGCCCAGACTGCTGCTGCTGTGATTGGGACCAAAAGGGAAAGAACTCTTTTGTGTTGGTGACCAGAATTGATTGGAACTTAATTGCTTTCTACCCTTAGATGTGTTGCCATGGAAAACCATGAAGGTTCTAGCTGGAGGGTCATTACTGCAGCCCTTGGTTTCTAGCAGTGGCTGGCTTCTGAGAAATGGAAACAACTGTGGTTTTGCAGATAAGATGTTCCTTTGAAGTCATTTAGGCATCTGACTTCTTTAATTTCATGGGGTGTCTGATGTTGAAGTTGCTGTTTTCCAGTCAGGCTGCAGTCTGTTTTAGTTGGATGTACGTGTGCTAAAGAAACAGCAAATACATTCCTGGAATTACCAGCTGCATTTGGGATGGGGCTGCCATTTGCCAGGTGGGATAGCTGGTAGAGGGAAACCATTAAGGAGGCTAGTCTTTTCAGGCTACACTAACACTGTCCAGTAGTGCCAGAGGTGATTACTGCTTAGAAATATCCCCTCACTGCCATGTTCACATTCACCTCTCATTAGTTCACACTGTGTGGGGGTTTTTTGTTTTGTTTGTGGGGGGAGTAATTGGGGGTTTTTTTGTATATGGGTTTTGTTGTTTTTTTTTTTTTAATGTACGCTTGGGTTCCTTGGTCAATTATTTTTACTTTGACAAAACAGACATTCTTTGCCCATCTTTTCCTTGTGGAGTTCTTCTCTGACCTGGCTGCACTTGATAGCAGGGAGCTCCTTTACTTTTAGAAATAGGAAACTAGTCTGCAAATCATGACTAATCACCCCCTCCTTGGTATTATGTTCGTTTGCAAAACACACATTTTGGTCTTAGATTTTTGCCTTAGAAATGTAGCGTGCTGGGCTTTCTGCACATCTGTTCTGGAAGCAGACATCTCCCTCCAGACAGGATGTGATTGATCTGTGTGTGGGTGAACCAGCAAATACTGCTGTTGCTCGTGTCACCCAGGGCTAGACCTTGTTGCTGCTTCTTGGGGAGATTGTGGTTGGGATTTTTTGTCAGGGAGCAGCTGTAGCTGCTTGGCTCCTTTCCCTTCCTGTCAGCACAGCTTGGTGCATTGTGTGAGCTTTAGTCATGAGTGGCAGTTCCACCTCTTCCTCATCCATAGCTGCACTGGATCCACTGCTGTAGCCACAGGGAAAGACAAGCAGAGTAGGGTTAGGTATGCAACAAAATCGGTGTGGTTGGAGTGCAGCTAAAACTTGCCTGTCATCTGTACTGGCAAGGCAGTGAGTGGTCCTGATAGCTTAGTGCTATTTGATCTGTGACACTTTCCTAATGTGGTGCTCCTTTAACACCAGTGTTCCAACTGTGCGTCATCTCTGACTCTCCTGTAGACAGGGACTATAGAAGAGAAGATTTTCCAACGCCAGACGCACAAGAAGGCCCTGAGCAGCTGCGTGGTGGATGAAGAGCAGGATGTAGAAAGGCATTTCTCACTTGGGGAGCTGAAGGAGCTCTTCACGTTGAATGAGACCACCACCAGTGACACCCATGACAAGTGAGTATTCTGAATGACTGGTGGCTGGGATAGCAAAAAGAACCACTGCACAGTTTGGTTGTGTAATTCAGGGGTTTCCCAGGCAGCAGGAGGAAGTCCAGAGAGTGAGCCTCAAGTGTCTCTGCTTCTGAAGCCATTACCCACCTAGACATGAGCACTGCCTTGCTGTCCTCCCTTTTTGTTGTTTTAGAAAAGTTGTGCTGGCTGGACAAGTGAGCAAACTATCTTGTAGCTGCCTGTTTTGGAGACTATTGGTGAAATATTGCAACTAATGAAAAGAGAAAACTGATCAGAACTGTTCAAATTGGTGGAGACTAACTTGGTCCTTCCTTACTGTTCTCTTTCTGGTGGTCTGTGATCTCCAAATGCTGAACTGCTTCCAACCAGGGCTTTTCTATTGGCTAAGGATTCATGAAGCCAGCCCAAGTGCTGTTTGGGGAACTAAAAGAATCCTCTTCTCCATTATCTGCCCTTCTCCCCAGCCCAAAGACCTGCAGTATTATAGCCATCAGAAAGAGGACAGGGAGTGCAGGAAAAACACTTCACTGTGAAAATTAAGACTCTTAGTTCAGGCAAGAAGTGAAGAGGATTAGTTTTAAGCTGACTCAAGGCTTAGCCCGATGTAGGTATCCATTCTGCATGGCAACAGCCCTTGCTGGCAGGGCTGCTGCTGCTCTTTGTCACCTGAAATGACAGCTCTGTAGGGCATCTCCAAAACAGCCTGAGCACAGTCTGGTGGGAGCCAGGATGGAGTATTTTGGAGCACGGTGTGCTCTTCTGAATTCAAGAATCCTGATGCAATACTAATAAGGTGTTAGCAGCAGTCACTTGAAATCTGCCTTAAGCAACATCCCAGAGCTTTCAAGAGAAACTCCTGAACTTTCTCTGGGTCCTGCTGGATCATTCCCACATAGTTAAATATAAAGAGGGACTGCCATTAGGAACAGGACCCCCAGGTTTTCCAAATGTCCGTCATTCATCTGTCACACGCACCAGAAGGTAGTGTGAAATGCAGTAGTAATTCAGAAACTGAAAATCCAGCTCCAGGGGAGTCAATCCAAATGTAGCTGGGCTGCAGTTTTGAACAGTGCGTACACGGAAGCAGCAGAGGAGCCTTGCACTGATCTTGCACTCACCTTGTTCCAGGATCAAGTGTCGCCGCTGTGTGAATGGGCACCAGGTGCGGCCCCCTCCCGACAGCTCTGACTGCACCTCGGACGTGTCCCAGTGGCACCACTGTGCGGATAAGCGGGGGCTGCAGGACTCTGTGCTGAAGGCTGCATGGGATGCTGCCGTCACCTTCACTTTCCACCATCACTCCCATGAGGAGCAGCGAGGGATTCCCTAACAGGTTACTGTCCCCTGTGGGGGCAAGGGCAGGCTGTAGTGGCAGCCTGCCCCACTTTAATCCCTTTCAAGGAAAGGGGCAGTGGGTAGCTATGCATGCTGGACTGTTGTGTGGCTGTGGAATAGCAGAATAGAATGGCTTTGGAGTGGCTGGAAGGCCCTTGGCAATGTTCAGTCTACTGCCAACAGCAAGGAGTCCATGGCTTTTTCTCTGCTGTTGTATTGTGTGCCTGAAAAAAAGCCCCTTGGGAACTGGGAATAACCTTGCATGCTTGAGCAAATTTAGCACTGGTTCTCTTGCCTTTGGCGTCTATGCCTTCTACTCAGCCAGGTTCTGTCTTCAAGTTTAAGTTAAGCCAGGAGTTTTGTAGCACTTGATGTGCAGTCAGGTTTTTTTCCTCGACAGCTCTGGCTTACAGCTGCTGATCAAAACTTTCAGGATCCCTTTTTGCTGTGAAATGTGAATCTTGCTGATTACTTGGGAACAAGAGGATTCTGTACAAGGGAAAGAACTTTTTAGCTTGTATGTTGAACATCTGGCCTGAAAGATCATGGAAACAGTAGGAAATCAGGCTCTATTCCATTAACTCCATTTCTAAAACCACTTGCTTTGTTATGGGCAGGATCCCCTGATCTAGCAGTGTTTTAATGAGATCACATTACATGACAGTAATAAAATTCACACTTTGGTACATTATGGTTCTTAATTATAATTTTATTATAAAAACATTACAAAATAATAAACAAAACCTCTGTAAAATGATTGCAGACATTGAAAAAGGGCAGTGTGATTGCAAATAAACAGCAAGGTACTTGGTATGTAAAGAACTTTTTTGGTAAAAAGTAAAACTTTCCAAACAGAAAAAGTCAAGGCTGGGGGCTTTGTTAGCTTCTTTTCTACTCCCTGTAAGTGGAGGAAGGAATTCTTACTTCACAGATCACGGAAGGATGAAGTAGGAAGGGATGTCAGGTGATACTGCCCAATACCCCTGCACAAAAACAAGATCACTTAGATCTGGTTGCCAAAGACCACAACCCAATGGCTTTTGAGTTTCTCCCATGCTGGAGATGGTTATTGGTGAGACATCAACTGAAACAAAATGAAATCTGTCACAACACCCAGTGGCATAAACAACTGTTTGTTCAGAAGCTCATTTGATATATGTCCCACTTAAAATACTTGAAAAGATGGTAGAGTTAGATCACCTGGAAATACAGCTGTTGGCCCACGTGGTCTGGTGTGTGACATCAGTGTCATGCCCCTTCTTCAGATGAATAACAAAGTGAAAAGAACAACTCTACTGCTTGAACCGGTGAAGAAATGCTCACCTGTGCTGTGAAATCAGAACTGCTTCATTCAAGCTGATGGGTTTTCTCCTGCTCCTGTGTCTATCACATGACACTGATGTAGTCAGCAAAGGCCTGGGAGGAGTCCCATGAGTCGTTGACTACACTGCACACTGCTTTGAGACGCTGCAGTGCCTCTTGGGCTGTTTCTGCATCCTGGTCCAGCCAATTTTGGAAGAGGCGGAGGTGTGTGAATGGAATCTGTCCCCCTCTCTGCTGGATGTGGTCTTCCAGCTTCTTTGTGAACTCCAGGAGTCCATCAGGTTTGATGCAATTTGAGCTTCCCAGGGAAAGAAGGGGGGAAAAAAAAGCTATTAAGAGTTCAGGCTCTATTTTGAGTAGTTTAAATTACTATTCCTTCTGGTAACTGCCAGTGTGGGTACCTGAGGATGTTTCAAGGCAAAGTGCACCTTTCTTCAGCAGTATGAAGTGTGAGTGTTTCTCATGAAAAACAAAACTGAGTATGAAGGGCTAGAAACTCTTTAAAATCAAAGTGGTAGTGCCTGATAAGTTAAACTCATCATCCAGATTTCTTACTCTACTAACTTATGCAGACCTAGCCGTGGCCTTAAAATGTTGCTGGACCCAAGCTGCTGCCTATGCAGTGCCTCAAGCATTTCTGTCTCACAGCACCTGTCAGCTGCTTGGGCCAAGGGGCCTGGCCCAACCTACAGCTCCCAGTGCAGGCAAGTGCTTATCTGTCTCTTCCTGCTGAGAAAATCTGAAGAGCATGTGTCAGGTCCTAGTGTTTCTAGGAGATTTAAAGGTCAATTCCCAGGCATAGATGTGTAAATAAATATCAAGTTGCATGCTGGACTTGAATCTTTTCAGAGGCACAGTAACAATCAGGCTTCAAGCCTGCTGAAGGAGTGGACATGATTAAATAAATTGTCAGGCCTGTGTACTCTGAGCTACCTGAGCCATTGGGATGTAAACAAGGGGGGCAAATCAAACAAAGCAGCAGTTAGTATTTGCAGAAATGCCATCCCCATGTGCTTCATGAAGGTTATTGCCTATCTGTATGGCCATTCAGGGTCAAGAAAGCAGCAGCTCTGACTGAAGACCAGAGTTGAAGAAAGGAATGCAGAGGCATTCTCAGGATCTGCCAGGAACAATGACAGCATTCTCTTGCTATGAGGGACAGTGGGAACAGAGCTGTCCCCACTGATGCCTAAAAATAAAAGCACGTAGGGATGTTAGTCCTAACCTACAGCTCAGGGAGGGCCTGCAGGAGGCTCCCAAGGGAGCAACAAACTAAAGTTGCTTTAAAGATAGAGCTTGACTGCTTATAAAGGTGAAATGTCTCAGAGATCCTGGAGGTTGCTAAGGCTGTATGTGCCCATTGCAGCTTTCTCTGAGATTTTCTTGGGCACACATTGCCCCAAGGAAGAAACAAAGCCACACTCAGGTTCTCCTGCTGTTAGAGCCCAGTTCAGCTCTCTCCCTCCCAAAACAAGAAATTCAGTGTTTAGAGCTGAAGAATACCTGACATCCAGCTGGCAGAGAGAAGAGGAGGAATCTTCAGAGAAAATATCTGCAAGAGCAACCAGCCTGTGATTCCCTGAAAGGAGAGAAATGCACCTGTCAGATGCAAATTGGAAACATTCTTAAAATGTATGTGGCCATAGGGCTGGGATCATAGTGCAAAAAAGGAGTCTAAGCATATGAATGCAGCACATAGAGCCCACCTCTGCACCCTCAGTGTGTCACCCTCAGTGGCATAAAGTGAGTTCATCCCCCTGAGCACAGTGTTCGAGACCATAAAAACATTTGCTGATAGGGCAGTTTGTTTCACTAGAAAAATCCTGGTTTTGTTTGAGAAATCCATATGCAGTTTTTAGAAATTAAGTGTATTCAGGTTATCCCAAGCTTTCCTGTTTTACTTTGTTAAAAGAACAGAAAACAATATTCTGGATTTTATCTGAAATTAATTAAACATTTCTACTTGGCCTGTGATCCAAAAAGCCTATCACTTCTGTAAATTCAGTTCAACTTCTTTGACACAAACTCCTCCTTTACCTGTTCTCATCCCTCCAGTGGCTGCAAACAGCTGTTAAGACACAAATTGCCCAGACCTGGGCAAAATCTGTGCCTCTGAATCGAACGCAATGCATCTGCTACTGGATCTGTTTCTGTTAAAATCTGAAGCAGATCAGTGTTCAGTCAAATCTGGAGACCTGCTGGATTTGCTTTTGCTGCTGAGAAAAGCAGCCATAATTTGTACACAGTACCTGGGCCCTTGGTACACTGCTGAATGCCACTGAAATTCTGCCTTTAAAAAATGGATCCAGTGCTCCTTATTTTGTGAACTAAATCCACTGTTCCTGCATGTGGTAAGTTCAGCACTGTGGTCACCAGCTCTCAATGGTCCTGACTCCACACTGAAGTTCCCTCCAAGAGAGCTGCTCTAAGGCCCCACAGCACCACTCACAGTACGCACCAAGGCGATTCCCAGGCAGTTTGAGGCTCTTCAGGGATGAATTTCTTTTCACTGTATTGATTATTTCTGACAAAAACTCAGCAGTAGAGCTTTCAAACAGCCGGCAGAAGGAAAATGTGATTTCTGTGGAAGAAATGAATTGACAGTACATATGAGTACTCCCTGTGCATTATTCCATAATTACATTCTACAGGCAGCACCAGCCCCTAATCCACATGCAAGAACAAAGCGCCCCCAGCAGTGGATGCCATATAACAGCACTTCTGCTGTGTCAGGAACAGAGCACTGATCACACCCAGGCAAGTGGCTCTGCCGGCTCACCCAGTTAAAGGCTAGTGTGCTCTGCTGATTAAAAGCCTTTATTTTATAGCTGAGATTACAGACTCATCCCTACAGCAGACACCAGCCTTGCAGCTGCTCCTCTGCTCTGCTGGCACAAAGAATCAGGCATATTCCCACTCTGACAACAGCCGCAGATCTGCTCCAGGGACTGTGACATCTGGCTAAACCTTACACATCCAAAGATCCCCTCTTAAACGTCAGCCAGCCAAAATCAGCCACCTGCAGCACCTTTCCAAGCAATAGCACCCAGGAGTTGGCTGTACCTTGCAGGCCGGGATCCTGAAGCAAAAGCAGAACTTCCTTCTGGTGCTCAGCCAGGTTCACATCATGAAAGCTCAGTTTCTTCAAATTTGGAGTATGCTCTAAAACCAAAACAAGTTCTCAGGTAAAGCACTGCATGTCCTTGGGATAAAAAGACCCTGACCCAGCTACTGGCTAACACCCAGAAACTGACTTAGACTGTGGGTAATTTGTGCTGGATTGTGGATAATTAAAAAGGAACTACTGTGCTGTGCAGGATCTTCCACATAGCACAGAATGTGGGATGGCTGACACCCATTTCCTTTTCTCGGGAGACTTCAAGGATGTCCACACTGAAGAACTACACCCACCTAAGCTGGCTTCATGCTAGAGGATGGAAGGCCACAGCATGGAAGCTACACTGTGTGTGCCCCAGTGATGCTGCCCACAGGTTAGCAGAGTACCTTTGAGCACCTCCAAAAGGAGCCCGAGCTCTTGGGGGCAAGGCAGTGTGGCACTGTCAAGGGACAGCTGCTGGAGGGACTTTGACGCCTTGAGCACCGGCAGCAGGAATGCAGTGTGCAGAGGTTCCCTGGGGAATCGGATCTCCAGCACCTCCAGGCAGCTTTCTGAGGGAAGAAAAAGAAACACTGAAGGAGTTTGCTCTGGAGTGCCTGTCTTCAATGTAGCTGGTCCTACAGCGAGCAGGAATGCTGTATGCCCAACACCACTGTCCTTTAGGTTGGCAGAAATTGCCTACACAACGTGCCCTGCCCTGAGGAGCTCTGGCAACTCAGACCTGGGGTGATGTCAGTCACATTTCATTCCAGGATTCCTGCCAGACCACAGGGTCACTAATTTCTACTGTGCTTAACAATGCTTGAGAAAAGGTCACCCTTTAATGCACAAACCAGTCAGTGTCTTCCCACAGTACAGGTCTTTTCTGACCCCACTCGAAACTCGTTCAGGCTTTGCTCACTGCTTTTCTGGCAATTCAATGGCTCATAAGGGTGATGGGTTAGGGTTTGGGTTGTGAGCTGAGCATGCATTGCTGTAGCTCCCAGGCTGTAATCCAAAGGCTTGGGCAGTGCTTTGTCATCATCTGTGGTACTGTGATTATCAAAGGATGCTTTCCCTCTGCTTAAAGGTGTGTCTAAGGCTTACAGCCTCACAGTCAAGGGGATGGACAGAGTGGAAGCTCCCAATCAATTATAGATCTGGTGGGATAGGCTCCCCATGGACAGTCACAGGTAGCAGGTTGACTGGCCCTGTACAAAGCTGATGTTGCAGCAGGCTGGGATACAGCAATAAAACATTTTCTCCAAGATTTTGGCTCCACACAACACCTCAGACTGGAAGTGACAAACTACAACATCTGAATCAGAAAGGTGAGGCTGTAATTGCCTAGTAACAAACCACCATACAGTATAGAGTGAAGTGTCTGCCAAGCTTTTACAGTGCTATCTGCCTGCCAAGTCCTGGTCATCACTTAGAATGATGATTCCTACCTGGGATTTCGGCCTCACTGCAGCTTGGATTCCCCTCTGGCCTGTTGCCCTCCAGCTGGTTTTTGAGGTCGAAGCTGACTGAGAGTGTGTGGAGCTGGGGAAGGGCGCTCAGGACACAGCGAACGAGCTCCATGCAGGGCATGTGAGAGAAGATGTCGCTCACGCGCAGCACGCGGAGGCTGCATTCCGGGTGGCAGGATAGGGCCCGCAGCCCCAAGAGGATGCAGGAGATGTTGGCATCCAGGCCTGGAACAGCATTTGTACAGAAGACTGTCAGCTATGTGTGTACAGGCACGGACACACGCAGCCGGAGCTGCACCAACGGCAGCCCAAGTCAAAGGCCTAACTACAGACCGCTTTCTCCACACATTCTTAAGCTACACTGTGTACATGGGAAATAGAGATCGGGCTCTTCCCTTCTCTGAAGAGCATTTAAGCACAAAGCCAGGGGCTGTTCTGGGGCACAGGGATCCCATTCTCTCCCTCAAGTCCTCACACTTACTAAACATCTCACCCAACACCCTTCTCAAGATGGGGCCCCAATAATCTTACAATGCCCCTTCCAGTGAAAATAAACCTAGGCTAACTTGAGCAGTAAGTCAGACCGCTAGAGCAGGTTTGGAAGGAAGTGCCCTATTCACAGCACTGACCATTGTAAGACAGAACCAGGTTTTCTAAAGACACCCATGAGCTCAGCAGGTTACTCAGAGTCCGACATGTCTCCCCAGTCAAAGGAATGGAGAACAATTCCAGTGTGGAGACACTTCGGAAGCGGTGAGCAGCTTTCAGAGAAAAGATTCCAGCAGGTCCTCCTCTTTTCTTACAGCTACCATGGCCAGTGCACGGTGATCTTGGGGAGGAGCTAGTACAGTTCTCAGTGTTCTCTCCTTCTGCGGTCCTAGTTTTGTCCAGTGACCCTGAATTATCCTCTCTAGCAACAGTAAAAACAAAATCATACAGATCTTCTGGGTCAGCATAGTGTCCCCTGCTCCGTCTGAGGCAGCGGCGTTTCCTCCCCACTGCAGGTTTCAGCCATCTGCGTGTCTTTCGAGGAATGGGGTGACAGGACAGCTGCTCTGAGCTGGAACGAGAGGGAGATCCCCCTTGAATGCTGATGTGGTCACAGGGCACCTCACTGCTGGTCTCCTCACACACTGGGTTTTGCAAGGGAGGACTTCTGGGGCCAGGGAGAACAGAGTTCATGCGAGCATCAGCCTCTTCTGGGGATCCCTTCTGGTTCTCACCACTGCTTCCCTCCCGCTCAGTGTTATAGCCCCTCTCTGCTCCCTCCTGCGCTGTCTCCTGGCTTTGGGCTTGGTCCTCCTCTCTGCAAAGACCACATGGGCTGCTGTGATAGGTGAGGGCATTTCCTGAGCGCCAAAACCCAGCGCTCATGCTTAGGATGAGAACGAGAAGAATCGTGTCGGGAACAGGCCAGGAATACATGGACACCTGGCTGACGGAGCCGTGGTGGATCAGCCGGTGAAGGAGCAAAACCAGCGAGTGCCTGATGGACTGGTCACAGGAGAGGAGGTGCTGGAACTTCAGGATGCGCAGGGAGCCGGCCAGGTTTTCAAGCACTTTGTGGTTGTGCTTGGCAGTGAGTTCCACAGCCCCCTGGAGCATGTTGCACAGGGTGAGCTGGGAAACATGTGGGGAGCTGTGGAGCAGTGGTGAAAACTGACTGTCATTGAGGCGCCAGTCAGAGGAAACGTCCAAGACACCATGGAGTACATTGGAGAAGAACGTTTCAAGGAACTTCTTCCTCCAACAGGTTATGCTCTGCAATTGAACAACAGGGCATAGGAAGAAAAAGTCAGCATCCATTTTTCTCATTCATTAAGTTAAATTATTGCTGTCTGCTAACCTAGTGTCTGCAAAACCCCTCCTGCTAGCTCCACTGAGACCATCTCTCTAGTTTTCAGCATCCTTCCTCAATACATTCCTTGAAAACCTGAGTGAATCCCATTGCTCTTTTCATCCTCCTTCTGGCCTAATTTAAACACTCAGTAGTTTGAAGCAGGGCCAGTTTTTTGCCCATTAAAAACTACGTCACCAGCAATTTTCTTCCAGAGCATCTATTTACAGACTGTCATTAAGTTGTCAAGGATTCTTCTACGATGATGAAGCAATGAAGCTGCTTCAGTTTTTCTACATAAAACCATGCTCCAAATTCACTGTCTTCTGTATTTTTCTCATGCTTTCTAAAACATCAGCATCTTTTTTTTTTGCCAGTGTAGGTGTAAACATGATATAAGATACTGTTTTTATCCTCTGTTTCACTAAGAATCTCTGAAGACAGAGACTTGCTCTTTTGGCAAACTCACTGGTGGGAGATGAAGGGTGTGGTTGTGCACTACAGTTCCTTTATGAACCCTGTTTCCCAAAATGTTTGTACTACCCGGGTCACACCTTGGTCCAGAGCTCTATGAACGCTTACAAACAGGTGCCAAGAATCACTTGGAGGCGGCCAGAAACAAAACCTCATGGAAAATGGCAATGGAAATGTTTTCCTCATGGAAAACAACGCACCTGTGTCGAGCCCCTTTTCCCACCAGAGTGTTTCCTCACCTCCGAGTTGGGCGGCCTGGTTTTCATCACATCGTCCCACAGCTTGCGCCAGATGGGCTGTGTCGAGAGGCCTGGGGGGAAAAGTCATTAACCGGGCGCTTTCGCCGCTGTCCCTTTCCCAGTGCCCTCCTCCGGGGCTTGATGGGGTGCTGGAGGCACAGCCCGAGCCTGCCGGGGTGTGGGATGCAGGGGCGTATCCCAGCTTCCAGGGACCCCCTTGGGTTGGTGCTCCCATTTCCAGCCTGGAGGAGCTCCTCTCTCCAGCCGAAGGTCCCTTCGCTGTGAGGCTCCTCCCGCCAGGTTTAGGGGCATCCCCCCAGTCTCTCACCCCATCAGTTTGAGGGGCCCGTCCCTCCCGCCCGGGTGTGTCCCCACGGGTTCGTCGCCGTCCCTGCCGGTGTCACCTGCTCTCCGCGCGGCGTCCTCGGCCCGCTCGAGGTGGAAGACGGTGAGGAGCGGCAGGAGCCCCCGCAGGAGGTGCCCGGGCAGCGCTGCGGAGAGCCAGAGGGAGAGGGCGGCAGGGTGCGGGCAGGCCCAGGCCCTGCGCCCCGCCGCCCCGCGCCGCCCGCCCCTTACCCCAGACATCCTGCTCCAGGGCAGCCATGCTACGGCTCACGGCGGCCGCGCTCAGCGCGAACAGGCTCCGCGGCCGCTCCGCCGCCATCGCCGCCTCAGGCACGGCCCGCCCGCACTGCGCCGCCATCTTGGGAGGGGGCGGGAGCGGGCGGCCATGTTGGGAAGGTCACATTGAGCAGCGGGACCGGACAAGCCTGCAGCAGCAGCCAGGCCAAGTCGGCTCTAAGGCCGAGACCCACGTGAAAAAAAGGAAAAGAAAGGCAGGGAGCGCAGCGATGGCCGTCTTGGTCCGGCCACACGCGCGGCTGCTGGTGGCTGCCATGTTTGGAAGGGCTGCGCCCGGGGCTAAAGCACCGCCCTGCGGCGGAGGCACTTCCGCTTCCGGCGCGGGCAGCGGTGTTTCCGGCGGGTGACCCTGGCGAGTCCTTCTGTGCGGGAGAGCGATGGGGCAGCGCGGCGAGCCTGAGGTGAGCGCGGGGCGGCAGCGGGATCGGGCCCGCACAGGCAGGCAGGCAGGCAGGCCGGCCGGCCGTAATGCTGTGCTCTCTTTTCTTTCCGCAGGAGGAAGAGGAAGAGCTCGTGGTAAGACGGGGAGCCGCGGCGGGGACTCGGAGCTGCCAGGGGCGGCTGCCCGGGGCCGTCAGCGCCGACAGACAGGCTCGGGGGGCTCGGGCCGGGCCGGGTCGCGCTGTGCCGGCGATCCGGAACTCCGTGGGGATGCTGGGCTGCAGTGTGGATGTGGGGCTCCCTCTTGAAGCGCTGCGGCTCAGGAGGAAGCGGCGTGCGGGGGTGTCCCTGTGCTCACCGCAGCCCCGTATCCGCAGGACCCTCTGACCACGGTGCGGGAGCACTGCGAGCAGACGGAGAAATGCGCGAAGGCGCGGGAGCGGCTGGAACTGTGTGACGCACGGGTGTCTTCCCGCTCCGAGACAGAGGAGCAGTGCACAGAGGAGCTCTTCGACTTCCTGCATGCCAGGGACCACTGTGTAAGTGCAGCGGCCCTGCTGTGGCTCTGAGCAGAGCCGCCTTCAGCCACGCTGCAGACAGTGCTGCCAGGTCCAGTGTGAGCTGTGGTGGCTGTTCAGTCGCTTTTCTTTGTTTAATGTTTGGTACCTCCTTTTTACAATAGATCTAACTGGAATTCGGTACGTTATTAAACAGTTAAATAACTCAAACCCATTGTTTGTGCCCTGCAAATGACACTCGGCTATGTCAGCCTTGTGGTTGCCATTTTGAAGTTAGACCTTTTTAACTGGAGGCATCTCAATAGCTTTCTTGAATGACTTGTTGCAGAATAAGAGCCAGGGGTTGTGGGGCTGCATGCATTGGTGGCCCAAAAAACCAAGAGGGACGTGGTAACACCCCGCTGATTTCCATCCCTAAACCATGAGTTGCTGAGGGCTCTCTCTCTTTGCAGGTTGCTCACAAACTTTTCAGTAAGCTGAAGTGAGTGAAGGGAGGTGTGATTGTCCATCTGCTTCAACAGCCGGTGCCAGTGGTTCCTGGATCACAGTTCACCTTCCTGCAGTCCATCCTCCATGCTCAGTGTGAACAAAATGGCTTCCTGGCAGCCTGTCACTGCCTTTGTGTTCCTGGAAGATGTGCAGCTGTGCAAAAAAACCCATCTTGATGTTCTGTAATTTTCCATAGTAAAATGTTGAGAGTTCCCGTGGAAGTGCTCTGTGTTTACTTCCTATTCTATTATTTTCTGTTGTGTTTCTGACTTGTACTGGGTTAAGATGAAATCAGTGGGTGTCAGAGCCCAGTTAAAGGGGTGAGAGTTTTCTTCACTTGTGGGAATGTCCTTTTTATGCTGCCATGATGGACAGCCGCTGCAGCCCGATCCCGTGGGGGAAAAATTGTCTGTTAAAGCCATAAAGGTTATTTCCAAGCCCCTCAAGACCACTGTTGTTCAAATAGTATCTTCCGACTAAATTAGACTGAAGGGAGTGACCCTTTTCTAGGAAAGAAAAGTTCCTCCCCGCCCTCGGGGAAAAGCTGTCACCTGTCCCTCACTGTCTCCTGCTGCTGCCAGCGGCTGGAAGAGCCTCCTGGCTGCAGCCAGCTCTGCATTCTTGCCCAGGAAACCAGACACGTGGCTCTGGAGGCTCATGGTGGTGGTTCACCTGCTCAAAGCCCGGTCAGGGTCACTTGGGGGGAAACTAAAGCCTTTCTGTGTGAGTTACAGCCCGTTCTGCTCACCTGGGATTGTCCTGTCTGTGTTCTGCCTGCTCTTTTTGCGAGAGAGAATGTTTAGGAGCAGAAAAACTAGGGTCTTTCACGGGGCAGAGAGTTTCTCGGCTATTCTTCGAAGTGCAATGAAAACCACCCTCTTATAAATCTGTGGCTGTTCTTTATCCATGTAGTGGTTCATAGTCTTTCTGCTGGCGGGGTGAGCGTACGTACCATGTAAATTCCGGGAGGTTTTGCTGTGAGTTTTTTCTGTGGCATAGGGCCGGGTCCAGCTGTGCCCATGCGTTCCTGCTGCAAAGCGCGTTTGTTGCCGGATCCTTTTCAGCAGCTGATGCCCAAACCTAGCCCAGTAATCGCCGAACGTTTAGGTTGGGGGGGGACCTTAAAGTTCATTTACTTGCAGGCCACGGACACGTTTCCCGAGCCCAGGTTGCTCGGAGCCCTTTCCAGCCGTACCCCGAGCACTTCCCGGGTCCCGCCCCGGAAGGCGCCGCGGCGATGGCGGCGCTGGGCGGGCGAGGGTGGGCGGCGGCCGCGCTTCTGCGGCGGGGTCCGGGACCAGGAGCGGTACTGGGAGTGGGGCCGCGCCGGCACCGGCACAAGGAGAAGTGGGTGAGCGGGGCCGGGGCGGGACCTGAGCACCCGTACCTCACGGCTCTGCTCGCACCCTGCTTTGTCCCCACCTAACCCTTTTGCACCCCACTGCAAATCCCCCTGTTTCATTCCCGCGCCGCCGCTGTGTGTGCAGCCCCGGGCCCCCAGCCCCATTTGGCCATTCACAGAATCCTGGAATCAACGAACTTGCTGAGTGGGAAGGGATGCATCAGGATGCAACTCCTGGCCCTGCGCAGGGCACTCCAACAATCCCACCCAGTGCCTGAGAGCACTGTCCAAATGCCTCTTGAACTCTGTCAGGCTTGGTGCTGTGATTGCTTCCCTGGGGATCCTGTTCCAGTGCTCAGCCACTTGCTGGGTGGAAAGCCTTTTCCTGTTACCCAGCCTAAACCCCCCGTCACAGCCTTATGCCATTCCCTCGGGTCCTGTCACCCTCGCGCTCTGGGAAGGCCCCATGGCCTTCTGGCTGCACAGAACCCAATGCTGGATTCTCCCAGAAAAACATGGAGGCGTGGGGGGGTGGGTATTGGGATATGGAGGTATTTTGTCTTTTAACACCTCTGTTATTTTTCCCCACAAGGCTGCCACAGCCCCGCGCATCCCATCCACACGGCTGGCCCTGCACCACTTCGACACGAGCTACAGCCTGCACCTGGGGGCCCTGTGGCCCTCGGTCCGTGCTGGGCTGCTCTGTGAGCAGAAGTATGGGGCCCTCCTCAACAACTTCACCGCTGCCGACCACGTCCCCCAAGAGCTGGAGCTGCTCAATGCCACCGATTTCATTTCCGAGGCCCTGCAAAAGGCGCGGCAATGGCAGCGGGGTGCGGCTGCGGGGAAAGCGGCCAGAAGGTGCCAGGAGGGGTCTGGTGAGAGCAGGACTGTGATGCAGGCAGGAGCGATGACACAGGCAGAGATGTCCCCACCGCGTTGCATCTCCATCAGCTCCAAAATCAAGTGTTACACCTTCCCCAGGGGCGACATCACGCGCTTTCGCCCTGCACGGTGAGACATCCCTGGACAGACTGCCCCTGTCTTTGCCAGCCTCAGGGACTGCTTCCATGTGTTTCCATCCTCACTTCCAACTGCTCTTTTGTTTTTCTTTCCCCTCCAACGTTTGCTTTTGTTTTGCAAACTGACATATGACAAATGCAAACTGATTTCCAGGCCGGATGCTCTGGGGCTCCTTGACTATTACCTCATGGATGCAGCATCTCTCCTGCCTGTCCTGGCACTCAACGTGCAGCTGGATGACTTTGTCCTCGACCTCTGTGCGGCTCCGGGTGGGAAGACTCTGGCTCTGCTGCAGACTGGGTTTTGTGGTGAGTGGAGAGGGGTGCTCCTTGTTCCCGCGTGTAAAACAGGGCTGGAAGAGTGTGCTGTGCCCATTAATGTCTGACCATTAATAATTTCTGGGTGCAAGAGTTGGGAATCAGGTGTGTTTTTGCAAAAGTGACATTCCCAGTTTGCCTGTTCTGTCCTGACAGGGCATCTGGCAGCCAACGACATCTCTGTCTCCCGGACAAAGAGGCTGCACCAGATTCTCCATAGCTATGTCCCCAAGGAAGTCAGGGAAACTGTGAGTGTCACGTCCTATGACGGAAGGGACTGGGATCAGGTGAAAGGTGGCACTTTTGATAAGGTAGGTGTTTGGGAACCAGTGAAGATAAACCCATCGAGTTCACTTCCCTCCTCTTTTGAGGAAGACAGCAGCTTACCCTTCTGTATAATTGTGTAGTTTTCCATAATCTTAAATGCAGAAAAAGAGAGAAGACCAAGCCGCATAAGGAGTAATATTTCCCCCTGCTATCCCTTCCTGCAGGATCTGGTACAGATGTGCTTATAGAAGTGTACCTTTATTTGCCTGTATAATACCCCACAGAAATCCTGTTCTTGTCCATCACCCAGAAGGGGTTAAATGTGAAGATTACATAATTCTGGCTTCTCAGCCATGTCCAGCCACAGGGGCCGAGTTTGGTTCTCCCAGGGCTGGGTTGGGTACTCCGGGAGGCGTCGCTGCAGCAGCACTGGCCGTGTGTGCTGCAGGAGCGTCTGTCAGGGACACACACAGAGCTGGGACATTAAATGAGGACACGTGTTAGTGCAGGATGTTTTCCACCATTTTTGCGCATTCCCAAAATGCCAATGCAGCCGGATGATTACAGTTCAGTGTGGTGCACACCTGTGCTCGGGTACAGAGAGCTGCTGATGGATGGAGGAGGCGGGCACACAAGGGGGCTCGCTGAGCTTGACCTGGGCAGGGGCTGAGGTGGTTCCTCTGCTGGTGCAGGTGTTGGTGGATGTGCCCTGCACTACAGACAGACACTCTGCCATGGAGGAGGAAAACAACATCTTCCACAAGAGGCGAACCAAGGAGCGTCAGATGCTGCCCATGCTGCAGCTGGAGCTGCTGATGTGAGTGAGCTCAGTTGTGTTGTGTTCCCCAGGTGCTGGGAGCAACTCTCCATCACTGAAACCTCTTTGTCTGTCCCCATTTCCACTGGGAAATGTGGAAACCATGTGTAGTTTTGTGGATGGGCAAGAGTTGGAACACATCAAATCATAGTAAGTGTAAGAAAGTGCAAATGTTCTTGGTCAGATCACATGTCCTTCCTGTCCCCAGCAGTAGCTGTAGGATATAGGGAGAAGGGTCTAAGGAGAGGATGGGTACAGTTGTTTTGGGTGGTGATCTCCTGGGTCCTGGCAGTCAGCCCTGGAGCATCCCTGAGTGCCCACCTCTCCCAGCACACAGGAGGACGTGGGGTGCTGGGAATTGCCACAGCTTGTCACTGTGTGCTGTGGCAATAAGGAAACAGATTAGAGTTCCATGGCAGCACTTGAACTGCAGGAGTCTCTTCCCCTGTATGTGTATCCCATTCCCATGGCCATGACTGCAGGGTTATGCTGTCCAGCTGCTCTCTAGTAGCATCTCTCCCACATTGAATTCTTTAGCGGTATAAGGATCTGTTTGACTCATTGCTCTGGCCTAAGACACTCCTCATGTTGCAGTCACACAGACTGCCGAGCCTGTGGAGTTCGAGGGGCCTTGTCACGTCCCATGAGTTCCCTGGTGGCTTCCCAATTTCTGTGGGTGGGAATGTCTGTGTCCCTCAGAGTCCTCCTCATCCCGTGGCAATGTGTGCGTTCATCTTGCCTGCAGGGCTGGGATCCTCGCCGCCAAGCCGGGGGGAGAGGTGGTGTATTCCACGTGCTCCCTCTCCCCGCTGCAGAACGAGTGTGTGGTGGAGAGGGCGCTGGAAATTGCAGAAGCCCAGTTCAACATCAATATCCATGTTGAGGACTTGAGCCACTTCCGGACACTTTTCCAGGACACATTTTCCTTCTTCTTGGACTGCCAGCTGGGGGAGCTTGTCCTGCCTCACCTCACAGCCAACTTTGGGCCGATGTATTTCTGCAAATTACGTCGGATGTAGAAGTGGCAACAGACTCTGTCCATCTGCTGTCAGGAAATACCCCAACAATTTCGGGAAAGCAGAACTGCTTTATATTTATTTTTGTTTCTAAAATGTCCCAAAGGAAGTCTGCTTTTTTACTGCAGACATAGGGAATAAACAAGAAAGACCTGCTGTGGTGTCTCCTGAATATTTATCTGCTTGAGACTGAGGTGTTTAATCTAGGAAAGAGAGAGAGGTCTTACCAGAAAAGGCGATTTATCCGTCTGTGTGGGACAGGATAAATGGCCCTGCTCTCTCCCTCCTGTCTGACTGCTTTGATCCTACATGAGCAGGTTTGGGTTAACAAACACCATCTGGGGATCTCAGCCTTTCTGTCCCAGATCTCACCATCTGCAAAATGAGTTGCATCTGTCTCTGCATATCTCATCTGCCTTCAGAGAGAGCAGCCTGAGGTCCTGAAATTAGAGGTTCCTAAGAGTGTCCCTCCTGTGGGGTTGGAAATGTGCTTGGGATGCTGGAGATCTGGCGCTGTGGAGAGGCCAGTGACTGTTGCCATCCTTCACAGATAGGAAGGCTGTGGGAAAGTGTGAATATTCCCATGCTAAATGCCATTTAATGTCCAGTGGGCAGGTGTTGGTATGTTTTTGAGTAATAACTTTGTTTATAGAATCATCACCATCAGTGAAGGATTACTGGAGTTTATGATAAGAGTTGCTTAATAGTTACATTTTTATTTTTGTGAGCAAAGTACAATGATGGGAAGGGTGGACATGGCTGTATTCCTCATGGGGCAGCCCATAGTTACATCCATATGAAGTTACTCCAGTGCCAGCAAGAAAATACTATCTAGCTTCTGTAATCCTTTCCTCTCAGCACCGCCCTGCTCCTGCAGGAGGCAGCACTGATGGAAATGGGGGTGAAGGAGTGAACCCAAATCCATGGCCATCCTTGCAGGAAGGTGCATTCCTACATTTATGACTGTTTGAACCTATCCTAAGCCAGTCCTGCAGGGCATCTTGGTTCGTTACAGGATCTGTGCTTATCGGCAAGGAGAGGGGTCAGGAGGTGGCATTTCCTTCCCCCTCCCCTCCTCGCTGCAGTCTGTGCACTGCTGGTGGCACTCGTGCAGCGCTGTCCCTTCTCCTTGGGGACCGTGGTGACTATGCCACTCTCTTGCCACGGCTGAGGGTCTCCACCTCCTTCATGAAGCGCAGGCACAGCTCCTCCTGCCACGGCAGCGCCACGCACTGCACGGCCACAGGCATCCCCACTGCTCCTGACACAGCCTGCAGTGGGTGCACAAGCAGTGAGGGGTCACCCGGGGGGCTCAGACCTCCAGCAGATTTTGGGAACTTGGTTTAGGCCTGTGGCTCATCCCAGAGGGTGGGGAGGTTGGAGTTTGAGCCCTGTTGGTGTGCTGGGCAGAGGGAAGGGTCTTGCTCTTCTGTGATAGAAATGGTTGCCAAGTCTTGGGTAGCAGCTTTGAGACGCCTTCACCCCCCCACACCCCAGCCAGCTCTGCTTTGAGCTGTGTTGTAGCCAAATGCCTTTTCCTTCAGCATCCTCGTTCCTGATCCATGCTCCACTGACAACCTGAGCCTGGTTGAAGGCACGATGGAGCAGGAGGAAAGTGCAGTGCAGTGCTGTGGAGTGTGGCTGTTGCAAGGACCTGCTCCCAGAAGCTCTGTCGCATGGCTCCTTGCTGGCTTCACCCAGGCTGGGGGGAACTCCTTTAGTCCCTGCAGAGCTTAGTGACTTACCTTTTGGGGGGCTGGGGAGAAAAGCCAAGGGTACATGCAGCGTGGATTTGGGGATTAGCAAGGGGTGTATAAAGAACATAGGAATTTTTTTGCTCTGTGCCCATACCGGTGGAGATATTTAGGAGCCCCTGGTATCAGTGAAACTGTTACCTGAACACCCGTCGGCAGCCTCTGCTGCACCACTTCCCATACCTGTTTCAGTGTCCGGTCCCAGGGGTCATCACAGCATCCTTGGTAAAGCTTTAGCTCTTCCTCATCAGCCTCTGTCACAGTGCTGACGGGAACAACCCCGGCAGGGAAGTTCAAGACGTTGTACAGCATTGTGGAGGAGATGGCAGCTGAGAGAAGCAGGAGAGGATGCAGGCAGTCACAGACTCCTGTCTTACTTCAAACTTACACATTCCATGTTCACTGAACTCCCTGAGAACTGTGTGTCTGTCTCCACCTGCTCAGAGAGCTGTGGTAGTTACTTTTCCTTCCTAATTCCCATGAAATGGTTGGGTGGGCTGTGAAGCTCCATGGTAGTGGATGTTTCCCTCCAGTGTCAGCCACTGTGGTTCTCTGCCCTCCTGGGAAGGCCCCAGACTCACTTACTGAGGAGTTTCCCGGGGTATCCCAGGGTGAAGGCAGGCCCCAGGATAGGGCACAGCATGACATCCAGCTGGAGTTCCTTCCACTGGGTGATGAACTGGGAGCGGTACACCTGGGAGAGGAGAGGGGATGTCATGGGGCTGTGTCCCTGCCTGGAGCTCTCAGCCTCTCCAGGCACAGCTGAGGAGGCAGCAGCAGGCAGGGGTGCTCAAGGAAAGGCAGAGGAGTGTGTTTGCCTCCACAGCAGGTGGCCAGACCACAGCCGGGAATTGGAAAGGCTCCTCTTTAGCCATCCCCACTCCCAGGCCAGCCTTCATTGTGCCTGGGCATCAGCACTGCAGACAACCAATGAAGTCCTGTCTGGGCTGACTCAAAAGCTCACCTACCCCATTCCTCTCTTCTTTTGTGCCTTTCTCTCCATCCTGTCTCTTTCCCAGCAACCTCTCCCTTGCACAACCCCTTTCCAAACTGATGACTCTCCAACCTAACACTTGCCACAAAGCCTCAACTTATAACATGATGCCAGAGAGGAAAGTCCTCAAAACACACCTGTATTTGATGGTGATGGTTCCACATCTCCTTCACTGACCTGCAGGTGGAAATCATAGCAACATCTTTAAGCTTTACGAGGAGGAGGAATTGCTTAAATATTCCTCTGGGTTGTAACGCCCTAGTGATTTTGGCAATTGCTTAAAACAATACAGCTTTCACAATCTTCCTAAACTTTCCTTTGGCATCTGGCCAAGCAATTAAGCAGCAAATGTCTGGAAGTGAAGGAGAGACGGTTTCCCTGATGGACCTGGATTTAATACTCATCCCCTCCACAGGCTTCCTGTAATGACCTTATCCATTCAAGATAAGGTCATTACATGATGCCTCATTCCTGTCAGGATATCACTAGGGGAAGTGAAGCCATGTCCAGGAATGAAGGACAACTGCAGAGAGCAGATCACAGTCTGTCATGAACCCAGTCCCCCCCAGCCATGGACACCTAGAGGAGAAGGTACCACCCATTTCCATGGTCATCCCTGAGGACAATGCCATCCTACCTCATTCCAGACAAGGCACTCAGGTAGTCAGCCAGGCGGGGAAACTGGAAAGGCAAGAGGTTCCTTAGGGACATAACATGGGGTGCAGTAACTTGTGTCACCCTGGGAAGCCCCTAATCCTGTCCTGAGGTACAGGGACTCACCAGAGGTTTAAGAAGCAGAGCCAGCAGCTTCTTCACCAGCCTCGGCATCTTGCAGGAATTCACCTGTGGTTTCAAGCCTGGATCTACAATATCTCCTGTGCTGAGAGATGACATGAGGATGGGGTCATGCCAGAGAAGCTGTTTGCTTTATCCCAGAGACCTGAGTGTTGCCTGTTTGGGGTGGGAGAGCTGGGCTCGTTGTGCATGTGCCGTGCTCACAGCGTGCGGATGGAGGTGTTGGCAGCACCGCAGCCAGAGGGCTCCTACTTACAACACATCCAACCAGGCACGGCCTCCATCGGCAAAAAATGTCTTTAAAAACAGCTCAGTCATGACGTAGGGGATCCGAGGTGGAGAAAAGGACACCAGCTGCACCAAAACACAAGATTATGTAGCGGCCTGGGGATGTGAATAGTTTCTAAGACCCCAATGTGGGGGTGGTGGTGCTCACCTGGTGCCCGGCTGCCTGCAGAGCACTCCTGGTTTCCTTCACTGCCCTCCTCATGCAGGGGGGCAGTGGGAAGTAGCCGTCAGTGTCGTAGTACCCAACCCGCAGGGGAGTGGAGCTGGAGTACACCTGGAGCAAAGAGACACCAGTTTAGCATTCCTGTTCCTAGTGGGATTGCTGTGAAAATCCTTCAGACATACACCATTGACCAGCTCTGGGACTAAGATTGGATCCAGCCACACCCATGCTCCATCAAGAAAGCAAGGGCGGGTCCTCTCTGAACCTTGTGATGAAGTGGGAGGATCTCCCCTACTCCTTGTATTTCCCTATTAAATTCTTAGATGTCAACTGTTGACCAGTCTGGGACTAGGATTGGAATCAGCTGCACCCAGGCTCTGTCAGGAATTTAGAAAGCCAAAGGGGTCCTTTCTGAACTTTGTGACTCAATGGGAGGGTCTTTCCTACCCTTTGCACCCTTGTTCTTTGCATCCCCAGTCTCCATGCACAGCATTCCAAAGTGACTCTAAAGCTGATTTTCCTTTCTCTGCTTCATCCATGTAATGAGTAACAGAGTGGACCCTGGCATCGAACTTTGTCACCCTTTTGCAAATTTATATTAAAACCTGCTTGCTTATTCCAATGCCTCTGACAGTGATTCTTTAAGTGACCCAAATCACTCATTCGTGACACCCACCCTGCTGGGGGTAGATCTGCTCCCACACTGACACCCACTGCAGAAGGGGGCAAAAGCTCCAAATGTTAAGGAGTAACTAATTTTCTGGTTTGTTAATTAGAGGTACCTTTTCCAGATGTTTACCCCTGCCTTTTTCTCCCACCTCCCCTTCATCCCACCCTTCAGAAAGGGCACAGCCACTCCAAACCAGTAGATTCAGCCACTGCTAAAAAGGGTGGAGGTGGAAAAACCTCCTGAAGCTGGTCTGCTGCAGAGAGAAAGGGAACGCCCTCAGTTAAGAGATTTGCTGCAGCAGTTTTGTGATCTTGTCTCAACTTTCCCGAAAAATCTCCAGCTATTTGCTCCCAGTGTTGCCTTCTTCCCCACTCTTTCCTGAGTTCTCTCAATTCCATAAGCTGCATTCCAGCTGAGAAGACAGACAGGATAACTACTGATTCACCTGTTTTTCTTTTCATAATAATTATTTGTGGTGCCCTCAAAGAGAGCTGTGTTACTGAAAACCAGTATTGTGAAGAAAACGGGACCCTTCAGGAAGGTGTGCAGCACCCCGGAAGGAACCAGGGCTTGCTGACTGAAGGCCTCACCTCCTCATTGAAGGGGATGGGGGGCACGGAGGGGTCCAGCTGGAACATCTCCTGGCAGAGCAGCGCCTTCATGCACAGGGCCAGGCTGTCCACGTCCCTCGCCATGGGCCCCAGGGCACAAGGGACTGGATGGGACAAGAGCAAACACCCACAGTGAGCAGATGTGCCAACCGCTGGCCCACCCCCCTGCACAGCCGTGTTGGGGTAAGCAGGCAACGAGGCAGGATGTTTCAGATGAACTCCAGACAGGTCTTTGTTGTCTCAGGTTTTCCTCTGGCCTACAGGAGAACATCAGGCTCTTCACAAGACATAGAGAAAAGCAATGAAAAATTCATGTACCTGCCAGGATGCCATTGATAGGGCCAGTCACTCCAGACAGGCTGTGGGAAAAGAAAAAGAAGTACATGGTTATTTCAGTAATGGGGGGTTATTGCCCGTATGTTTGAATAGCAGAGTGGGGTCTCCAGCTCAGGACCAGAAACAGACAGAAATTATTTCAAAGATTTGAATTGAGTCATACCAAACAGGAAACTTTGGCCAAAATTAAAAAAAAAAAACAAACCAAACAAAAACCCAAACAAACCTAAACCCCACCCACCTGAGCCTCTCAGCCGTGGGTTTGAGGCCACAGAGCCCGCAGAAGCTGGAGGGCAGGCGGATGCTGCCGCCCATGTCGGAGCCAATGCCCAGGATGGAGCCTCCCCCTGCAATCAGAGCTCCCTCCCCTCCCGAGGAGCCCCCGGGGCTCTTCTGGTGGTTGAGAGGGTTCAGCGTCTGGCCAAAGATGAGGTTGCTGCAGTCGTAGCTGGGGAAAAGAAAGCCAGCTGTGAGGAACAGCTGAATGCCTTGGGTTTGTTTGCTTTCCCTTGCAGAGAGCCTGTGTGGCATTGCCAACCCCATCCTTTCATCCCGTAAATCCCTCAGGACATTGCTCATTCCCACTCTGCTCTCTCTCCCATGCACAAGTTCACTTCATTTCTCTTAACCCGTGGTAGGTTTTTTCCCCTCTTAATCTTATCTGAAAGCTATCTCAGTTGAGATTGTTGCCAGATAAGGGAAGAAGGACTCTCCAGGACACGTCTCAGGAGCCAGGGAGGAGCCTGTCCAGGGACCTACAGGCTGGGTTTTTCCTTCAGAAGCACAACCAGGGGGAAGATTTTTAATGATGTGTGTCACCTGAAGAGGGACTGTGGCACGTTGGTCATTGCAAATGGGATGGCCCCTTGTCTCTTCAGGACCTTGACCAGGACGCTGTCCTCCTCCATCACAGTGCCCAGGCACTGCACAAGCCCACAGGTCGCCAAGTGCCCCTGCAGAGAGGAGAAGTGACAAGGGACATGGTCAGTGCAGTTCCCTTGCTCTTTTGCAAGGATCATCTGGTGTTCCTTCAGGGCTTGTGTGTTTGATACCAACCCACTCCCTTGCGAGCCCTTGCATGAACGGCCAAGGACTCCCTCTCCTTCCATCCTTGCAAGGGTTTGCCAAGCACACACTGGGTTAAAGCTTTTCCTGAAGCTGTCCTTGCTCTTTTCCCAGCTCCTTTTCCCCCCTGACCCAAATGCAACTCCATGGGTGCACTAGCTCAGGATCAAACCCAGCATCCTGCTGTCCAAGTGAATTCACCAGTGGATGTTCAGGAAAGGAATAAGCCCAGGTAAACAGAGAGTGAGTCGTTTTCTGTTAGCCTTGCTATCTGGGGCTTGCTTTGGGCTTAGATCAACCTCAGTGCAGCCCGTACTGTGACACATATCAGAGGAGAAATCATTTGTAACTATTCATCCCTGGTTTTTTTTTCTGCTGATGGAGGTTTGTGCTGCTTTTGGCTGGGGTAGAGTTTATTTTCTTCACAGTAGCTACTCCAGGGCTGTGTTTTGGATTTTGTGCTGTAAACAGTGCTGATAACACAGGGATGTTATTGTTATCACTGAGCAGGGCTTGCACAGAGCTTCTTGTACTGCCTCACCAGTGAGCAGGCTGGGGGTGCACGAGAAGTTGGGAGGGATCAGCCAGAATAGCTAATCCCAGCTGACCGGAGGGACATTCCATACCCTATGGAGTCATGCTCAGTGTATAAAGCTGGGGGAAGAAGGAGGAAGGGGAGATGTTTGGGGTGCTGGTGTTTGCCTTTCCCAGCTACCATCACACATGATGGAGCCCTGCTATCCTGGGGATGGCTGAGCACCTGCCTGCCTGAAGGAGTGAATGGGTTACTTGTTTTGCTTTGCTTGTGTGCACAGTTTTCCTAAGAAACTGTCTTTATCTCAACCCGCAATTTTTCTCACTTTTACCCTTTCCATTCTCTCTCCCCCATCCCACTGGGTACAGGGGAAGTGAGTGAGTGCCCATTGGGTTGCAGCCGCCTCAGACACAGCCAGGTTTCCTGTGGTGCAGGCAGGGAGGGATTTGGCCCCTTCCCCATTCTGTGTCCCACCACTTCACCACCCAGCCCAGCCCACGATGGGACGCTCCACAAGCGCAAAGGGAAGAACCTTGTGGCCGATGTGATCCTTGATGCTGACGGGAATGCCATAGAGCAGCCCTTTCTCCTTGTGCCCTTGTATTTCCTGGAGCTGCTCCTCACACTCTGGGATAAAGTGTCGCAAGCAGTTTGTCTGCTGGGTCACTTCCAGGGCCTTTGTTGGACATGTGGAGGAATAGGTGCTGGATGAGAACAGCATCATCACACAGCTGCATTCAGTAGCTACCTTGGTCTACAAAACATGGCATGAAGAACCCCCTCCCCAGAACATCCCAGCTCAAGCCGTCTCAAAAAACTGTTCAGCAGTGGATCTGACCCAGGACACAGAGCATGTTTTTCTCTTAATATCTGCTATATTAAAGGCTTGTCACAATCCAGCTCCAGCAAGCCTTTTCAACCAGCAGCACACACACCATGGCAGGGAGAACGTAAGCGATTTGCTTTGTCCATCTCACTGTGGATGGACACTCACCTTCTCTAAGTAGGTGTAGAGGACAGTCCTGGGGGACAGAGACCCTTCCCGGAGCCTTCCAGTGAGTTCCAGCAGGGGCAGGGACAGGATGGCATCTGTCTGGACACTGGGGACCTGCAGAGGGAAGATGGAGGCGATCCAGGGCAGCAGCTCCAGTTACCCTTTGGCTCAGGGGATAAGGCTCTTAAGTTTTGCCAACATTATCAACAGAGCTGGCTGGAAAGGCAGATCCTGCATGTGGGGGCTCAGACCTTGAGCTGCCACGTGTTTTATCCTGAGTTTGGATATCACATCAGGATGCAAACACAGGAACCCAGGTGTAAAAGGGCTTTGTTCATCCACTGCAGCAGAGGACGTGGCAATGCCTTCCTCCTGGCACGGTGGGGCTTACCCATTGTCCAAGATAGAACCTCAGCTGAACAAACACTGCCCAGAGCAGAAGGTACCAAAGTCCTTGCACACAAGTCTCAGGCTGTCCTTTCATCCCTCAGAAGAGGTACAGGCAGTGCAGCACAGCCCAGGCTGAGAACAAACATTTAATAGCTCAAGCCCATCAAACTGCAATGAAGTCAGCAGGGACTTAGAGGTGGGCAAGGTCTACTCACATAAAGAAGACTGGCAGTTCTCAGTGCCACCAGGTTTTTAGAGGTTTTATATCATATATTTATATTTGTATAGATACATATTTTAGAAAAAAGGTTGTAGAGATACATTTTAGAAAAAAGGTTGTAGAGATACGTATCACTTGTAGCTGGTAATGCTTTATCTCCAGGGATGTTACCTGTGTAAGCATGAGCTGGTTTACCCACTATGTATTCACAGGTGAATGGAGCAGAAAGGGAAGGTGGTTAGAAATGAGTGTTGCAGTAGGAATTCAGGGCTGTGCTGGTTGGATGCCTGGCTCATTCACCCCCGTGTCATGTCCTGGTTGCTCCCAGGGGACACTGAAAACCCTGTGCTTCGTTAATGTTAAGTTACACCAGGCATCTTCTGGGCAGCCTGATGGGAGGTGCCACTGTCTGGGAACGCTGCAAAAGTTCTTTTGGAGACACCCCAAGGGCCATCCAAAAGCCAGGTTTTAGAGACAAAGGTACAGGGGTGTGAACAGATATGCAAACTTAGAGTTCAGTAGAGGAAAAAGCTTTCTTGCTTCTACCCATTATTGGCAAGAGACAGTTCCAGATCAAGAAAGAACTGGGGTTTGGATCAATGAAGATCTGGTGCATCATCACCTGTGTTGCTCTAAAACAGCTCCTCAGTGCGTAATTCACATTCCCTAAGCTGTAGGCTCCCACCACATCTCATCCAGCTTGGGGAGGGCAGTGATGTCCCTTTCTCCCGAGGCAGCCTTTCCCCTTGTTGAGGGCTGCTGGCACATCTCCTCCTTATAAAAGCTATGGGGCCATGAGCTGGAAGGAGGAGCTGAAGGACAACATCAGTAGGAACCCCAGTGGGACTCAGACCCCCCCAGAAGGATGGGTTACCTGCTCCCTGAACTGTTGGACAGCCTTTGCCATTTTCTTCATACCCTCATCCCGGGTCCTCCGAGCCTCTTCCATTTTCTTCTGGATCACCTTTTTGCCCAGCCATTTCCAGACCACCACGGCTGCCACGGAGCCGCTGAGCAGGGCGAGGGCAGCAGAAGTGTCCACCTTCCTCTCCAGCAGGAGCTGTCTCAGCTGCTGCTGGATCGCCATGTGTATTTCTGGTCTCTGGAGATGGAGTGAGAAAGAAAAGCAAGGCAGGTGCAGGAGACCTTCCCTGACTCCCCAGGCTCATCCCTCCCCCCAGCACCACTATCCCGGGTCAGCAAATAGTTCAGATAGTTCAGCCCAAAGCCGACCCCTGAAAAGCTACTGTAGGTGGAGTGTGCAGTGAAAATGATTAACCACGAAAGGGAGAATGTAAAGTTTGGCCAATGAACCTTGTGTTCATTGGGGTGTTGGGTTTCTAGGGGCTTTCTGGGCTGTGGGAAGCTCTCTGCTGGGGAGGACTGTAGGATCAACTGAACAAATGAAGCAAAGAAATAGCTGCTCTCCTGTTTCCTGTGTAGCCTGAGAGGACAATGGGAGAAGAGGGAAAACCAGCTTGAAATAACAAGGTTTCCCAGCACAGGGCTGGGGAATGGTATGTGGAGAGGATGCAGAGCTGTGGGGTACCCTGGGCTCACCAAGTCCCTTCTGCTGCTCCCATGGTGACCAGAGGCTGTTTCGGCACTGCCGTGGTGTCCTCATGCACCAGAAGGAGAGGCTGTTCCCCCCTATGACAAAGCATGCTGGTAATTGCCTTAGAAGTGGAAAATCCCACAGACTTGCAGGCTAGAAGCAAACAATTTCCTCCAGACATTGGAAAGGCTGGTGTCTGACATCTTTCCAGGACAGATGCCTGTCACTACCAGCACCAGGAGCCACACACTGAGCTGAAGGCGGCAGCCCAGCCAATATCAGCCATGGTCTGTCTGCAATCTCCTCTGTTAGTTTTGGATAGTGGGTCCTCCCTGTGGGTCCCCTCCTTTGGGGGGGTTTTGAGCAGCTATGGACTGTGCATAACAAAACTTTGCAAGCTTCCAGCAGAGTGTGGAACTGGATATGGAATGGAGGCTGAAGAGCCTTCTCCCTTCAGGGCTACGTGGTCCTCTAGTGCTCAGTTGTCCATTGCTGTGTCCATTCTCAGCAGCTGTAAGAGTTCACTGGTGTTTTCTGTCACAATTTGTGTCAGCTGGGAATGTTCTTATCTTAGTTCTTAACTAGAGAAATTTATGGACTCTGAACAAAATTGGCTTTGGCACCCTCCAAGAAACATTCCAGAGTTGGCAGCAGTGTGGAAACAAATTGAGCCGGCTTTTTCCTGTCTCCCCCTCTTCCTTGGGGGATGCCTCCTCAGCCATGGCACTGCTGCTGTGATGAGAGCTGCAGCATGGGGACACACCTGCAGCTCATCCCGCTCCTGTCCCATGGTGCTGGCTGCAGCAGGAGCTTCCAGAAGGTGCACATGAGCAGGGTCAGCATGCCTAGCCATCTCCCGGCCTCCAGGAATCCATGCAAGCACTTCCTGAGGCAGAGGTGGGTTCTTTGCCTGTGTGACAGCACCACAACCTCTGTGATGGGCTAAGCAGATGTGGGAGGGTTTTCTCCCTGTGCTGGGAAGTGTCAGGGCACTGGCCTTCCACATCTGCCTGTGCACTGGGATCTGTGCCCTGATCCTGCCCTTTAGACACTTGGTAAATGTTTTACAGAGGCAGAGACAGCTGTGTCCAGCCTGACCGGGCATTTCAAAGGGCAGACTTTTCAGCAGGTGCAGCTGCATTTCCAGATGGCCAGATGCTGCTGGGGAAACCCCTTTTCCTATCAATCCATCTCCACATCCTTCATGAACCCAAGGTATGGCTCCTCCTGCCACCACAAGGCCACAAATCCAAGGGAACCTAGAGGAAGGAAGTAAAGGGATGTCCCAAGTGAAATTTCAAGTCCATGGCAGAGGAGACAGACCAACCTGCCTCGCAGGTCAATATTCACTCCTCCATGTTGTTTTTGTCACCTGAATTGATCCAGGTCCAAGGTCAAACCCAGTAGTGGGGTTCAGATGAAAGCCATGACCCTTTTCACAATGAGAGCCAGCCTGTAACAGCTGTCTGGGGTTTCATGGTGTCATCCACATGTCCTTTACTTTGGACCATCCCAGAAAAAAGGCAATTAAACCAAGTCAGAGAGTCCCCTCCTGTCCCCAGCAAGAGCTGCACCATCCTTGTTTGCAAGAGCAAAACTGCACTGATTCACTACCAGCAGGTTCAGCTCTCAAGCAGGCTGGGTCTTGTCAGAAATTTTTAAAACGAAGCTGTTTTCTCTCTAAATTGGTAAGAAATATTTTTAAGTCAGCTTTGACTCCATTTTGATTAAAATGAAAAAGAATAAATCCTGACAGCTGTGTCTTGTGTTCATGGATTTGTAACCAAACACCCTGATGCTCTTTTTCAAAACGATTTACGAAATGAGGTATGTTAACTATGCTGCTCTGAAAGAATTTTAAAGACATTTCACAAAATACTGAAATCATAGTGAAATGGGCTGGTCCCCTCTCGGGAGCTTGTTGAAGTTGGCTCAGAGAGCTGAATGAATGTTTTCTGGGAACTCTCCCGTTTTCTGACTCATTTCAACCTGGAATATCCATAGGAAACATAAGACTTTCCTCAGTTCCAGTCCAACTCCACCAGCACCCACAGAACATAACAGCTGCTAGGAAACTTGTTGCTTCTGAACCTGCATCTTTCCAAACACCAAGAACGTGAGTTGAGAGGTGAGGGTCTGTCTCTATCAACCCTTTTTCATGTTGCTCAGCCAGGACCCTGTTGATTTTTCCTGAATAAACTGCGATAGGGTGGGAAGAGAGAACTTCCATAGCAACCCTCATACCTCTGACACCTGGGGCTGCTTTCTCTCCTGACCATCCCTACATCTTTCCCACTTTTGTGGGTATTGCACTGTTTTCCTTCAGCCTTTCCGTAGCCATGTGGGTTGTATGGATCCTACTCACAACTCCTCCAGAAGGCAGAGACATGATCCTAAAAGGTGCTGCAGAGAGCTGTTAGTTCTTCACCAGAAGTCCAGGAGCATTCCTACTTCTTCCATCGTGTCTGGTGTCCTGCACAGGTCTGTCCCCACTGGGTGACAGCAGAGACTTCAGCGCCCTGATGGTGAGGGACTGGGATGTTCCCAGCTGCTCCATGACTGGGCAGCAGGAAGTTGGGCTTTTCCCTGGTCTCCTGTGGGCAAGCAGGGAATGTGGGAAGCCAGGTGATTTGAGTGCACATCAGGAGAACAGTAACAGGAAAGAAAAAAGAATAAAGAAACAGCAGATTGAGACCATATTTGAAGGGATGAGGATTTGTGCAGCAAACAGCTGTTTCAGAGGGAAAGATGTACCAACCCCAATTCTTGAGCTTTTTTTTGTGTTTCAAGAGAGAGACTTGTTATGTCCAGGTGTTTCCTTTCACCTGCTTTTTAAACGTTTTCTTTAAGCTACTTTCTACCAGCTTCCTTGAGACTTGTTTGAAGTGATTATCTGGGATCCTGGGAATGTTTGCGTCCCTAATGTTCTCTGCCACTGACTGCAACACAGAGACCTCTGTGTGCTTTGGGTACTGTAAGAGGACAACTGGCTCGTTCTAACCACTCTTGTTCTGGTGGTGTAAGTCCTCCTAGAGAGTTTTATTTGCTCTTGGTGTTGTGACTATGGAACAATGTGACCTGCAAATGAACGAAAAAGTCCTGCAAAATAAAGTAGAACAAATAAAGAGCTGGATTTTTCTGATGCCCCAGCCTCTCAGCCTTGCTTGGTTATTTATCTGGCCACAGAATGAATGATTAAGGAGGGCAGATTTAAAGTATTAAAATCAAGAGGGAGGAGGGAAAATGATCAAAGACCACAGCCAGGATACTGTACTGAAGATGAAAGAAACTAGTAAAAACAAAGCCCTTTTGGCCCAAGCAGCATTTGTACATAATTCTCTGAGACAGACCAAAGCCTGGACTTTGGTCACTGCCTCTGCAAACACACAGTGCAGGTCTGCAAGGGCTGCACAGCCTGAGCCAACAGCTCTTGGTGAAGGAGCTGCAGAAGGGCTGGCAACAGCAGCACTGTGCTGGTGGGTGTGGAAGGGGCTGACATGCCTTCTCTAGCCTGGAGGAGGTCTGGAGGAAGAAATCTCCTGAAAACCTAAAGTTATGACCGACTACAGGCCTTTTTCTGCTTGTATTCCAGCACCTGATCTCACCAGACTGCTCTCAGCATCACCCTCCCCACTTTCTCTCCACATTTATGCATCAATGACAGCTGATGTTACAGACAATCTGGTTTGAGAAGGGCCCTGAGTTTTACTCAGTGAGGTGCTTTGCTCTCTGCCCAGCTGAGGCACTTACCTGCTCTTTAAATTCTGGAATAGGCCTCTAAATCAGGTCCAAATCTGCATCTTGTTTCCCTCACACTGTGTCCAACTTCTTCTGGACATCTCTTTGCCACCCCATCTACTTCAGTGCCAGGAGAGCTTTATCCAAGCATCCATGCACTTTGCTTCAGCATCTGCTGGATCATAGGGAGAAATTCCCTTTGGGTGCTGGATCTGGGAGTGAGTGCTGCAGGATCCTGAGGTCTAGTGACTGGCTAGAGTCAGGAGAGAGGAGAGCAGGAGGAACAGCAAATCCCTTCTAGAGCCATCCACAAGGAGCAGCTGGACTGCAGAGCACAAGTAGGCCTGGGGAAGTTCCTTTTAGGACCAGGACTCTTTCACTTGGTTCAGCCTTGCAGAGATATGCAAGGCTACAGGAGTGAAGGACACAGCTCTTTCCTTACGAAACAATGTCTGCATGCTCAGATCTGGGTAGCCAGGAATGCTGCCCTGGCAGATTATCTGTTCAATGGAGGACTCCCACCTTCCCTTTGAGAGGACAGCTAAAACCCCTTGCTCCTGGCCTGAGATCACTCCACAGGCTCCCCGCAGGCAGGGGCTCCATGGCTGATGCCCCCGATCCTGCAGGGGCAGGGCATCTCCTGGGAGCAGAGCTGTGCCATGGATCTTCTCCTGGCTCTGCAGGGATCAGAGGCTGGTGACTCAGGCTGTGTGACTGTCACGCTCCCTGTGTGACTCAGGCCTGCCGGTGACCACGGGAAGTAGCTGGATGACTGCAGCATCCCTGCCAGCCCCAGGGAGGCAGATGAATCCAAGGGCAGTGTCACCCCTTGCCTCTCTCCTGGACAAATATGCAGGCTTGGAGAAGGAATCACTGCTAATGATCATCACTAATGAGTGTGCCTTGTTTCAACACACACTTGCTTATTCAAATCATCTCCCTCATCACTCCCACTTTCTCCTGCAGCCTCTTCCTCCACCTTGAGAGTGAAGGATGGGTCAAGAAACAGAACACAATTGTCACAGTGTTGTTGGAAGCACCAAACAGTGGAATGGCCTAAGCGTAGCCACAGAAATACTTTCTCAGTTTTTCCTGAAGTGTTTGTAGGCAATAAACACCCATCTCTTCCCATTGCTTAACTGGAAGAAATAATGAGGAACAGGAGTGATGGCAGACCAGTTAACATTTCTCCCAGCTTATGGTTAAACAAAGAATATTAAGCTTTGCACTACTCCCTGCACAGTTGAACTGCTGGATGGTGTGGAGATCTAGACAGCAAATGAGTTCAGGAAGGGGACAAGTTTGTGGAGGAGAGCTGTCTTGGCAGCTATTTAAACCCATGGGCTGACTGCAAGTCTTTGCCAAAAAGTCTCTTGGCCAAACAATGGCACAGCCAGAGAGGGAATCCTGCACTTACCAGGTTATAGTCTCCCACAAACATCTGCTCCTACCCATTGCTGGAAGTAAAATGTTGCAATAAACAGCTCTTTGATCTCACACCATATGACAGATATCATTAAACTGTTGTTATTGGATTCCTTTGGTCCAGCATTAACTCTCACTCCTCCATTTTGTTTTTTTGGCTCAGTTTAACAATGAAGGACAATTTAGACAGAGACGAGATTTTTGCTGACTATTTTTGAACAGGATTTAGTGCCACTTTATTGAAACAATAGTTCAGAGTCTCCAGCTCACTAATCTGCTTCACTTTGTATCAGGTAGAAGGTGGCTGGAGTGAAGGGCAGGGAATGAAAAGCCATCCCATAGGAGGCTGGTTCCCAGAAATCACACATTTCTCTTCATGCCGTGGGCAAGAGTCTCCACCTCCTTCATGAAGCGCAGGCACAGCTCCTCCTGCCACGGCAAGGCCACGCACTGCACGGCCACGGGCAGCCCCACGGCTCCTTCCACCGCCTGCAAAAGTGAAGGATGGCCATGAGGCAGGGCACCAGGGCACCAGGGCAGGCACAGGACATGGCAGGAAGGGAGGGCAGAGGAATTAAAGCAAGGGCACGGCTGTCAGGCTGAGAAACGCCAGCCTTGCTGCCCCACAGGCAGGGTAGTGACACAGTGGATGCAAACTGCACTGTTAAACAAACTCCCACTCTCCTTAGGAGATGTAGACAAGCCTTGGGACAATGTCCCAGAGGTGTCACTCTCCCAGCTGCTAACACTTAAGGTCTTTTCCTTCTGACCTCTTTCAGCCTCTTGTCCCAGGGGTCTCTGTAGTGCCCTTGGTAGTGCTTCAGTTCTTCCTCGTCGGCTCTTGTGACAGTGCTGACCGGCACCACCCCAGCAGGGAAGTTGAGCACGTTGTACAAATTGGTGTAGGAGGTTGCAGCTGCAAAAGGTCACACAGAGCATGCCAAATGGCAACATTTAATGTTCTGGGCTAGCAATGACCTTCAGATGATAATTTGAGTTGCAGGAATTGCAGACTGGAACTGCTGGTCCTGAGGAGGCCCTGAAAGTGTGCTGCCTCAAAGGGACTTTTGATGGAAAGGTTTGAGTGCTAGAGAACAGAGTGACCTGTGTCTTCACCTGTCATTCATGTGGAGATTAGGTGTGCTCTGGGAGGGACCAATTCAGAGTCTGCATCTATCTATCCCTGGGGAAAAATCCCAGCTATCTTTTCAAGATATTCCCGATGTCCAGTTATGTAACAGCACTGTGGGGATTTTGGATCCCAAAACGTCATTGCCAGAGGGATGGAGGACCCTGACTGTTTGCTAGAAGCTATAAAAAAATGCCTTTTTCTGCAAGTCACACGCAGTGAGCCTTCCTGCTGTTTGCAAAGTCTTGGGAAATGTGAGACAGCTGCATCCACAAGAGCCTGGTCCTGTACCAAAGTCTCCCAGAGCTGTCCTCACTGCCACTCTCTGCTGCAGGAGTAGCTCTGGGGCTTTCAGCAGTGCTGGTAACGCAGGGAAAATTCACCCCTGAACCACTGGGACAGATGGACCACGAATTGCTGCCCCACAATAATGCAAATATCTGCAGCTCAGGTGAGGTGTGGGAAGACCCACCCAGAGACCTTTGCTTTCTTCCACAGAGGGAAGAGCGAGCACCACGCGTGGTTTGGGGAATGCCCGAGGGACCCAAGAATCCTGGGTGTGTGCAGAGCCTCCTCAGGGCACATTACCAAAGAGCTTCCCAGCGTAGCCGTGGTTAAAGGCTGGCCCCAGGGCAGGACAAAGGATCACATCCAGCCTCAGCTCCCTCCACTTGGCAATGAATTCAGTGCGGTAAGCCTGCAAGGAAGGGCAGAGGAGGTGACAAAAGTGTCTGTTGGACAGCAGTGGCAGATCAATGCTGATACACGGGAAAAAGGAGGGAAAAAGCCTTCCTGGATACAACAACAACAAAAAAATTAAGATAAAATCTGAGCTGTGCTTTGAAAGGGTCAAGAGATTTTGTCCTTCCACTTTCAGGTTTCCTGTCAGAATACCATGTGTTGCCCAGACCTAGGCAGTAATGCTAGGTGTGCATTTCAGAACTGATTTCTTTGAGTGTTAACCCAATCCTTTCCATGAACAGCTTTGTTTTAGAATTAAATTTTCATTTAGAATTGAATGGAGATCAATAGCAGTTTGTTCAGATGACTAAAAACGCAGGTTTCCTGAAAGTTTTGGTTATTCTGGTAGAAATATCTAGAAGATATGAACCTGAAATACTTCCACAAAACCTTCTTTCATTCTGCATGAGGATAGAAGTAAGGAAAATAATCAGAAAGAGACATTTGGGCAAGCCTCAGGATGTCCCCCACAATGCAGGAGGCCCAGCTGCAGTACTGCGCTGCAGCTCCATGAGAGATCCAGATCTGTAGTCTGGTTTACCACAGCTTTGCTGAGCATCGGGCAATGAATGAATCCATCCTCAAAGAGATGTCCCACTTGGTCAGACACAGATGGAGCCACAGTCTGGCTGTTTCTGCAGCCTTTTGCTGGCTACAGGGACACATCTGTCCCATGGCCCAGCCCTTTCCCGCACAATGCTTTCACAGCAAGTTTTCTGTACTGGAGTCTTCCACATCTCTCACAAAATATCTGGCCTTGGGGCTGTTTTCCAGTCTGACCTCATTTTCCACCTGTAGTCTGAGATCCTTCCTGCTGAAAGTTCAATAAATGACATGTGTTTCCAGGAAATACAGTCAGTGCAGCTAACCTGATTTTTTTTTTTTTTTTCTGAGAGAAAAGCTGGCCACTAGCCAAAAGTTTTGAATTAGCTCTTGTTTGCAGTAGATGAAAACATGTGAATATGGTTTCACTGAACTAAAACAATTAAAAATACCTTTGAAGCCATCAAACCTTCTAAAGTGTTTTCTTTTTGGCATTTTTTGGGTGATTTGTTTTGTTTTTACGGTTTTTTGTGTTTTATTGTTTTTTAATGGTAGCTCCTTTTTGTGTGGTTTTTTTTGGTTTGTTTGTCTTGGGTTTTTTATGTTGGTTTGGTTTTCTGTGGGGTTTTTTTTTGGGAGTGGGAGAGGAATCTGTTTTCACCTTAAAAAATCCCCAAGCCCATTTCCTTCCAAACCCTCCCACCAGCCCAGTGACCAGGCAGCTTTTCAGGAGTTTTTCCTCTGCCCTGTAATTTGTCGGACCAGAGAGCACATTCACAGAGTGGCTGGCACTGATAGAGGCTGGTGCTGCAGGCTGGGGGGATGTTTCTCCTCAGAGAGGATTGTGAGGGTGTCCCAGAGAACACAGATCCTGCCTTGTGGGAAGACACCAAAACAGCCTCTTCAGCATTGCAAAACACCAGCTGAAAGAGGATACTCACTATAAATAGACGGAGGCAGCGGAAAATACCAGAGAGCAGAGGTGCTATTTAAACTCAAGGACAAAAATAAAATAAGGATAAAGTGGAAGGGAATAAAGAGCACAGGAAACATGAAGGTTTCCAGCCATCAGAGCAGGGAGAAGAGGAACCAGTCAATAAAACCAAATTGAAGCATAAAACTCAAGCAGTTTAAAAGAGGAACCTGCTCAGTGTGTGGCAGCACTGGATGCAGTTGTCCAGGAAAAAGCTTCCTGTCTGATGTTCCTGTTCTCAAATGAGTTCATAAGGAAGCTACCTAAGTCACAGAGTTCACAAACACAATTTTTCACTCCTAATGTCTCTGCTTGATAGTTCAAGCATGGCCTTAGCTCACAACAATAACACCTAATACCTGAAATAAAGAATTCTTACCATGAGACAGAAAAGACAAAATGAAGCCTCATCCCTAGTGGCTGTTCCTATGCTATTTTTGCTTGGACAATGCAGGGCAAAGGCTGATGATTAATTTTCAACCCCAAGTCCATCACAGAGTGCAAAACAATTGCTTAGAAACTTCAGAGATCTCTCACTACAGTAAGGAAAATAAAATTAAAATCACGTTACCGCAACTGCTCCATGCTGATCCCAGAGGTTTTTGGCAGATCTGGAAAGGTGGCAGAATTAATCAGCTTTGTGACTCTGGCAACAGAAGACAATCGAGAAAATGCACAGCCAGCCCATTTTTATGGTAACTGCATGACCCTTCTGGGAGCAAGCAATGCAACCACCCAGGTGATTCCCCTGGTGCACATGTGCTTACAGGTACATCAAGAGAGCTTATGTTAAAGCATGCCAGAACACCTGAATAAAAATCAGTCTTCTAAATTCATTTGCTAGTTTGGTGTGGCTGTGCCTCTTTTGGAGGTGCAGGTACCTCACACCACACGTGCATGCAGAGAGCTCTGCATTAACTCGGCACGGGATGCTCTGAGTACCAACCAAACATCCTTAAGCTCTAAAAATAGCTTGTGGCTGATCAGCCCTGGATAAGCCAGTGCTGAGCCCAGGTGATGCAGAGGCAGCAGCCGCTCACCTGGCTCAGCCTGTGCCCCACAGCCCCGTGGCAGGCTCTGCACAGCCAGAGGCATCTCCCTGCTCGGACACACCCAAGCACATCCCTTTTCTCCAGAGCCACCTTGGTGTGTCTTACCCCACTCCGCAGAGAGCGCTGAGGTCCCGGGCAACTCGTGGGTACTTTTGGAAGGAAAAACATGGGATTAGACAACAGTAATGCAGCTGAAATAGTTCTCTACCCAGTGATCGCATTTTGGGCACACTTCTTGTCCTGGCAGAAATGGCTCTGAAGAACAGGCCAGTTCCAGTGAAGTGGATTTACTCCCACATTAATTTATGCATTTAATCACAACAACCCATACAAATAAAGCTCTAGACCACACTACAAGTCTTGGAGAGCATCCTCTAGATGTGGGAATGCTGTTCAGATCCTTGCTGATGATATCCATTCTCCTGGAGCTCATTGCTGGATGAGCTGTATGGCTCACAGGTTTCCTGAGAAAGGATCATATTTCAGCCTCCCCACACAAAACTCCCACCAAAGGCTGTCAGACTCAATTGATAAATTCAGCCTGGGTTTAGGGATTAAATGTATTTCACTATGAAGCCCATCAGGCACTTTACACGAAGCAGCAAAGCATTCCTGGGTGGTACCTCCCTGCGCAAGGGAACCGCCCCACCCTGCAGATTTCCTGCAACACAGGTGAGACACGTCCACACACTCACTATGGGTTTCAAAATGACAGCCACGATCCTTTTCACCAGAGCAGGAAGCCTGTAAGTATTGAACTGGGATTTCAGGTTGGGATCCACAATGTCTCCTTTGCTGGAAGGGCAGAGAGTGAAACTCAGGACAAGTCACCTGTACCAGAGCAACAGCAACAGCAGTGCTGCTTCCAAGGCAGGTTTGACTTGGAGGGGAGTTGCTGGAAGACAAAATCTCACTGTTCCAAAGGAAAACACTGAACAGTAGATGCTGAGGTGTAAATATGCATTGCAAAATTTACAGATAAATCAGTGCTTTACTGCCTGTGTCATCAGGGCCATAAAAATTCTGGAGAGCTTTGCTGTGGTGCAAAGCACAACTCTGGGCATGCTGAAGTGAGTGGGTGGCTGGGTGGGCACCACCACGTTACCTATGCACGTGAACTGGCTGCTGCTCATGCTAAATTCATCCTGCCAGAAATGGCTCCTCTGCTGCTCATTATTCAGTTTGCACCCACAATATAAACACTGTGGGTGCAGCCACCGGCCCCACAGTTCCAGGTTCCACAGCCCACACCACAGTGGGATTTTACTCACAAGCAGTCCACCAGGTGGGCGGCCCCGTCCGAGAAAATCCCTCTGGTGAACAGCTCATCCACCACGTAGTCAATCTTGGGTGGTGCAAAGGGAACGAGCTGCAAGAAAACCATCCCTGTCCAAGAGGCAGCAAAGGTGAATGACTCCCAGAGTGCTCTGTGAGCCTCTCTGCCTCACTAGTGGTCACCAGAAGTCAGTGGGAAGTGGTGAGAAATTTACACCCTCCTTTGCTGCTGTAGGACAGCAAGACCTCATTTTCATCTGCCTGCTGTTCTCTCCTGTTGGTCCCATCCAAGGCATTAACTCAGACTGGGACCTGGCACAGACTCCACTCCTCCAGACGTCAGCGAATTCTTGGAAACTTCAAACCACCAATTTTTAAAGTTATTTTTTAAAATTAATTTGCATCATTGGCTCAACTCCCATATTGAAATCTCCGCTGGGCGAACCACAGAAAAATGTGGGCTAAAAGAAGTCTCTGGAGGGTCTACTGCTCCAGCCTCCTTCCCACTTACCCACTAAGAAATCTATAAGCTGTGTTTAACAGCTGAGGGATCATGGAAACCATTGGTATTTATGGGAACACCAAACATGATTGAAAAAGTAGTGCTTGGAGTGACTTGGAGATATCTGAACATAATTATCACATCTGCTAGGCCAGCAATATAAGATCACTTCAGTTTAGAAAACAAGCTGTTGCATTTGCCTTTCTCTTTTATGGGTAGCAAAAGTGGAGATGAAAAGTGATTTGTCCAGACTTTTTAAGGAGCAGGGTAACAGCTCCAGGTAACCACAGGCATGGAAACCCACCGTGTGCCCTGCATCCTGGAGGAGCTTCCTCGTATGCTGGACAGCCCGTTTCATGCTGGGCGAGGGCTGGAAGTAACCATCTCCTTCGTAATAGCCGATGCGGAGAGGCTTTGAGCTGCTGTAAACCTGCGAGAAGAGGAGCCACGACTTGCACCCAGGAGCAGAACATGACTGGACTGTTCCCAGGGCTCAGGGAGGCAGCAGCTGAGGTCTCCTGGGTGAGAGAAATGATGGGAGCAACAGGGTTGGTTGGTGAAAAGCAGTGTTGACCAGAACACAGGTCTGCAGCAGTGCTCCTTGGTAAGGTCTTTCTGACACCACCTCCTGCTTGCCAGCCCTGCTGCGCGGCTGCTTCTTGGGGTCACTCATGCTGGGTGTCTTCTGCCACAAGGATGAGTGTTTCCCTGAATCCTGTGCTGTCTTGGGACATAAAACCAGATAGGAAACTCCCATGGATGTACTTGCTGTGCAGATGGAGACATGGGAGTGCCCGTGAGCCTTACCTCATCGTTGAAGGGGATGGGGGGCACGGAGGGGTCCAGCTGGAACATCTCCTGGCAGAGCAGCGCCTTCATGCACAGGGCCAGGCTGTCCACATCCCTCGCCATGGGCCCCAGCATTCCCGTCACTGCGAGCACAAAGGGCCTGTCACTGCAGCCAGGTGGGCTGATGCTGGCACACAGTTCCTGGGAGGGCTCCAGCACCGGGGAATTTCAGGTCAGGGAGGAGGAATGGGGAATGCAGAGCAGAGACAGCCTAACGAGCCTAATGACCTTCTGGGCCAGGCTTCCACAGGCACAAGGAGGGTGGGCTGCAGTTTTCCTGCCATCCCTTGCTCTTTGGGATGCACATCTCACACCTCTCCTGCTGCTCATTGCATTGCCCGATTCCATTCCGTCATTGCATTGATTTCACCCTGCTGAGGCTCAGCCAACACCAGGCACTCCCCAGAACAGAGTGAATGGTGCAAAAAGGGCATACACAAGGCTATTTTAATTGGTCACTGCTTTGGCTGGCCGTGAGGCACAGAGCTGAGCAAGCACACTCGCTGGCATCTCAGTAGCAGGGGATGTAAGAGGCAAAGGTTTGGTGTAGTAACATTATCTGGATGACACAGTAACGTCATCATGGACTTACCTGATTGCATTCCTACAAGAGGAGAGACGACTCCCTGTTTGCTGGGAACACAATGAGGGAAGCAGATTAGCAGTAGCTCTGGCTGTAAGGCAGGTTGCCACACTGAGCTGCAAAATTCCCATCTGCCCTCAGCAAAAACTAAGAGGGCGAAAGTTCCTGCAAAGGCTTGACCCTTCCTAGGCTAGGAAGACTTACATGGTCTGTAAGCTGTCAGGGACAGTATTTATCATCTCTTTTCCCTGCTACAAGTTCTTCCTTATCTATGGACAAATGACACCTTGCATTCTCCACAGTGGGTGGAAGAAGAAGATGGAAGTTGGGATGTACCTGATCCTGTTGCCTGTGGGTTTGAGGCCACAGAGCCCGCAGAAGCTGGAGGGCAGGCGGATGCTCCCAGCCACATCAGAGCCAATGCCCAGGATGGAGCCTCCCCCTGCAATCAGAGCTCCCTCCCCTCCCGAGGAGCCCCCGGGGCTCTTCTGGTGGTTGAGAGGGTTCAGCGTCTGGCCAAAGATGAGGTTGCTGCAGTCGTAGCTGGGGAGAGGAAGATCAGCAGGTGAGTGAGGCACTTCTGCCCCTGTGGTTTATACAAACCAGAAATACAGGGCATAGAGCAGCCATGCAGGGATGAGCATAGAATTAATCCCTGTAGGTAGAATCAGCATGAAGTAGATTTGAGACAGCTAAATTGAAGAAGAAAAAGGCATCAAATACAAGAGAAATCATTTTAGATTGCAGTAAGGAGGCAATTAACATGTGTGATTAGATTGGATAGCAAGAGTCACTTGGCACAGTGTTTCCACAAAGGCAAACATGCCATTACTTTATCATCGTCTGCGGGATGTTGGTTTTCACAAAGGGGATGCCCCCCTGGTGCTTTAGAACCTGGACAACGACGCTGTCTTCTTCCTTCACTTGGCCCAGAAATTTCACCATCCCTCCAGAGGAGATGTGGCCCTTGGGGATGGGAAACAAAACTCTTTAGGTGCAGGAGAGCTGCTGTTTGGAGCTGTGACAATAACAGACCCAAGCTGTGATGCCTCTTGTGGCAAAGTTCCCGCCTAACTTTTCTCAGAGGCAGAACAGGACCTGACTGTCCCATGGAAAAGCAGATCAGAACAGGTTAGAAATTTCTGCAGAAACCAAAATTTTCATCCTGAGAAAGGTAGGTTTGCTGGTTCCACAATACTGGATCCAGAACATCCTTGTCTGAGGGAACTCTTAGGCAGTCCTGATGAGGATGGGACATCCTGGCATGTTCCCCAGCCCCAAGGCAAAAGGCAGAGGAATTTGGGATGTACCTTGCAGTTGATGTGGTCCTTGATGCTGATGGGAATGCCATAGAGCAGCCCCTTCTCCTTTTGCTTCTTCAGTTTCTGGAGCTGATCCTCACATCCGTGAATGAAGTCTGTCACGCAGTTCACCTCTCGATTCACCTCCAGAGCCTCTCCAGAACAGAGAAGAGCAGCAAGACAGATCAGTGAATGGAAGGAGACATTAGATATTGAGCTTTCAAGCTGAATTTCAAGCTCAAAACTTCAGCATTTGTTATTCAGATCTTACCTGTAGACTTTAGATTTTTCTTTCTGAAATATTTTTATCCCCTGGTTCTCTGTCATGCTTATTTGCCTGTAAGCCACCCTTCAGACATCACAGCACTGACAAATTTTAATGCCCAGCATTGCTGGTTCTCTCAGCAAATGAGCTGATTTCTAATTTGAAACTCCCACTGTAGGAGAGCCCTGCAGCATCTCTGCCATGCTGGAGCTGTCACTCACTTTGTCCATGTAGGAGTAGAGGACACTTTCTGGGGACAGGGTCCCCTCCTTCAGCTTCTCTGCCAGCTCCACCATTGTCAGCGAGAGGATCTCTGAGGTCTGGGTGCCTGGGTTCTGCAAAGGGTGTAAAATTGGGTACAGAGGGAAGAAAAAGACAGAAAAGTTTGGTTGAGGCTGCAAATACCCAGTTCTAACATCTGCCCAGCAATCACCTTGAAGGGAAAATTTTAGGAGACATGCCCTGTAGACATGCAGACCTCCCACAGAGCACCGTGTGTGCTGGAGTGGGGAATTTGCTGACGGGGAATTTGCTGAGTCTTAGTTCATAAAACCAGAACCAAAACAGGCAGAAAACTGCACCCTAACTGGAGAGTTGCACGAACCTGTAAGAGTGGTTTGACCTGTCTCTGTTTACTCTCCTACAGGTCTTCACTCCCCTTCTGACTCTAACTCGCTGAATAGCAGTTCAACCAGCTAAAGTTTTACAAAATTTATCATTAACATGGGAAAAAAAAAATGAGTGAGGGCTGTTTGCAACCTCCCCTCCAAGAAAAGACTAGCAGGAGGTATTTCTCATGTGTTTAAGACAAATCCCAATTCCAAGGGCCTGGCCTCCTAAAATCCAGGTGCTTCTTTACGTGGGCACGGGCAGGAGGAAATGGATTTTGGTCACTGATGTGCAGATGGTGGAGGGATGTGAGTCCCCCTTGTACTTTGAGAATGATGGGGCAGACAGAGATCCCCATGGAGAGGCAGAGAAAAGAGGATGGGAGAGGAAAGGTTTGGCAGTAGGGACAGATGAGGAGGAAGGGCACAGGGAGATCTGGGGTGGTGATCTGATTGAGAAAGTCCTAAGCTCCAATGTTTCTTTCATCCTCAGGATTTCCTCAATGGGTATATATTGAGAAATACTTAATTTACACTGTCTTTTATGGGACGGCCTTTTGAGACAATGGAAGGTGATGACCCTCCAAAAACTTTGGGTTGGTGATGCTCCAAAAGGTGCACATACCCCAATCACCATTCACAGAGGGATTGATCAAAGCTCCCCCATTTCTTTGGTTAGCCAAAATATAATCCCTTCCTCCCACACACCCCAAATTCACCTCTTGCTTAAGCCTGCGTGCTGCCTTCTCCATCCTCTCCAGGGCCAGATCCCGACACCTCCTTGCCTCCTCCATCTTCTGCTGGACCTGCCTCCGTCCCAGCCATTTCAGAAGCATCACAGCTGCAGCTGAGCTGCAGAGCAGAGCTGACAGGGCACGAGGGTCTCCCCAGGATGGATCCAGGACCTGCCACAGTCGCTCTTGGGTCATGATTTCTCCCTCTTAACTCCAGCTGCAGACACCTGGCTCTCCCACCTTCTCCTCGGAGGGCTGATGAACGCAGACTCTGTGCTCGCCTGCTGTGCAGGATCAGCTCTGAAGCAGAGCTGCTTTAACAAAGTCCAGGAATGGACTTTCCAGACCGTGGACTTTGAAAGGGTCTGGCTGCTGGAGCAGCGTTGTGGGTCAGGCTGCAGAGCGGTGTGCTCAGCTCACTCAGGTTGGGGGGTTTCCCCAGGGTGGGGGTGTTCCCAAGGCCGTGTCCCCGCCGCCAGTGGCTGCTGCTGTACCGGGCTGTGCCTGGAGCTGAACGCCAGCAAAGTCCAGCTCTGGACTAGCCCTACTACACCCACGTGTAATAATTAATTAACACTTAACCCCATTAACGAGAGAGCCATCACCCCTGTCCCTCAGGCAGCATCACCTGTGGCACTTTGAGCCTGGGAAAACGTAGTTCTGCTTGTCCTGGGGAATCTCATGCAGGAGAGAAACTGTCCATGTGGAGAGGTGGGAGCTCAGGAGTTTTAAGAGCGTGAAGGTGCAAGAGTGACTCTGGAAATGTAGTGTGGAAGTATCTGAAGATGCCTTCAAGGACTGTGATTGCTCTGTATAATTTTCAAGCCAAGCTCCTTTGAAAAGCATTTTGACAACCTAGATCAGAGGGAGAGTGTTTTCGGGAAATCCCCTCTGGTGGGTCCAGAGTCCTTCAGCTCTCTTGTTTCTAACCCATCCTCCAGCCAGCAGAATGCAAAGGAGCTGGACCTTGCAGTCTTACTAGCTGCCCTGTCATGGTCTGAGCCTGGCCAAATGCCAGGTACCCCCAAATTAACACACCCACACCCAGGGCTCATGAGTTGAGATAAGGAAACCCGGGAGAAGACGCACTTAGAATAGGCAAAACAGGACTAACTTAGGTTGCAAAGTGATCTAATTTATTACTAACAGAGTCAGAGGAGTAAATGAGAAGTAAAATAAACCCTTCAAGGCCACTGTTGCTCCGCTCACCCCCCTCCCTCCTTCCCAGCAGCTGCACAAGGGAACAAGGCATGGGGGTGTTAGGTCAGTTCATCATCCAGATCTTCTTCCCCTGCCCGGGGAGAGGTTCTTTTCCTCTGCGTAGCCATGGGTCTCACGGTCGGCAGCCCGCCCGACACTGCTACAGTGACGCTGGTCCCCACACAGGCAAGCAGTCTCCCCAAAACTGCTACGGCGTGGGGTCCATCTTCCACGGGGTACAGACCTCTGAGCCGGGCCGTTTCCATCTCGGGAGCAAGGCTTCTTCTCTTTACCGGACTTCTGCTGGGTCTCTCTCTCTCTCTCTCTCTCTCTCAGGCACCCACCCACTCCATGTGGGACACTCAGTTCAGTCTCAGGGTGCAAGTCAAGGCCTGTTTCTCCACTAGGACTCCCTCTGGACCACGGCCACTTTCAGGGTATCCTCTCGCTTCGGCATGGGCGAGTGGATCTCAGCAATTCCCGTGGGCCCCCATGGGCTGCAGGGGCACCCCCTGCTTCACCATGGGCCTCACCACGGCCTGCAGAGGCTGCAGAGCTCGGGTGCCTGGAGCTCCTCCTCCCCCTCCTTCTCCACTGACCTTGGTCTCTCCATGTTGTTTTCCCTCACATACTCTCACCTACTCCTCCTCCTCTGGCTAAGAAGAAGTGCATGCACCCATTGTTTTGATTTCGTCTTAAATATGTTTTTCACAGAGGCGTAACCAACATCTCTAATTGGCCCAGGCTTGGCCAGCAGCGTGTCCATCACCTCAGAGCTGGACATGGTGAAGGCTTCGATAAGCTTCACCGAGGAGCCATCTTTGTGGCCCCCCCATTAGAAAAACCTGGGCCAAGCTAAACCACGACATGCCCCTTGCCACGAGTGCTCCCCTGGCCCAGGACTGTCCCATGGCTTAGTATGGAAAGGAAGGGCTGAAAAAATCAAGCTTCTCTCAGTCCTCAAGCCCACAGGGAAGGGACAGGGGATGCATCTGAGAGCTCATAGCCAGCATTCAAGGCAACCTCCCTGCGTCTGGAGAGATGCTGGCTCTGCTCCAGGCACTACGGTAGCACAGCTTGTTAGGGGACAGCATCCAGGGTAACCATTGCTCTCTGTTGGAGAGGTCTGGCTTGTGGACTGAATCCAGTGGTGGTGCTGCTGTATCATGTTACCTTTTTGCCTGTTACAGATATGTCCCATGGGATTATTCCTGTGGCAGCAGGGAAAAGCCTGGGGAAAACATGAGACCTTGCAGAGAAACTGTTTGCTTACTGGGAAACTGAGAACAGGGTGGGCACCAAAATGAGCCAAACAACTCAGTGTGGATGTCACCAACCTCTCCCCACTGACTGGTCTTCATTGGCCCATCCCAGCCTTAAGTGCTTCAGTGCTGCCAATCACACCAGGCTGGGCTGGGAGCGGCCTGCAGCTGGCACTTGTGGCAGCCTTAAGTCCCCAAAGCCACCCGGCAGCTCCGGCCCTGCCTGGAGCAGTCCCATGGTTGTGGGTGAGGCTTGCTGCAGGTCTTCACTCAGGGCTTCCAGTGAGGAGTAATTACACATTCAGGTTCACTGGTGGCTCCATGGCTTGGACTCCTGCACCCTGCCCACCTCCAGGCCAGGGAGAGAGTGGTTAAACCAACAGGAATGTGGTGCTTGGCTCTGGGAGCAGGGGTGCAGGTGGCACTGCCTTTCCTGGGACAAGACCTCCAGGCTTGAATTTTAACACAGATCGCCCTATCCAGCATTTTTTGTGTGGGAAGAAAGCACCTGTAACCCCACCCAGGCTCTTCTGGGCTTGGCTTTGCATAGCATTCAGTCATGGAATGCCTGGAGCTTCCTCCCTCCTGTTTTCAAAGCCTGCTGCTAAAGAATGGGGGTCCTTGGGGGCTGCTTTCTCCTTGGCTAGCACTAATATAAACACTAATGATAAACACTATCCCAGCCCTTGAAAAGACTCCATGTTTTTGCGTGGCTCTGGTTTAAACTACAACAATACATTAAAATCCCAAACATTAATCTTGCCAGAGGTTTGTTACAATCTGCTTTTGACACTCCCGCATTGGGAAAACACTTTTGCAGTGTGGTATTCCTTTCTGGAACACCCTTGGAAACCTGCCGGGAGCAGCCAGTGCTGCCAATCCCAGCAAGAGTAGCTGCCAGTGGCTGGAAAACCCTGCTGGAAAACCTGGCATGGGCCAAATGGGAGGAGAAGGTGTTTGGGGCAGACTGTCCCCATCCATCCGCCCCTGGCATGCTACTCAATACAGGCCTCAAACTGAAAGAGGGCGGATTTAGGTAAGATACAAGAAGAAATTCTTTCCTTGGGGGTGGTGAGGCCCTGGCACAGGTTGCCCAGAGAAGCTGTGGATGGCTCATTCCTGGCAATGTTCAAGACCAGGCTGGCTGGGGCTCTGAGACACCTGGTCTAGTGGAAGGTGTCCCTAGCCGTGGAAGGGAAATGGGATGAGATGATCTCTAAGGCTGCTTCCAACACCAACTATTCTGCGATTCCATGATTTCTCCTTCATGCTGTGCAGGGTGCCAGCAGCCCTGTGCAGTGGGAAGTGGGCCAGCTCCCTCCTTGCTTGCCAGAGTCTGCACACAAGCTCAGCATTCCCTTCTGATTGCTTGTCTGTGCTAGGGAAAACGCCAGATTTCATCCCCAGGGAGCTGAGAACAGAGGGGAAAATCCCTGTTTCTACAACACTCCAAGTAGTAGTCTGAGCACCTCAGACAGAACCAGTTCCCCCAGTCCCCAGTTTCCATATTTGTAAGAGAAAGATCAAGTTCCTGTATTTCCCTGGGGTGATTAAAATCCACCCCAACCCCCCACACAAACACAGACTTGAAATAATAGACTCAGATAATAAAAAGTACTGTATTAGGACAATGATTGGAAGAGCTCCACCACATCAGAGCTCGCCTCGCTTTCCCCTTGCCCCCAAAGCCAGCAGCCAGCCCAGCCATCACTGCATCCTCACTGAGGGGAACAAGAGTCCTGTGGGTCAGATCAAAGGATGACCCACACTGGTGTTCGCTGGGATTCTGCTCCGGCTGAGTGCCTGGGGCTCAGAAGAAGCTGTTTTTCTTCAGGCTGAGGGTCTCCACCTCCTTCATGAAGCGCAGGCACAGCTCCTCCTGCCACGGCAAGGCCACGCACTGCACGGCCACGGGCATCCCCACACTGCCGTGAAAAGCCTGCAGCACAGAGAGTGGGAGAGGGCTCAGGGATGTCCAGAGGATGGGATGGGGGAGCTCATGCCCCTGGAGAACCTGGCACCACTCACCTTCGCCAGGGTCCGGTCCCACCAGTCCCGGTAGTATCCCTTGTAGCCCTTCAGCTCCTCCTCATCCTCCTCCGTCACCAGCGTGACAGGGACCACGCCAGCAGGGAAGTCCAAGGCGTTGTAGAGCATGGTGTAGCTGACTGCCACTGGGAGAAAGGGGGAGCTTGCGTACCTGACCTTCCAGCTAATGGGGCACTTTTACCGGGAACTCAGGGGCTGAGGGATGGAAATCAGCCCTTTGGCCCCCACTACACCAGGGGGATGTGAGGGGAGGAGGAATGCTCCTCATGGACACTCCACAGTGCCACAGCAAAGGACCCCTGTTGGTCTCCTACCTGAGAGCTTCGCAGGGTAACCGATGCCGAGAGCCGGGCCCAGCATGGGACAGAGCATGACGTCCAGATTCAGCTTTTTCCACTGGGCAATGAACTGGTGGCAAAAGTCCTGAGGGGGAAATGCGTAAGTGGTCAGTGGGGTGAATGTACCACCCCACAGCTGCCAGGGCATCCAGCTGGGCTCTTGGCCCTTCCATGGGAGCAGCCAACAGGCCTGATCCTGCTGATCCAGCAACCCTTTGCTGCCTGGACAATATTACTCCCAGTTTACAAAGTACCCTCTCCCTGGTAATCTGGAGGTGGGGAAAGAATGAGTGCATGGGCACATAATGCCCTGGGACACGGGCATGTGTCTTTGGAAAACCAGAAGGGAAATAAAGGGAAGTCTGATGACCTACATTTTTATATGTAGGTGTCAAAAATTCAGGCCTGATTTGGCATCATGAACTTGCCTATGTGTTGTCCTAATCTTTAAATATGCTGAGAACTTGCACATCTAAGTGAGATCTGTTGAGGAGTGACGTGTTCCCACCTTACATCACCAGTGACCTGATCATCTCGTATCCTCAGCAGGTGCTGAATCTGCCTCTTCCCAAAGAGAAATCAAACCAAAACTATTTAACCCCAAACTGCAGTACTTTACCTCGATTTCATGATGAAGACTCCAGACTTCATCCACTGTGCTGTAAAAGGAAACAAACCCAATGAAAGGCATCCTGCCTTGTGCATACACCTTCTTTCTGCCTTATGGGGTTCCTACCTCTTGGCATGATGGATGCATAAACCGGTGTTGAAGCTAACATTGTATTTCATTCCCACAGGCTTCATCCTCTTCCTAAGCAAAAGGCTGTGACCCCTGGTCTCATTCCCACCCTCAATACTGGAACAGTTTTCCAAACCCAGCAGGGTTATGGTGTTGACACAAACTGCTCTCCATTTGCTTACACCCCAGTGTTTTCTGCCTTACATTCTCTCAGACATGTGCAGCTGCAGCAATATCAATAATGTAGCAAACACTGCTGCAAAACAAATCTTCACACATTTGCTCATGCTCAGATTTACTCACTTTTCTTTCATACTTCTTATGATACTTGAAAGTCGAGGCACCTGAGAAGGCGAAAGCAAAAAAAAAAAAAAAAATTTATATGAATCCCGGCTCTGTCCTCTGAGACAGCTCAGTCACAAATACAAGCTGTTTATTCAGTGTTCAGGCAGGACTTGTGAATTTCTCCCAAAGAGGGGAGAGATGGAATAGAAATAGTATCACTCCAGTTTCGAGATGTGTCTGAGCAGTCTGAGCACAGCCAGGAAGCAATGCCTGGAGACTTCTCTATGAGAAAGCCTTACTGCAGTGGGAGACAAGTTATTCACCACATATAGCTTAACTCTGTCTAGACTAGAAAGAAATGGACCTTACGAAAGGTTTGGCAATCCAGCAGAGGAGAGTTTTCAGCCAGTGAGGTGCCTTTGCCACCCAGAAGAACATTCCTGTGCCGCCTTTCTCCATCTCCCCTTTGCTGAAAGGGAAAGTCGGGGTTTAGCTGAGCAGTAGCAGGAAGCAATCACAGTAGATCAGCTTTTCCCAGGCCAACCCTTCTGAACAGCCTAAGTGACAAAAAGAGGTTTGCTCCATTCTGTTGGGCAACACTTGATTCTCACAGCATTTGTAGGATATCGGCTCCTCTTTTCAAGGCTGATAACAATCGCAAAGAGAACCAAGGTGCAGCTGAATCACTTGATGTTAAGCTCCCCAGAGCCTATCAGCCACTACCTACATCCAGTAGATCTGCTGCCTGTATCTAGCTGCCAGCCAGACCCCAGGGAGGATTCTCATAGACAGGCACCAATCCCACCAAACCATTCCAGGCCATACTTACAATTTCTTGACAAAGGAGCTGCCTCCATCTGCGAACATTCCCCTGACGCAGTAGTTAAAGATCACATAGTCCACATTTGTGAGTTCAAAGGGCACCAGCTGGAAGGACAATGGTGGAAAGTATCAGTGGCACAGGCACCGTGTGGGAAAAGCCATTGAGGCCTTGAAACAGGCCGAGCCGGGCTGAGGATTTCCTGACAAGCCCTCAGGAAAACCTCCATCCTTCCCTGAAAACAATGTTTTCCCTTTGAGCAACAACTGATGAGTCAAAAGACACAGGATGGGCTCGTCCTGCTGTCCAAGCAGCCCAAGGCTCCTACCGTGTGGCCGGCCTCCTCCAAGAGCTGCTTGGTCTCACGGACGGCGCGTCTCATGGCTGGGCTGGGCATGGTGAAGAAATCGGTTTCATAGTAGCCTATACGGAGGGGTTTTGTGCTGGAATACACCTGCAGGGACAAGGAGATGCCAGCTGGAAGGGTGCCAGCAGAGCCAGCAGCACACCCACACCACGGGGCAGGTCTGGAAAGCAGCACTTGCTTTGCCCAGGTACCCACCCATGGGTCAGGCTTTTTCAGCCTGCTGCTCTCCCCAGTGACCCTTGGAAGTTCTGTACCTCTTCATTAAACGGGAGGGGTGGCACTGTGCTGTCCAGGCTGAACATGTCCTCGCTCAGGAGTGCCCGCAGGCACAGCGCCAGGCTCTCCACATCTTTTGCCAGCGGTCCCACTGCTGCAGCCACTGGAAGAGACCACAACAGAGCATTCACAGCTGAGAGTTTTTTAAGGGCATGTTCTGCAAAACCAGGACCTCTTGGCATTGTTTTGTCTTAGTCTAGTGTTGGCAACAATTCCTCTTTAAGAATTGGGCAGGGGATGCCCACAAGTGTCTTCACACGAGAAGGTCCATCGTTACTGACCCAGAGGTGTTACTATTAATATGCGCCCTGGTGTCCCCATTTCATGACTCACAATAAACCAAAAAGCTTTGTCAATCATGACACGAAGACAACATCAGACACACCCGCTTTGACTGGTAATCCCATCCAGTGGCAGACAAGGCCACATCCTGTGGGCAAGAGGTTGTATTGTGGTTTACACAAACTGCTCCTCCCAGTTCATGCATATTTCAGTTTCTCAGAAATCACAGTATGGGGGAAGCTTTCTGAGAAAGTCCCTGAAAGGCAACCTGCTTCTCTCTAAAGGTGATAATGGAGAAAGTCCCCCATAACCAGCTGAGAATCCTTCTCAGCCCTGCCCTGCTGCTGGGGGACAGATGTCAATTCCTACCTGCCTTCTGCCCAACGACTCCAGACATGATTCCTCTTTTGCTGCAAAGCAAAGAGACACACAAAATACAGCAGCTGAGTAGTTTTCATTATAGGGAAAGGCTTGAAGCAGTAGCAAGTATTAATAAAAACTGCAGAAATGAAGGTTGGCAGAAAGAAGAGCCGAGGGGAAGCCCAAGAGAGACTCAGCCTAGGCCTGATAGATTTAGGCCCTGTCAGTCAGGAACAACCATCCCTGTAGCATGCAGATGAAGAGGTTTCCCCACCTCCATTCTGGTAGGAACCTCCATACAGGCCTCAGAAATTGCCCAGGCAGGATGGATAAATGAGCCCTTCCCAGTTCCTCCCAAGATTCCCTTGCCCACAGGAGTAGGATCATCCAGCACAGTGGTTGGTAGAGTGGGTCTCGCTCAGACATTGCTGCATTTCTCACAGTACCTGAGTCTGTTCCCAGTGGGTTTGATTGCACAGATCCCACAGAAGGCAGCAGGAAAACGTAGGCTCCCTCCTACATCTGTCCCAATGCCCAAGATGGACCCACCACCTCCTACAAGTGCCCCTTCTCCACCAGACGAGCCTCCAGGGGTTCTGGTGTAGAGCAGAGGGTTGCGCGTCTGACCAAAGATTAAGTTCTTGCAGTCATAGCTGAAGAAAGAAAGAAAGATTGCAAATGAGGAATGCAAGTATCTGCTGCTGTGGAGCCCTGTCACTACAAAAAGACCCTGAGCAGGCAATCAGGTAACTCACTAATCGTTACATTGACATCACTTAGTGTGAGGGAGGCTCTCACCAGCCTTTTCCTGGTGGTGCCAGGACCTGAATTCACTGACAGCTGATTTCAGTGTCATTAAGCCTGTCCCGGAGAGAACCTGTTTCAGCACAAATACATCAACCCTCCTGGAATGTCTCCCTGTTCAGCTAGTCCTGAGCACCAGAGGACACCCAAAGCTGAGCCCCTACTTGAGACCAGGCCAAGTGCCAATTGCAGAGATATTTGACACTGGTCTTCCCCAGAAACTGGTGCAAAATCTGATAATCCCTGAGGCAACCTCTTTGCGTAGCTTTTTTGAACTATGGTCAGTTGTTGCCACATCACCTTAAGGAAGGCATTTCATAGGGCTTGGGCAACGGTCACCCACAGAGGAGCTTTGCCAGAGCTCACTTGGCAGGACACAGGGACAATAGAAGGGTCGCTGTCCAGCAGAGCACACCTGAGCTCACCCCATATCAGTGACACCAAGAGAGGTCCTGCCAGATAGAACAGGAGGCTTGGGGGCAGAATAATTTAAGGCCGTTATCTTAACTAGCTTCCCCTTCCATAAACATGTGTTGGTACTGTAGAGTTAAGAGGATCATCTCAGAAGTTAATTTAAAAAAAGATAAAAAGAAAAGTGACTTGAAAACACCCAGTACAGGTCAGAAGGGCAACAGTTTCTCTCCTCTCCTCTGCCTCTTCTGCTTTTTTATTTCATTTGGAACTAGAGTTAATTTTCATCCTCAGTGTAAATGTGTTTTCTTTTTAAAGTGAAACTTGTAGACACAAAGAATGGGGACCAGGTGTTGTTACATAAAAATAAGTGGGAAATGAGAATGAGAGTAGATAGAAACCCTCCCTAGAGAAGAGGAAGGGAGCACTGCTGCTATGCTCGGGGAATGGAGCAACCACCTACCTGATGAGGGACTGGGGAACATTGGTTTTGACAAATGGAATTGCCCCCTGTCTCTTGAGCACCTGCACCACCACGCTGTCCTCTGCTGCGGGTTTATTGAGGTTTTTTATGAACCCCAATGTGGAATCATGGCCCTGGGAACACAGCACAATGAGGTTTTCAGATGGAGGACTGCACTTCCCCCTGCCTCCATACTTTTATCCGTACATGTAAGCACATACATGCACCTCCAACAACCCACCCATCACACACGTGCTGCACGGTGTATTGATGGTAAATCTGACCAGCCTTCCCTGTTGGTTCACATGGCAGACAAGCAGCAAAGCCCCTCCCCTGCCCAGGCAGCCCATCCCACATCAGCTAAGACAAAGTCAAGCCAGGTGCTGAGGTCTAAGCTGCCCTTGCCACCAAACTTCAACCCACAGGGATTTTGGGAGACACGCGGAATTGTGCTGGTGGTACCTGGCAGTCAATAGAGTCTTTGATGCTGACTGGCACCCCATAGAGCAGACCTTGTTCCTCCTTCCCTATCAGCTTGGCTTTCCGGACCTGGGTCTCACTTTCCTGAAGAAACTCTGTGATGCAGTTGGTTTCTGTGGCGATTTGGAGAGCCTTGGGGAAAGGAGGCAAAACTCAGAGGTGAGTCACAGCCTGCAGCACTGCACAGGGACTTTCTGTTCTGCAAAGGATGCCTGCCTCTTCGCCCTTTTCCACCTCCCCATCTGCACAGCTGGTATCAAGACAGCCCTTCCTGCTACTTTTCAAGCCATTTTCACGCCAAATTCCAAAATTATTTCTAGACACAGCGGGGCCATAGTGCCCGCTTGAGCGTGATGAAAGGAGGCACTCAGCTCAGATAAACACCATGGACTATTCTCTTGTTTGAGCTTCTGGGGTGGCATAAATGATAATCCCAAAGAGGGAACTCAGGAAGTGATCAGAACATCATGGCAGAAGTAGACAATGAACATGAACATTGACTTTTTGAGGTTTAACAACCCATTTGGAGATGGAGGGGAGACAACAGCAGCATTCTGCAACTTCCCTGCAGGTATACCTGTCCTAGGGAAGGTGGGGGCTCCCCCAGTAAGGTACAGGCTCTGCAGATGCTGCTTGCTGCTCCTTCTTCCCCCAAACCAAGCTGAGAGCTATGGCAGCCAGATGCCCAGCTCTCTAATCACTCACAGAAAAGCACACAGGGGCCCATCACGTACCAGTAAGCAGTGACAGCTCAGCAGCATTTGAGCCCATGTGCTGGGCTCCTCCCAAAAAAAGCCAGCCCCACCATGGGAGAGATGCTGCCCTGCTGCCCTTACTCCTCACCTTGCCCACATAGGCATAGAAGACGTGGTCCGGAGGGAGGGAGCCATCTCGGAGTTTCTTGGAGAGTTCCGGCAAAGGCAGAGAGAGGATGGAGACCACATTCACGGAAGGATGCTACGGGAAAGGTTGAACAGGCAATGACACACCTCTACTTCAGCTGATGGCTTCCTCCTTTCTCCTTGGTTCCCTCTGTAACTCACCCAAAAAATATCTGCCATTTAGTCACTAAAGATAGTATGTGCCACAGGATCACATCCTCCTCTACCTGCCACCAGCAAGCATGGTGTGAAACCCTCAGGGCCAGTACTAGCCCGGGCTTTCTCAGCCTTCCTTCCTGTTCACATCAATCACACCAAGCACCTGCTAATTTAGACAAAGCCTTTCACGCAGCCTTGTTCAGACAGGTCATGGTTGGGCCTGGGGGAATGTCTTAGGGCAATGCTCTTGCTGAATTACAGTGGGAGTTGGCATCATGATTAAGACCTTCTTCCATCAAGCAATGAAACCAGCTGGACTCAGCTTTTCTCCTGGCACCACCCAGATATTTGCAAAAGGAAGCGCAAAAACCAGGGAGCCCCTTCGCTGGTCATTTTTGGGTCAGCAGAGATTTCTTCACCACCGACTAAATACCATGAAAAACGTATCGAACCTCGTGCCTCCAGCTGGACTCTGAACCTGAGCGAGTGTGCTCCAGCCCAAGGCCGGGCTGCCTGCCGGCATCGCGGGGCACCATCGCATCCCTGCCTGCAGCTGCGGCTGCACTTTGGCCTCTGCTGATAACACATCGCCTGTCGCCTCTTCCTGCTGTCTCCTCAACCGCCCCGAGTCTCCCACCACGGCGATGGGGCCGGGAAGCTTTCAGGCAGGGATTTTCCCTTCCGCCCTGCCTGTGCCTGTTACCCCGTTATCCCCCGCTGCCCCAGGTAGCGTTTCCTTCCCATCCCCGCCACAGCGCCGACCGCTGCCATGCTGAGGCGTACACGCACATACTGACTTAGAAGGGGAAAATAAGAACACCAAATCCCCGTGGGTCCATATAAGGAGCCGGGAGAGCACCTGACAGCCGGGCGAGCAGCTGCCCCTCGCAGGGGTACGCGATGGGGAGGG